>ML788825.1:0-73552 GCA_009831015.1 Picea engelmannii
GACTTAAAGGACAACGGGATGCAGACTCAATATGAAGTAAATAATTTCTCCCGAGTAACTTTTCTCTAAAAGTTGAATTCTTTCTCTTTTTTTCCATAGCTTGGAATTGACTCATTTATAGCCTTCAAATGGAACTGAAGGGACGAGTCGGGTTGTTTCTAGTATATGGAAGGCCAAGGATCATAGATCTCTTGTCGTGACATGGAAACTCGACACCATTTTTCATTTTTGGGCACAAATATCGATGTACGCGGGTTGTAGTGGTTTAGCCTACGTATACGCATGTTGTATAGTAGGAAAGATGCGTACATGTGGAAAAAATGTATTTTTAGCCCTAAGATTTACGAAAAGGGATGAAAAGTTTGCATAGGGAAATGGGAAAATACGTTATGTGCAAGATTTCATAGGGTGAGACAAATCTTGCTATAACACCTACTAGCATTGTCGTCGTGGTTTGAGTTGTAGGTTAATGATTATCTAGTTTGAGAGGTAAACGATGTCGTGAGAGAAAACTAAGACAATTGCTCACAAATATTTCTAAGGGACGCATAATAAGGGATAATCCTTATTCCTTATAATCCCTTAGTCTCTCACAAGGTGGAACAAATTGAGTGTTGACTCCAAGGGTCGGACAAACTTCCAAAACCAATCTAAGGAGAGTGGCACCCTTAGAGCATGGATGTGTGTCTTGATGGGAACTTTGCGTAATTAAAACTTCAGTCAATAAATCTAGGTGGCCTAGAAAACATTGAAATGATTGGACCTTGTTAGAATAAAATAATTAATTATAAAATAAATTATTAATTATAAAACCTAACAAAAGTCTAAGCCTAAGTCTAAGTCTAATTTTAAATAAAGTACTAAATGAATTATGACATAAGTTAAAAGATTTGAGAATATAATCAAACTATAGAAAAAAGGGGAATACAATTTAAAGGTTGGATAAAATGCACATGTGTGCATGAAATTAATAAAATGGATTTTAAAATAGAAAAAAATAATAATATGAGAGAATATGTGCAAACATAGAATAGAATCTTGAGTCAACCTACCACTAGTATAACTAGAAGAAGACTCATAATCCAACTCTAACTAAGATCTACTTAGGAGACACTCATTAAATTCGAATTTTGAGAACAAAGAGACAACTAAGAGAGAAAATAAGAACACATTGGGGAATGCAAGGGAGATTGGATTTTTAAATAAAATAAAAATGGTAATTACTTGTGCAACTCGGGGAGAGTGTGACAAGTGTGTGAGTGAGTAATCTTAATTAAATTAATTAAAAAAATAATTAATTGTGCATGAGGAAATATGTCATTGGGGATTTTAATATAAAACAAATGGTGTAGAAGTGAAATGGTTCTCACTTATTCTTGGTAATGTTATGCTGCCAAAATTTTGTGGACTGTGTTTTACTTGTGAGAGTTGGGATACCAAGCTTGTGTAGAGAGTGGAAACTCTTCCTTGCAAGGTAAGCCTTGGAGTTATTGTTTGTTGGTTTCTTGTGTGTGGCCCCTTTGAGGCTCAAGAGGGCGGGGGAGAGGGAATCAGGGGAAAGAAGAGTACCCCTAGCATTGTATCATACATACCGGTGAAGTTTCATTGATTAACAAGCAAGAGAACAAAAATGAGCACAAGAATTTGAAGAGAATCTTTATCTCTCAATATTCATTTGTCCCGATATTTTTATTTCTGAATTTATTTTGTAGTATGAGAATAATTGTATGTTAGAATTGGTATGACCGCTTAGAATCAATAGAAATTTCTTAATGTCAATTTTTTATAATTGTTTCCAAACTAATGATAGTTATGGTGCTTACAAATTTCAAATTATCGTTGTAATTTCAAGTGATTTTGAACTCTAAATTTCGAGTGGCTTTGATCCTCATCATAAAACTTGAAATTATATTTTTGTATGGTCTATGATTTAAAATTTTTATTTTGAAATCCACAAATTTGAAGTCGTATGATTGCAACAAATTTGGTTGACATTTTAAAAATAAATTTAATAGTGTATTATTCGATGGTAAGCTAAGGAATTCCAAATTTTTGTATCGTGGGTTCTCTGTTTGAATTTTATTATAAATACAAAATCTATTCGTATTGGGAAATCTCTATTGAATTTTATTCTAAATCCAAATATCATAGTATTTTTGGGTATCGGTTTGAATTTGATTGTAAATTCAAATTTATTTGTAGCATTGAGTCTTTGTTGAATTTTATTATAAATCTGAATTTTGGATCATGGGGTCTCTGCTTGAAATTGATTATAACTCCGGATCTCCTCATATTGTTGGGTATCTGTTTGAAATTGATTATAAAATCTGAATCAAATCATATTGTTGGGTTAGTGTTGAGTTGTATTATAAATCTGATTTTAATGTATCGTTTGGGTCTATGTTTAAGTCAATCATGGATCCGAATTTTAAAATGTTCGTTTATTGCCTTGTGGATTTCAATATTGATATCTCCATCAAGGTTTATTGTATTCACAATTTTTGAAGCTATTCGTCCGTATAAAATCTCTTGCTTGATTGAATCAAAAATTTGGAGTCGCTGCAAGAAGAGACTAATTTTAATCCAAGTCTAGAACACGGTTTCACGCTATATCTAATTCAAATCTCGAGTGGGATTTAGTTATTATCATCCTTGATGATATTAATTTGTGGAATTATAAACCTATGGTGACGTGGTAGCGTGAATTGAGTTCACTCTCTACAATGGTGGGCATTGCACCGGGAGAAAATGAAGTTGCATGAGATTAATATTGAATCCACCCTAGATTCTTACTCGTATCTCTGTGTCCATTAATAGTCAATACCCTCCAAGAGTCATGTCCATTAACGATGGACATGACTCTTGGAGGGTATCCTAAATTTTCCTTCGCCAAGTTCTCATTTACAAGAGTCAAGATTATCTAGTTCTCATCTAGATATTCAGATTTTCCTTCCACTATAAAATCCCCCTTGTTTAAGTTTAATTTAGAAAAGGACTTGTTTAGAGAACATGAGTCTTAGAATAAGAGTGGTATTATGGTAGAAACTTCAATTGACTACTCTTAATTTGATATCTTAATTACCATAGGTAATCGACGTCATGTAACTATTTAATAGTTGATATTATATAATTATCTTAGAGCTATAATGGCCGTATTAATAATTCTTTGTTAAGAACAAATGAAATTATGTTGAGTATTTATTATTATTTTTTACTATAGAAGATAAATTCATTAATCAGTTCAAGACTCCTTGTAATGAAATGTTTTTGATTAAGACTTGAGTTAGTGATTAGATTAATTGTTATATTTTACATTCCCAATTTTGGTTGTAAATTTGGAATGATTATGGAGTCTTTATAGGATATTCATATATTCTTGTGGTACATTTGTTTATATAGTGAAAATATTAATTGCTACATGTATTCTTAAAGGAAAGAAATTTCATTAACGTTGAGTGTGAATTATTGTAGTATTGTTAGAGAGTAGGTAAATTTTGTCTAGGTTATTGTGGTATTCTTACAAAGTTCGTACATTGTGTAGATATTGAATAATTGATGTTACATGTGGGGAAAAATAAAGGAAAGAAATTTCATTAATGTTGAGTGTGAATTATTGTAGTATTGTTAGAGAGTAGGTAAATTTTGTCTAGGTTATTGTAGTATTCTTACAAAGTTCGTACATTGTGTAGATATTGAATAATTGATGTTACATGTGGGGAAAAATATTTTGTTGATGGTGAATAATAATTGTACAATGATATTCATAAGAGAA
Organism: Picea engelmannii; assembly: GCA_009831015.1. NCBI lineage: Eukaryota > Viridiplantae > Streptophyta > Pinopsida > Pinales > Pinaceae > Picea > Picea engelmannii. Next base: position 3,773 of record ML788825.1, read on the forward strand.
GGCATATTATCTAGATGACGAGTAGTTATTGTTGATATGATCTTTAAGAGAAGGAAACCTTGTCTAGTATGATGAGTAATTGAATGTTTTAAATTGCATTATGATCAAGTACCTTACTGTTATTTTAGTCCCGGGTCTAGAATTGATTGGTTATGGGAATATATACCTTCTTGTTCTTCATAATAGTCACCTGTCCTGAGACGTTAAATGGTCAATATCAATAGGATGAATTCTGGACTTGAGCGTTGATTATGTGTCCTGGAGGTCCTAACCTTGCAGGGTAGATTGGGCGAATAAAAATTCTTGTTGTTCTCCTTACTATATGTGGTTCTATTAGTAACTTGATGTTGTTCGATTCTTTTCATAATGTGATGTAGATGAGAAAATAATGTGTAAAATAGATGTACGTATTTGTCATGTATCACTTATTCCAGGTGTTGTTCAAAAAACAATTACCACTGTAATTACTGACTTAATTTATGTCATGATGGAGGGGGATGTTACAGATGGTATCAGAGAGGGTTCAACCCTACGAAAATGGACCATTACGCCTTCCACTGTGATAAAATTAAATTATTAAAATATGTATCCCTAATTAATTTTGAAATTTTCCCATGCAGGTAATCATGGTTAGAGGACGCAGGGGAAGTAGACAATGAGGTACTAGAGGAAGAGGTGTGATACCTCCGATAGTATCCACGCTAGAGGGATCTAACCCTCAGGGAGATGAGAAGATGTCTGGGAAAGAGCAGGTTGTTGCAGGTGATGTGGTAGGTATGATGAGATCCTTCCAGAAGATATCTTATGCAGGAGCATCACAAACAAGCGCAAGTGGAGGACAACTAGATATACACCAATGCACATTTTGAGAACATTTTGAAATTTAAAATATGAAACATTAATGTAATAGCTGGAAGGATGTCATTATTCTTAAATGTTTTGGGGATTGTAATGCAAATCTTGAGCATTTCTCTCATTTACTGGTTGTAGGCATTTAATGTAATAAATGTAAAGTAGTTGTAGTCTTTAATTCAATATGATAGCTAAGAGTTGTAGGAGGGAAAACTTAAGAAATATCCCTTGTAGATGTATTGTATCATAATTCTCAATTGTGTGAGTAGAAGCTATAGAGCAAGAGAGCATAGGAGAGCAGAGAAGAACATAGATTGTAGAAGTTGTTTGAGTAGATAGTTGTTTCTATAAAAACTATGTACATAAGGACTTGAATTAATATAAGAAGGCTCTGATACCACCTGACAAAGACCCCCATCTCAGCAGGGTCTGCTTGACCTCCCGGTCTTTGGATCTTCTAATTTTCCGAGCCAAAATGGCTTCTTGGTCCCTGCTGGAACCTTCAACACTTAATGACCAGAGGTCCCTTTCTAAGATCCGCTCGCATAAACATGAACTAGACGTGAGAATCCACTCCACGTGACTACCGGCGTGACCACAAATTTAATCCCAACAAGGCACGTCGGGTTTCGTGATTTCAAAACTTTCGTTGCGAGGAACCTCGAGTCCTCTGATTCCTGAAATGGAGCTCATGGATAGGAGTCCATGAATGTTTTCAGCCAGAGGAGTATGATGCAGGAGCATCGCAAGTAAGCACAAGTGGAGGACAACTGGATATACACCAGTGTGCATTTTGAGAGTGTTTTTCAATTTAAAAGATGAAACATTAATGTAATAGATGGAAGGATATAATTACTCTTAAATTTTTTGGGGATTGTAATGTAGATCTTGAGTGCTGCTCTCATCTTTTGGTTGTAGGCATTTAGTGTAATAAATGTAAAGTAGTTGTAGTCTTTAATTCAATAAGATATATTAGAATGTTAGGAGGGAAAAATCAAGAAAGATCCATTGTAGATGTATTGTATCATAATTCTCGATTGTATGAGTAGAAGTTGTAGAGCAAGAGAGCATATGAGAGAAGAGAAGAACAAAAATTGTAGATTTTTTTTGAGCAGATAGTTGTTTCTATAGAAACCATGTACAAAAGAACTTAAATTAATATAATAAGGCTTTGATACAACCTGACGTAGACCCCCACCTCAGCAGGGTCTACTTGAATTCCCGGTCTTTGGATCTTCTAATTTCCCGAGCCGAAATGGCTTCTCTGTCCCTGCTGGAACCTTCAACACTTAAAGACCACATGTCCTTTTTTAAGCTCCACCCGCAAAAAAATGCACTATATACAAGCCTCCACTCCATGTGACCACCATCGTGACCACAAAGTTAACCCCAACAAGGCACGTCGGGTTTTGTGATTTTGCGATTTCCGGAATCGTAGGAATCGAGGTGCCACTCAACGAAAGTACTGAAATCATGAAACCCGACATGGCTTGTTGGGGTTAAGTCTATGGTCACTCCAGTGGTCATGTGGAGTGGAGGATCACGTATAGTGCATGTTTGCATAGGAAAATCTTAGAAAAGGACCTGTGGTATTTAAGTATTAAAGGTTCTAGCAGGGACCGAGAAGCCATTTCACCTCAGGAAATTAGAAGATCCAAAGACTGGGAGGTCAAGAAGACCCTACTGAGGTGAGGGTCTGCATCAATATCAAAGGATTTGATCAATCACCTAGATTGAGATGAGGGAAGCGAATCTGTTCCCAATGAGGCTTCACATTGCGCTCCACTTGGTAGTAGTATACACAGAGAACTTGAAAAGATGAAATTTCTTGAGTTCTTGGGTACCACGGACGACTTACCCACCAAGGAATGGTTGGAGAACATGAATATGTGATTTTCACTTCACGATTACACCTCCAACATGAAATTCCACGTGGCGGTCTTTCAACTAAAGAGGAGTGCTCTTCTATGGTGGAAGATGTTGCTACCTCAACTAAACATGGTCGTTGAAGACGTGTCATGGGAGATATTTGAGGAATGGTTCCAAGAGAGGTACTTGCTCGAGGAATTCATTCAGCACCATCTTAATGAGTTAAATGCATTATGATAGGGTGGTCATACGATACCAGAGTATGAGGCTAGGTTCATCCAGCTACTTAGATATGCTCCACATCTTAACATGGAGAAGCTAAAGGTCAACAAATTTATGGTCAACTTTAAATTCAACATTCGTGCAAAGGTGAGGATCTTAATGCCTCAAACATTGCACGATGCAGTTCAAAAGGACCTCATAGCTGAGGAAGAACTAAATAGTGGGGGTCAGGGAAGGAATCCTTCTAGACCAACTAGACAGATGACATGAGGAGTGCAATAACATCAGACACCATCCAAACAAAATTCTGGGCAACGAGATACGCCTAGAGGACCTATTTTCTTGACACCACAAAGATAGAATCCTCAATAGAGGAATACTTACAGAGGACCACAACAAAAACATTTTAGGTCATTTTAGTAGAACAAACTAGGATCATAGACTATAAGTCCAACAACTTCTACTTCTGGTACTAGGAGAATTAGACCAAAGACTGGATGATGGACATGTGGAGGGCCACATTACCAACTAGATTTTCTGATTGATAAGGCTAGAGTGGCCCAATCATTGGGACCCACTACTGTTGGAGAGTTGGGAAAGGCCCATAGGATACATGTAGTGATGAACAACCACAAGGTCAAGCACCAGTCCACTGTGCTTGAGACGTCAGGTGGAATCGTAGATCAAACTTTCAGTATATTGATAGATCCAAGTTCTAAAATGAGCTTTATCTCTAGTGCAATGCTAGAGATAACTAAGGTAAAGGAAGTTGAGCAAGATGAGTTTAGATTTGTAGAAATTACATCGGGTTCCAAACAAAAAGTTGGAGGAAAGGTTATGGATTGTAGTATTAACTTGGGAGATTTTGTAAAGAAGGTAGATCTTTATCTCATGATCTTAGGATCTTATGACATAGTGATAGGTATATAATGGTTGAATCACATGATGCGATACTTAAATGCAAGATGAAATGGTTAAGTTTGACATATGATTTGGGACAGAGTAGAGTGATTGTAGGAAGAAACCAAGGAGTGTCCTTGATATTTATTTCCTCCCTACAATTATAGAATAGCATGCGAAAGGGATGCAAGTTATACGCCATCCTATAACTTAATGAAAATGGGATATGGAAGGATTGGAAAACCTTCAAGTAGTATCATAATTTGCAGACGTGTTTCCATAAGAGTTACTAGGTTTACCACCCAAGAGAGAGTTGGAGTTTACAATATAATTGAATCTTGGAACTAAAGTGATTTCTAGAATGCCATATCAGATGTCAACACCTGAATTGCAGGATTTGAAAATGAAATTGAAGGAGTTGTTGGACTTGAGATTGATACGTCCAAGTGTGTCTCCATGGGGTGCACTAGTTATTTTCTTGAGAAAGAAGGATGGATCATGGAGAATTTGTATTGCCTATCCTCAATTTAACAAAGCAACGATCAAGAACCAATATTTATTACCAATAATAGATTATTTTTTTGACCAGATGAAGGGAGGGACTATGTTTTTGAATATTGACTTGAGATCGAGATATCATAAATTATGGATTAAATATGAAGATATCCCCAAGACCACATTTAAGACGATATTCATACATAATGATTTTACAGTTTTACCATTCGTTTTGACGAATGCCTCGAGGGTATTCATGATTTTGATGAATGGGGTGTTCTGTTAATACTTGGACAAGTTAGTTCAAGTATTATTTGATGAAATATTGATTTATTATCGGATGAAAGAAGAGCATGATGAACACTTGATATTGGTCCTACAATGTCTAATAGAAAAAAAATTGTACGGGAAGCTATCGAAATGTTCTTTTTAACAATCAAAGATTCATTACTTGGGACATATCATATTTGGTGAAGGTATCATTGTGGATCCAATGGAATTATAGGCCATTATGTAATTTCTAACATCGAAAAACATACAAGAAGTACACAAATTTATGGGTTTAGCAAGATATTATTGACGATTTGTCGAAGGTTTTTTGAAGATAGCAAATCCAATCATGAAATTGCAGAAGAAAAACAAGAGGTTTGTATGGAATGAGAAATGTGTGGAAGCATTTCAAAATCTCAAAAAATTGTTGACGAAAACATCGATACTAAAGGTCCCCAACATGGACAATGAATTATGGGTATGCACAGATACATCCAAGGAGGGATTAGGAAGATGTTTTATGCAATACAATCGAGTGATTGCTTACTTTTCAAGGAAATTGAGAAAACATGAGGAGAAATATGCAACACATGACTTGGAGTTATTAGTGATTGTATATGCTTTAGAGTATGGAGACATTATTTGATTGAACGAAAATTTGAATTAAAGACACATCACTATGTATTGCAACATATATTTACAGAAAGTGACTTGAGTGTGTGACAGAGGCGTTGGTTAGAATTACTTAGCTAATATGACTTTGAGATTACTTACATTAAAGGAATGATGAACATAGTGGAATATGCGTCAGGGATGATTTTAAGGATTGAAATTTATTTTAAAATGTAAAAACCTTGGTGAATCTTACTAATCCTTCATATGCCAACTATAAATGTTTGGCGATATTTTTGTAAAAATATTCAAATTTCTAAGGATTTTATATAGTTTTTATAAAATTTTGGCTATTTTTAAGGTAAAATAATTTTATCCTATAGAATTTGGGCGAATCATTTTAAAAATAGCGAATTTCGTTTTTGGAAAAACCATGGAAAATTAGCCCATGAGAAAAATTTAGCCCCTAAAATCATCCATGATATGCATTGAGTCAGAGACCACACATATTCTTGGTAATACCTCTTAAGATGAATCTACGAGAAACAATTCTAGCACTATAGATCGAAGATGATTGGTACAAGGAAATTAAGGATAATACTAGAGAAGATACCATGATGGTACGAAAGTTTGAAGGTTATTGTTTGGACATCAATATATTGTTTAGGTATACCAACACAATATGTGTAACACCTAACGATGACTTAAGAAGTTTGATCTTAAACAAAGCTCATCGAGTAGTTTATATGGCTCATCCGGGAGTCATGAAGATGAAGGCATACCTTAAGCTTTTATTATTTTGGAAGGGAATGAAATCAGACATAGTTAGTTACATGGTGATATGTCTAGAATGTCAACAAGTGAAGGATGAACATAGACATCTAGTGGGATTATTAGAACCACAAGCTATTCCTAAATCAAAATAGGAGTTCATTTCGATGGATTTTATTGTGGGATTTCCACTGACGACAAGGAGGCACTATTTGATTTTCGTGGTAGTTGAAAATATGACGAAGTGTGAATAATTTATTCTATTAGGTACAATGTATCAGGCACTAGACATAACTATATTTTTTGTCAGCGAGATTGTGATATTACATGGTGTACCAAGAAGGATGATATCTGATTGAGGATCGATGTTTACATGATGGTTTTGCACCAGTTTCCAAGAGGATTTGGGAATACAATTGAATTCTAGTACAACATATCGCCTTGAGACATATAGACAAATAGAGAGAATGAACCATATTTTTGAGGATATGTTGCGTATATATGTGATGGAACAAAAAAAATGCTGGGAGGAATTTTTTCTATTGGTAGAGTTTGCATACAACAACAGATACCAGAGTATGAGTAAGATGACACCATTTGAGTTTCCTTACGAGTGACCATGTGAAACTTCATTGAGTTGGGATAGACTTGGGGATAGGTTCCTGGCATTGGACACACCGCCTACACTAAGAGGGGGGGTGAACAGTGTAGGGCTCTTTTTCCCAAAACTCCTTAGTTAACAATCACCATTAACTCATTACTCATTGTTGTCATTTATAACTAGTTAAATGTCAACACATATCAAAATACATATAACAACAATATATCACCAACACGTCATCACCACAAGGAACACAAAGAACACAAGATGTATGCACAATTTTCTTTTTATTATGGACTACAATCCTTGAGGTTTTTTAGCAACAACTGAATAGAGTACAACTCTACAAGAGCACCGACTCTATAATGCAAGACTCATGTTACACCCTCAAAACCAACTAAGATGAGGCAACAATCCTCAACAGATATCAATCTGTACCATAAACAAGTGCATCAACCATGCACCAACCTGTGCCAAACAACCTGTACCATAAACAAGTGCATCCAAACATGTGCCAAGTATATATCAATAATGTTTCAACTACTCATAACCAATGACTCATCAATATATACCAACATCATCAACTATACACCTCATGTATGTGCCAACTCATCAACTACTTGTCTCAACCCTGACTAGTTTTGGATTAACCAACAACCCTAACTTGAAATAATCATAAATTTGTACCTATAATGAATAAATATATGAAACTGATAAAAAATATTATTCAATGTGTTTTATGAAATTCCTACAGGTTTCACTACTTGGTACCTGTCATAAGAGGAGTTATAGCAAAAATGGTGTACCTTGCTGAATTCTGTCTTATTCTAGAGAGCGACCTTGTAGAGAGTGCTCCGCACAGAATATTTGTTGAATCAATATGAAAATGTTACAAAGAATACTACTAACTTTCATATAACAAACATAATTTGTCTCACTGAATCTGGATCTATTATGAATAAGTTATGATGTTTTTACCCGAAACACCTATTTTAAAATAGTTTCAGGACTAGCCACAAACCCTATTTTCCATGAAGTGTATCTCCAAAAATACAATGACCCACAAGATAAATATTTTACCACAAATACTTGGATATGTTTCCTAAATGGAATATCAATATCATGGTCTGAATCATTATATAAAAAAAGTTATTGCAAAAATGGTGATATGACCTGTAAATAACATACCTTAGAAAGCATCATGAAAATAATTTATCCTCCCTTGAATTCCGGCCCTCTTTTCTTCACCTTCCCTATGAAATTTGTCTTAGATATCCTTTAGTTACCTCATTAACCTATAGATATTCAATATTATCAATATTTCCACACAAAAAATGCTCAAGAAGCTCTCACGAGAAGCTCTCCACCAATACTCCAAAACATATTCTCACAAGAAGCTCTCCACCAATACTCCAAAATATATTCTCACAAGAATCTCTCCACCAATACTCCAAAATATATTCTCACAAGAAGCTCTCCATTGATCCACAAAAGGGATGATCTACAAGAGACCATTGGTATCTTATTTATACTTTCATTCTCTATGTCACTTAACCTAGTTTTAGGTCACTTAACCCATTTCTAGGTCACTTAACCTATTTTCATTATTTTAGGGTTAACCACTTTCCATAAATAGAAAGTTCTCCAATACTTTATCATTTAAATATTCCTTCTTGGTATTGTCACCTTACTTTATCATTTCTTGATTTTGTCACTTCTCTTTATTATTTAAATAACCAACCTTGACTTTGTCACTTTACTTTATCATTTAAATAATATTAACCCATTTATAGGTCACTTAACCTATTTTCCTTATTTTAGGGTTAACCACTTTCCATAAATAGAAATTTCTCCAATACTTTATCATTTAAATATTCCTTCTTGATTTTGTCACCTTTATCATTTCTTGATTTTGTCACTTCTATTTATTATTTAAATAATCCACCTTGCGTTTGTCACTTTAATTTATCATTTAAATAATGATTTCTTCTTTTAGGTCACTTTGACTTCTTTGAACTTGGGGGATTCAAGCCTTCATGTGGGGGTCCTTCATCTTTGTAAGGCCATAACTCTCAAAACATGAGGAGTTATGTGACATTACACATACCACCGAAAATAACGTGACAAGAAATATCCATCTAGGATAGTTTCACCAACAATTTTCTTGATCTTGATCTCATTATTCCACATACAAGCATGGGTCCTCCAACCATTCTTCTAGGATAACTCAATCTGCAAAGCGTATTCCTATGAGGTCTTTCACCATAAGGGACCACTTTGGAGTTCATCCATTTGTGCACCTTATCAATCATGATAAGACAATAATGAGAGCATGGGTCCTCCAGCCATTCTTCTAGGATAACTCAATCCACAAAGCATCTTCCCATGAGGGATTTCACCATAAGGGGAACACTTTGGATTTCATCCGTTTGTGCACCTTATAAATCATGATATGACAATAATGAGTCATATATACATTTTTCCAACAATTCATCATATACCAATGAAACCAAATCGATCCAACTTCATCATGTATCAATGGCAACTCATTGATCCATATTCATCATATCAATGAAAACTCATTGATCCATATTCATCATATCAATGAAAACTCATTGATCCATATTCATCTATGCATTATCATCAAGGACAATACATATTACATTACATCAATCATCAATCAATCAATACTTTGGCATCAATCAATCAATGACATCAATCAATCAAACCATTGGCATCAATGAAAACATGATCCAACAATCTCCCCCTTTGGCATTGATGGCAATACCAATATTGATTTCAACACCACTATTGATGTCAACACCAATTACCAATTATTGATGTCAACATGTAGATAAGGCATTCTCTACATCAATAGTCAATGTGACTATCTCTCCTAAATGTGACTATCTCTCCCAATCAATAATAATTAATCACATCAATTTGACTATCTTTCTCCCTTTGACATCAATGGTAAAGGGCCATTTTCCTCTTGGGGCTTCGCCCCCTGTCTGAGTGACTTTGATATTCCTCTGAATAATTTCTCCCCTTTTGAACAAGGGATATCACTATGATGTAATGCTGAAAATACATCAAACATACTCCCCCTATGACCATCGCTCCTTCTGGAATTATGCCTCTGTGCTCTTTCTTCAAATATAAGGCTCTTTTCTAGGCATGAATCTAATAAATATCTCCTCCTAGAATCATGGGAAGAAGAATGACTCCCCCTATGGGTATGTCTCCCCTATTTTCTCTGTGAGATGAGAAACGTGTTACCATATAATGATCCTTGGACCTGTTCATGCATCAAACTCATGCTATACCAAGAATCATGAAGCAAAAGATATGTCAACATTGAAATAAAGAATCATGAGAAAAATATCAACCAAGCACATCCTGTACAAAAATGTGTGCTCATCATGCACAACACCTATGTACATCAACATCATGCAATGTGCCAAAAGATATCATCCATTGAATGTATCAATCATATGCCTCTATCAATATGCCAACATGTGCATCTACCAATATGCCAACCATGTGCATCCACCAATATGCCAACCATGTGCATCTACCGATATACCAACCATGTGCATCTACCGATATCTCAACCATGTGCATCTATCGATATGCCAACCATGTGCATCTATCAATATGCCAACCATGTGTCATATCACTCATGATATGTCTCCATTATGAACCAAGTCCCACAATCATGTATCTTAAACAAATACCAATTGTTGTGTTGATCAAGTAGTACCAATGTTTTAGTATCATCAAGCATATGCCATCTATGAGTGTACCAAACATGTATTACTTATATATCAAGCTATGAATCATCAATGATTTACAACATTATCACCTCATCAATTCACCAACCACATGTCCCAATGTGTATCCCATCCATATGCTAAATGCATGCATCAAGCTTTCCAACAAGTAAGATTCCAATACATCATCAAGATATATCACATAACCAAGGTGTCAAAACTTCACTATCATAACCAACATTGTTCTTCAACAAAAAATGCAACAATCCATACTCATGGGTTAGTGCCATGTACCCAAGATTTTATTTTACATCATCACCTTCCATAATCCAATATAGAATCATGAAACCTGTAGCAAACAATGTCAAAACCTGCAATAAACCATGTCAAACCTTCCATCACAGAGTTATACCATCACATCAAACTGCAATCCCTATGCATAGCCATTTTCCTTAGGCCTCATCACATATACGCAGCCTGCTGCACATACAGATCATGTATGTACATGACCTATACAAGGTCAGCCTATGTATGTACGTGACTGATACCACTATCACCCACGTATGCCTCAGTAGATGACATTTTTGAACTTCCCTTCAGTCTTTCATTCTGTTCTGTCTACTCTGTCTTCTTCACCCACTTCTGTAGATGTCCCTGCCCCTCAAAACTTGAGCTTTGATTATCCTTGTTTTCAAATATGTCTCCCTTCCTTACTTCATTCCTTATTCTAGCCATGTTATCTGAAGTCCTCATCATGGAATTTCTTCTTGTGTTCCAACACTTCTGGGATTTGTGGCCAAATCCACTACAACTCTAGCATCTCATGGTGTTACAGTGAAAAACAATGTGTCCTACTTGATCACATCTCCAACACCTTATGGTGTTATGAAATCTTCCATTATATCTTCTTTTATAAGATCTACATTCAAAATCTTTGTGACCATATTCATTACATTAATAACAATGCCCATGAAAAATACTTTCATACCTTTTCTTTGGTGTCGCAAAGATAGCTTCTTGATGTCTTTCTTTCTTTGTTCTTTTGAAATTTTGTTTTCCTTGTGTAGATGGTTGTTTTGCAACCTTCTCTTCCTTCTTTGATGGACTTACCTCATGCTTCTTTGAGGTGCTTGCTTCAACATGTTTATCTTCTTCTTTGTATCCAAGATTTGGTTTATCATATGGTGATCTTTGACTTTCCAAGATTTTTGAGCTATTCAAGAATTTATTTGACTTCTCCACTTTCTTTCAAATATCAACAGTTCTAGCTTCTAACTTATCACATGAGTCTTCCTTTTCATTAATTTGATTCTTCAAAATTTCTTCTACCCTTTTGGCTTTTAATTTGGGTCTTGAGATGAATAATAGTTTCAAAAATTTTGCTAATCTCATCATCTACCTTCATATATTCTTTTTCATTCTTTAGTCTTGTGATATCTTCTTCCTTGTCTTCCAATTTATCCTTATTTCTCTCTTATTGTTCCTTGATCATTCCCTTTAACTTGAAGATGTGTCTTTGACTTCTCCTAAGAAACGTCTTACTGTTATTCTAAAGATAGTTATAGTGTGTATACAAATGATCACTTCTATATCTATATAAACCCTCTTGATCTTGTTTTTGAAGTTCTAATGGATCTTCTTCTATTATTTCCATGGGATAATTTTGATCAAACTTTACACAAACTGTTTCTAGATCATCTTCTTCACTTGAGAAAAATTCAACATCATAACATTTTGAATCATTGCAATCAAGAGCCTTTGGAGATTCTATATATTTTGAATCATTGCAATTAAGAGTCAAAAGGTGGTGTTACATACACCCAACCTTCGATAACATATTCTTGAGGTGGTAAAAAAAGTGAGGTATAATATCATCGTAACGTTTCAACATCTTCCCAAGTAGAATATCCTAGACTATACTTGTCCCACTGAACCTTAACTTGGTCTACTAGACAGTTCCTGAGCTGTTGGACTCTACGGTCCAATATGCGTAATGGTTCTACTGTGAGGGTTCCAGCATCCGATACCTGCAATTCCTTCCAATTTAGTTGATGTGATTCATCAACAACATAATGATGTAGAACATATACATGAAAAACATATGAGTTTTATGCAAGTGGGGTGGTAGTACGATATGATAGGCACTGGGTTCAATTTTCTCTTGGATTTTGAATGGTCCTATCAATAGAGGTGACAACTTTGTCCCCCTCTTGAACCAAATGGTGCTCTTATTAGGCCTGATACGAATGAAAACTTGATCTCCCACTTTATAACTTCGGTCATTCCTGTGTGCATTTTCATAACTTTTCTGTCTATCCTGTGCTTCCTTTAGTCTCTGCCTAATCTGAATCACTTGTTCCTCCATCTCTTGAATCAATTCTGGCCCAAATGTTACTTGGTATTCTAATCTTTCCCAATTGAATGGTGTTCTACATGTCCTTCCATACAGATCTTCGTAGGGTGGTATTCTGATGGAGCTATGAAAACTGTTATGGTAGGTGAACTCTACCAAAGGTAGGTACTTCTCCCAATGGGTTCACTTATCCATAACATACATCCTAAGCATGTCTTCCATAACCTAATTTAATCTCTTATTTTTCCTATCTATTTTAGGATGATAAGTTGTTCTTAAGATCAACTGAGTCCCCAACGTTGACTGCAAACTTGTCCAAAACCTAGAAGTGAATCTGGAGTCCCTATCTGAAATGATCTTCTTAGGTATCCTGTGCAAACATATGACCTCACTTACAAACACACGTGCCACATCAGTGACATCGTAAGTGTATCTAACTGTAATAAAATGAGCACTCTTGGTTCACTTATCAACTATTACGAGAATGCCATTGTGTCTAAGAGATGTGAGCGACAACCCCACAACCAAATCCATGGAAATGACTTCCCACTTGGACATAGGAACCTCATGTAGTTGTAGGAGACCTGCCGGGTGATGGTGGTCATCTTTCACTTGTTGACACTCTAGGAACTTGGCTATGAAATGGACTACATCGCACTTCATTCCTACCTAGAAGAATATCTTCTTCATGTCTGCGTACATTTTCTTCACACCCGGATGCACACAATAAATTGCTCCAATGGCTTCCTTCAATATGATGCTTTGAATATCCCCACCTTCGGGGACGTACATCCTTCCTCGATATCTTAACAGTCTGCTACTTCCAGACTATATCCTTCTTACTTTGGATGTAATTGCCTCCCACTCTGGAGGTTTGAAGTAACCTTTAAATACCAACTGTCTCCATGGAGTTGCGTCAACACACATTCCCTTAGATTGACTTTTAAAGGTACCAAGGAGAAGAGACATGGTCTCCTACTCAAGGCATCTGTGACCACATTTTCCTTTCCCTTGATGTATGAAATACCAAAATCGTACTCACTCATAAACAAGGATGATTTTAGGGGCTAAATTTCACTCATTGGCTAATTTTCCATGGTTTTTCCAAAAACGAGATTCGCTATTTTAAAAATGATTCGCCCAAATTCTATAGGATAAAATCATTTTACCTTAAAAATAGCCAAAATTTTATAAAAACTATATAAAATACTTATAAAATTGAATATTTTTGCAAAAATATCGCCAAACATTTATAGTTGACATATGAAGGATTAGTAATATGTGCCAAGGTTTCTACATTTTAAAATAAATTTTCATCCTTAAAATCATCCCTGCTCATAAACTCACTCCATCGCCTTTGCATGACATTCAGATCCCTTTGAGTGCAAAGATTTTTTAAACGTTGATGGTCTATTTTGAGATCAAAGTTTTTCCCCACTAGATAGTGCCTCCAAAGTTTCAGAGACGACTGCCAATTCCAAATCATGAGTAGCATAAATCTCCTCGTGTTTCTTCAACTTCCTTGATGCATAAACTATCACTCCTCCATCCTGAATTACCACAGCCCCCAACCCTTGCTTCGAGGCATTCGTGCAAACTGAGAAGTTCTTTTCCATATTTGACACTCGTAGAATTGGCACACTAGTTAGTAACCTCTTAAGCTCGATGAATGCACTATCACATTCTTTTGTCCATTCATACCTAACCCCTTACACTGAAAAGTGGTGATGGCTTTCGCTATTTTAGAGAACCCTTCCAAAAATCTCCGATAATAACCTACTAGCCCCATGAAGCTTCTTACCTCATGAGCATTTTTCGGCACTGGCCACTCCATAATGGCCTTTACCTTTTCTGGGTCCACAGAGATTCCTTCACCAGAAATTATGTGACCTAAATAGTGAATTTCTTTCTGGAAGAAGGAGCACTTCGAAAACTTCCCATACAATTTGTTCTCTCTAAGGTAGGACAACACCACTCGCAAGTGTTCCTCATGTTCTCTTTCGTTCTTAGAATAGATGAGGATATCATCTAAAAAAACTTGTACAAAGTAGTCTAAGTACTTCCAGAATACACCATTCATGAGGCTCATGAATACTGTTGGCGCATTGGTCAATCCGAAAGGTACTACAATGAACTCGTAATGCCCAAACCGAGGTCGAAAGGCAATTTTAGGAATATCTCCCTCCTTAATCCTTAATTGGTGATACCCTGATCGCAAATCAATTTTTGAGAATACCACTGCTCCTTTCATCTAATCAAAGAGATCATCTATCCTTGGCATTGGGTACCTATTTTTCACTGTAGCATGATTCAAGTCCCTGTAATCTATACACAGTCGTAAGGAACCATCCTTCTTCACAAAAATTAGTGGTGCACCCCAAGGTGAGACAGTAGGCCTTATTATCCCTAAGTCAAGTAGCTCTTTCAACTACATCTGCAACTCACAAAGTTCTAGCACTGTCATTCGATACAGAGTCTTGGAAATTGGTTCTGCACTAGGTTTTATCTCAATAGTAAAATCAAGCTCCCTCTCAAGAGGTAACCCTGGTAACTCATTTGGAAAAACATCTTTAAACTCTGAAAATACTGGGTATTGATCCAAGGAGGGTCCTTTCCTTTCACTCACTGCTTCCACTACATAAATTCGACACCCTTGCCTCATGCACCACTTAACCTCCATAGTTGAGATAAAGCATAGAGACACCTTTCTCCGTACATCGTGGATCTCTACTATCCTTCCTTCATCACCAACACAAAGCACTTTTTTTGCGAAACAGTATACCATAGCTCAATGTGCTTATAACCAATCCATTCCAATGATTAGGTCATACGTCCCGAGGGAAGTGACGTGTACCTTCAACCTGGTAGCACACACCCACAAGTCTACTAAACAATTATCAACGCTAAATCCTACCACTTGTTTTTCCCCCGAATCCATCTTGACTTGTTTAAAGTCATCGTGAACGTTGGCTACCAAGCCACTCCTTTCTAATGCAGATGGTGAAATGAAACTATCTATAGTACCATAATCAAATAAAATTTTAACATTGATATGATTTAGCGTACTTGACGATTCCACCACCGTGGATTGATGTTCCTCCTGGCAATTATTAACTACTGCATAAATCTAGTGGCTGCCACTTTCTCTTCCCATCGTGGCCTTTCCTTCTCTATGCACAAATCCTACTTGCAACTTGTTGGGCCCCAACAACTCCCCCTATATTTTTACAAAATTTTAAAGGCCCCTATTAGAATCTTGATAATTATAATGAGCTACAAAATCAACCTTTTCAAATAGTTCCAATCCTTGGCTTGCTTTGAGACAAACTTAAGACATTCACTTTAGTATGAGACATTTATTACAAGAGTATATGTCAAAAGTTAGAAACGAGCATAAAAACATCAATTTAAACAAAAATGTTAACTTTTATCAAATGTTTACTTTTGTTTAAATTATGATTATGTGTTCATTATTTTTCTCATTAGCTTTGACTATTTTGAATAATGTGTTCAATACTTTATCAAAGAATATCTTGGTTGGTTTCTCATTTTCATGAAATCATTTGGTGATATTAATTAATTAAATTCTTTTTTTTATTTTGCATCTCATTTCAAAATAATAATAATAAAAGAATTGTCTATCATTTGTTTGATTTTGTAAAAAACTAAAATTAATATTTTTTCTTCATTAACTTGAAACTTCTAGATCACATTTGAAAATAAATTATAAATAATGTTTGTTTATAAGTTATAGTTAGTTTAAATTCTTTTTTTATTTTTCTAGATTTTGTTTTATTCACAATTTTTAGGTTATTAATTTTTAGGTTTCCTTTTGTTTCAGGTTTCTATTATCAAATATTTGATATGGATATAATCATGGATTGATTTTATTATCCAAATACGTTCAATATGATTGATCCAAAAATAATTCTGGATTGCTACAAATAATTTTATGAGCAACAATAGATAAAATTTGAAAAGGCGTCAAGATCAGATAGATGATTTTGCAGAACTGATTGCAGCCAAACCACATGGAATTTGAAGAAACGGTTGAAAACCCAGAACCAAAATGGACCCATTTACCTTCTGCGCATATATATTCCCTAACAAATGCACTATTTGAGAGATATTTGGGTCTCTTTTAGAGACAAATTTTAGGTGGTGGAAATTAATAGTGACGCCTAGATTGTTCATTCATTTTTATAAATATATGAGAAAGATCAGAGCCAAAGAGATCCAAGAATTGGAGAGGAGGATTTTAATCCTTTATCTTTTGTATATTATTGCTTTTGTAAACTTTTTATTTTTTTTAAATGGAGTAATGGATGGCTGGAATCTTTGGGAGAATGGACGAGTATTTTCAAAGAAGAATATGAAATTCCAGATTGCTTAACGGCTTTTGTCCTGTGAGTAAAATGGTTTTATTTTCATTATAATATATTCATATTCTTTGAATAAGTGATTATGCATTGATTTAAATAACTTTAGTCTTTTTTATCAATACATGGATAATTATTATCATCTATGTATTATTTTTTCCAATCTTTAAAGTCTATTATCCAAAAAATTTCTTCAAGGACTACCAAATGAACAAGTGATTCCAAAAACTTAATAGAATGACATATATGCATTTTGACTTTAGCCTTTTGTTTATAATGTTGTTATTTATGTTTTTTAATCCTGTTACATGTGCAGGTTTGATATCTTTAGATTAAATGATCTGTGATGTGTAGGAGGTTTATATTATAAATACCATCTATCATTTGCTCCTCAAAATACAAATGTTGTGATCATATCTTCGATTTAAATAATACGATTTATCTTTGAATTTTAAATTGAATGATAAAATGCATAGATTGCTTTCAGATTTATGTTGCTATAATCATGTATAATTATAAGATCACAGGTTTATGTTTGTGCTTCCTTTTCTGTCATTAAAACCTAAACTGCCAATACATGTTCTGAATTTATTTAGAATAGTCATAAGGTTCATTGCAGATTTCTCTCTTGAACATGGAAGTTGGATGTTCACCACTCATGCAGATGCTTGGATACACCTCACTAATTCACTGAGAGGATAGTTTCTTTGTATTTTTCTGTCATTTACATATCATTGAAACTAGAATGTATGGTTCAACTTTGACTATCCACATGTTCATGTTTCATTAACTGTTTTTGGAAGATTCTTTAAAATTTATAAAAGAAAAACAATAAATATTTTTATGTTCTTTCTTTATCTGCTTACTAGAAGTAATCATTTTTCACATCTATTTTCGTAAGTTTTGATTAAAACTTGCATCTTGTAAATCATGTAAATAAATGAGATTTGTATATCTTCTTCTTAAATACAACCACTATAGTTATATTTGAACATATGTACATATATATAGTGTGTTTAGTAATTAGTGATTTATTTCTCTCTTTTATTCATTTCTTTTAGGATTCTTAGATTGGATAATAGAGCCATTAAACTCGTCAAAATGAGTTACACCAAACGACTTGGGTTATTTAGACAACCCCAGACCAGACTTGCTCTTCCAATTGATAGATGGTCAATTTCGCTCATCAACAAATGGCGCTAGAAGGAGGGCCAAGGTAAATTTAATGACTAAATGTTTCACCCCTTAGCCTTTCATAATTAAATATTTATAGATCCTTCTTTTGTGTTATCCTGAAATGCACTAGAAGACAATCCAGACGAACAAGCTGGCCTTATAGGAGTCTTTGTTTCAAATTTAATTAATTTCCCATGGCTCCCCAAATCACTATGTTGGAACATGCTTTCCACTTCTCATTACCTGATATTCCCAACAAGACAATATCTCTCTTGTCCAAAATCACTTTTGATGGTGGGGGGAATGTATCTGCAAAAGACCATATTAACAAGTTTTGGTGTAAATGCATCAAGCATGATATTTATGATTTAAAGGTTTTGTGCAGATTTTTTTCTTTTACTTTCAGGGGTCGGATTAAACATTGGTTTGAGTCTTTTCCAGCATATCACATTTTTGATTGGTTTCAATTTGTAGATGAATTTTTAGATGCTTTTGAAACCTATGATTACAATCAATTATGTGAAGAATTTCAGACTTTTCTAATCAATGGTGATTCATCTTCAAAAAGATTTTCGACAAGAATCCATCATGTTCTTTGTAAATTTAATCTTGATGACATGTCATTTGTATTAAATCTCCTTTATGATGCTTGCATCCAGTCATATTCAATCACAAATGATGAAGTAGTTACAAATACTATCACTCAATTGCAAGAAGAATTGTGTTCATAGGATGAGAGGGATCTATCTGAAAATGTTGAACAAGCAAGGGAGGTAGAATCTATTGAAAATGTTCTTACTGACAATCAAATTGGATTTTCCTCTAAATCATTGTATTTTCAGTCCTCGACCATCGTGGAAGAAGATTCGATGTTGGTTCAAGGTGAATGTATTCATTCTCCTAACTCTTTCTCTAATCAGTATTTAAATTTGGTTATTGAAGAAGACTTAGGTGATGGAAATGATCTTAAGAATTCTAACATTCCAATGAAACTGATTAGAGATGTAGATATCCAATTGGAAGAAGAAAACATAAACCCTCATCTACAAATCGTACCTTATCAACATGAAAGATCAAATATTTTCCATGAAAGTTTTGAATTATCTATCGTATAGGAGGCAAATTTAGATGATCATATTATGTTGAATTTATCACCAAAACAGAGTGAAAGTTTTAAGGAAAATGAAGAGGAATGTCTTGAGAATACCATTGTTAAATATCATAGCTCAAGATATTATTTTCATGTGCTTATTTTTTATTCCTTTTACTCTTTATATCCCGATCTATTATTAGATTTTGGTGGATTTGATACTTTACCCATGGTATCTTACTCTTTGCCACCACAATCCAATCTTTTCGATATGCCAAAATTTGGTGAAACTAATTCAAAACATAACATTTATCAAGTCAGATTTGATGCTCTTTCACTTTCATCACTCGAATGGAAAAAGGACATGTTGCAAGATAATTTTACACGATTTATTTTTGAAAAAGACAATGCACTCATCCTTATGGAGATGGAATATTCTACATTGCATATTCGTTCTTTGATTAGTTCGAATTTTAATGTTTATGATTCACATTTTGAAACGATCAATCTCATCAAAGGAATCATTCAAACCAATAATCTAATTGATGTCATGAATCCTCTTATGATGTGTTCCCCATTGGTATATCCATTTCATCAAATTCATAGTTTGCATCCTAATTTTTATGACATGATCTCAGAATGGCTTGAAGATTCGTATCTAAAAAATCTTCATAATAAAGATAAAGTTGTGCTTTCTTTGTTTCTACCTAAATATCTAGGAAGTAAGCATCACATGATTTTTTTAGATCCTCTGTGTGAAGAAATTGATGAACACTTGGAGAATTGTCAGCAGGATGGGGCATTTCGGCATTGGTTGATGGTTATGTTAGGTCCCCATAATATTGACAAGTTTTCCAAACTTACTTACACTCTTCCATGCCAATGTGACCCGTATCATGACCATATTACAGAATGGTTGGAGGATTCATACAAAAGGAATGTTCAAGGGAATGGTAAGGTCATGCTTGCTTTGTTTTTACATGATGATGATAAAGGTAAGTATGATATGTTTTTGTTATTTTTTGATATACTACCATTCTTGTTAGTAATATTTGATTTTGTTTCCATTGCAGGATTGGAGTTACTCCGATGGCTACATTGGAAGCATGACTTCACTTAGTATTTTTATTTGTTTAGTAGTTAGAGTAGGTTTAGGAGTAGGTTTTCTTTTAGTTTTATTTATAAGTTTTTCTCTTTGTAATAATCCAGTTATGAACATAAGCGGGCACACCAAGAGAACCATATATGAATGTTGTCAGGGAAGTCCACTTTAAATCTTTTTCTCTCTTCTTTTCATTGAATATTTCTTTTCAAAAACTCAGTATCATCATGAAAATTTTAAATGGAAAGTAAAGAGATAAGTAAATTTGAATTATCGATTCAACCTTGACCCAAGGTGCCACGAGTAGGACTGCACTCATCTTAATAAGGATTTTTCTATTTTCTTTTACTCTCTTTTATTTTGAATAATAATGCTTGGTTAAAGTAGCATCTCATGCATCAATATATTAAGAAAACAACTTGCTCGCACATGATATTTTATATGATTTATTTCTTCCTTTATTTTATAGTGAGATGCTAGTGGATCCAAAAGGTCAAGTTTATCTTTGGCCAAAATCATTTCCTAAAAAGTTTTCTTTTGTTGTTTTGATTTTGTGTACTTCTTATTTTGAATCCCATTAATAAAATTTGATTTGGTTTGTTGTGTGTTTTTGTTTTCTTTGATTATCTTGAATGAGTTTTCCTCTTATCTTTCCTTTTGAATCAATATATTTCTGATCAAAGAACTATTGTCGAATGAAACATTTATTTTAAGAATTGTGTTTTTCAAGCAAATTGAAATAGTTCAAAGAGGTCTTGATATTAAGATATATCTCAGACAATTGATTTTTAAGTCAATTGTCACTCTCATTTTGTCCTCAAATTATCTTTGCTAGAGTATTACACCAGAGATATGGTTTAAATATTTGAGAATTACGATGATCTTTAAACTTTTTACGCCATCCATATTCTTAAGGAATCACTTGTAAGTGCTTCCCCATTCTCTAGATGATTTCTTAAAGGAAATCTAAAATCTCTAAACCATGATAAAACTTCTAGTTTTGAAAGCAAATAAATAACATGGTCAACTATTCACCTGTATTGCAATTAACCTCCAGTATCACCCCTCTCTCTTTGTCATCAAGAAATCTATAATTGTATTGCTATTTAAAAGTGGAATAAGAGGGTGGAAAGAACTTATGTGTGGGAAGTGTGTGTAAACCCGTCGGGGTACTGAACAGGCTCGATGGCAACGGGTAAATGCACACATGATACCAAGACAACTTCGTCAAGGTACTAAACAGGCCTGCTGGCAACGAAGCAATGTCAGGATGAGAGGTAGTAGGTATATGTTTTTAAATTAAATTTTATGGAAGTATACATCATGTGGATACAACTACTGGATGGGATTAAAGCATTTGAGTGGGTTAAATGACATCCTTGTCGAGACTATGGATGCCTGCTAGTAGCAGTTGCTATGTCAACGGTATGGAATTTATTTTATAAACATCATGACTCTTTGATTAAGACATTATTTCAGGTTATAATCCTCTGCAAAGAAAATTCTATTGTCTGGTTATAACATTGAACTTATCCTAATACTATATGGCCTCAAAGTGAATTTATTTCAGGGAGCTTAAATCCTTTTTCAAGTCTTATTATTTTCCTCCTAAGATGAAATATTACCAGATCAGAGATAACTTCTACACCCAGTAAGTTTCCATTTGTTGGGCCCCAACAACTCCCCCTATATTTTGACAAAATTTAAAGGGCCCCTATTAGAATCTTGATAATTATAATGAGCTACAAAATCAACCTTTTCAAATAGATCCAATCCTTGGCTTGCTTTGAGACAAAATTAAGACATTCACTTTAGTATGAGACATTTATTACAAGAGTATATGTTAAAAGTTAGAAACGAGCATAAAAACATCAATTTAAACAAAAACGTTAATTTTTATCAAATGTTTACTTTCGTTTAAATTATGATAATGTGTTCATTCTTTTTCTCATTAGCTTTGACTATTTTGAATAATGTGTTCAATACTTTATCGAATAATATCTTGGTTAGTTTTTCATTTTCATGAAATCATTTGGTGATATTAATTAATTAATTTTTTTTTTCATTTTGCATCTCATTTCAAAATAATAATAATAAAAGAATTATCTATCATTTGTTTGATTTTGTAAAAAACTAAAATTAATATTTTTTCTTCATTAACTTGAAGCTTCTAGATCATATTTGAAAATAAGTTATAAATAATGTTTGTTTATAAGTTATAGTTAGTTTAAATTCATTTTTGATTTTTCTAGATTTTGTTTTATTCACAATTTTTAGGTTTCTTTTTGTTTCACAGGTTTCTATTATCAAATATTTGATACGGATCTGATCATGGCTTGATTTTATTATCCAAATACGTTGAAGATGATTGATCCAAAAATAATTTTGGATTTCTACAAATAATTTTATGAGCAACAACAGATAAAATTTGGAAAGGCGTCAAGATCAGAAAGACGATTTTGTAGAACTAATTGCAACCAAACCATGAGGAATTTGAAGAAACGGTTGAAAACCCAGAACCAAAATGGACCCATTTACCTTTTGCACAGATATTTTCCCAAACAAATGCATGATTTGAAATATATTTGGGTCTCGTTTCGAGGCCAATTTCAGGTGGCAAAAATTAATAGTGACACCCAGATTGTTCATTCATTTTTATAAATATATGAGAAAGATCAGAGCCAAAGAGATCCAAGAATTGGAGAGGAGGATTTTAATTCTTTATATTTTGTATATTATTGCTTTTGTAAAAATTTTATTTCTTTTCAAATGGAGTAATGGATGGTCGGAATCTTTGGGAGAATGGACGAGTATTTTCAAAGAAGAATATGAAATTTCAGATTGCTTAACGGCTTTTGTCCTGTGAGTAAAATGGTTTTATTTTCATTATAATATATTCATATTCTTTGCATAAGTGATTATGCATTGATTTAAATAGCTTTAGTCTTTTTTATCAATACATGGTTAATTATTATTATCTATGTATTATTTTTTCCAATCTTTAAAGTCTATTATCCAAAACAATTCTTCCAGGACTACAGAATGGACAAGTGATTCCAAAAACTTAATAGAACAACATATATGCATTTTGGCTTTAGCCTTTTGCTTATAATGTTGTTATTTATGTTTTTTAATCCTGTTACATGTGCAGGTCTGATATCTTTAGATTAAATGATCTGTGATGTGTAGTAGGTTTATATTATAAATACCATCTATCATTTGCTCCTCAAAATACAAATGTTGTGATCATATCTTCGATTTAAATAATGAGATTTATCTTTGAATTTTAAATTGAATGATAAAATCCATAGATTGCTTCTAGATTTATCTTGCTGTAATCATGTATAATTATGAGATCACAGATTTATGTTTGTGTTTCCTTTTCTATCATTAAAACCTAAGTTGTTAATACATGTTCTGAATTTATTTAGAATAGTCATAAGGTTCATTGCAGATTTCTCTCTTGAACATGGCAGTTGGATGTTCACCACTCATGCCGATGCTTGGATACACCTCACTAATTCACTGATAGGATAACTTCTTTGTATTTTTCTGTCATTTACATATCATTGAAACTAGAATGTATGGTTCAACTTTGACTATCCACATGTTCATGTTTCATTAACTGTTTTTGCAAGATTCTTTAAATTTATAAAAGAAAAACAATAAATATTTTTATGTGCTTTCTTTATCTGCTTCCTAGAAGTAATCATTTTTCACATCGATTTTTGCAAGTTTTGATTAAAACTTGCATCTTCTAAATCATGTAAATAAATGAGACTTGTATATCTTCTTCTTAAATACAACCACTATAGTTATATTTGAACATATGTACATATATATAGTGTGTTTAGTAATTAGTTAGTTATTTCTCTCTTTTATTTGTTTCTTTTATGATTCTTAGATTGGCTAACGGAGCCATTAAACCCGTCTGAATGAGTTACACCAAACAACTTGGGTTATTTAGACAACCCTCGACTAGACTCACTCTTCCAGTTGATGGATGGTCAATTTTGCCTATCAACACAACTCTAGGCAGTCATGCTGGTAATGGGGTCCTCCACACCCTAAACACATAACACGAGATGAAACCTATGCACTGCTCTATGACATTCTATGAAATGAGTTCCTTCCCTTGGAACCCCTGCCCCTACTAGATGCCCCCTGAGATGGTTGTGGACTTGCCTGCATCGTTGGTGATGAAAGGGATCCTACACTCGTTACCATTAAAATACCTATGGTGACTATCCTTGGTGCGACTCTATTACCATGTGGAGGTGGCCTGGAGCTCCCTCCCCTGGAGAATTTCCTAGGGGCCTTCCCCATGAATCCAAGATGATGTGGAAAGGTCAACCTCATACCTCCATTTAAGCTCATGTGTTCCTCAACATAGCATGCATTTTCTACTGCTTCTACTACCAAAGACGGTTTCTACATCTGTACCATGGCCCTTATCTTAAGGTTTAACCCATAGACAAAGTTTTCTTCATGTCGTTGATCATTATCCATGTATGGAACATATTTTACCAATTCCATGAACATTATATCGTACTCTTCCATGGTCCTGTTTCCCTATACTAGAGCATGAAATTCTCCCACTTGCTATTCCTCGTAGTAAGCTGGTAGATATTTCCTTTAGAATCTTTCCTCAAAAAATTCCCAAGAGACGGTGTCTGGGGTAAGGTGCAACTGCCTCTCCAAGTTGCCCCACCAATTCAAGGCATTGTCCCTCAACTAAAAAATCCCTATATTCACCTTTGATGTGGAAGCATAGTCTCTTAAGGAGAAACATCTTGTCATTCATTCCAACCATGCCTTTGCACGTTCACTGGATGAACCTCGACAAACTTTGGAAGTTTAATATTATGCAGTTCTCTAGTAATGTCCTCGGGTGGAGGTCCTCCCCTTGAATCCCTCGACGCTTCTGGATTACCCATTCCAGATGGTGGGGGATCCACTTCGATCCCTACTGGCTGACGCCCCTTTAAAGTCTCATTTATGGGCTCCAAAGAGCGTAGAATGAGAGCTAATTCGGGTGATGGTGGTGGCGGAGCTGGCAGTCCCTATGAAGATGCCCCTCTGCCTTGATTTCCTTGAGTCCTAACAATCCTGTATAATTGAATCTGCATCAACCAAAAGGTTGTCAGGGAGAGTCTAAGGAAATTCACATTTGCGCAACTTAAACTTGAAAACAGGGTTAGGCATAATTTTCTTTTACTTGTCTGTAAATAGACGTTACTCTCTTTAGGGGAAGTGGCTAAGTCAGGGTCAAAATCCTCTAAGCTCGATGTTTTCGCCTAAGAAAACTACTGACTCCCTCGCCTGCTAGCTACGCTAGCATCACACCACACTCACCAATTCCTCTAACTTACCTTCCTAGTGCACATGAAGTCCCCTCCCACTTATCTTGGTCTAAGTATTTTAAAAAAATTCTTTAAAACTAGGTAAGGTGATTTTTTTTTTATAGTTATTCAACATTATAAAAACAATAAAAAAAAATAAAATCTAGATTAAACTTTTAACCTAAGTTTTAGTCGCCTTAATCAACACATTTAATTCATCCATAAATTTTAATATTATTGTTGGTATCCTACTTAAGTACCTAATTAATCACTTAATTAATCCCTTATTTAATTAACCAATCAAATTATTTAATCACCTTGATTATTCACATTAATTAGTTAATTAGTTATCACCTTGTATATATTTAAATTTAAATATCATTATTATTAAATAATTAACACTTAAACTAATTTAAACAATTATAGTTTAAACCTTAATTAAAAGATAATAATATATATATTTTTAAAATAAAAATAAAAATATTAATAAAAAAATAAAAAATAAAACAATTAAAATACAATAAAATTAAATTAAATAATTAAAATAATTAAAAAAAATAAAAAATAAATAATAATAAAAATAATAAAAATCTAAAGTCGGGCAGTGGGTCCTCGGATGAGGCCCACGTGCCCCCTCCCCCCCGACACTCATCCCTTAACCCTAATCTCCTCCATCCTTATCTCTTCAAACCCTACCCTCACTCACCTTTCCATTTCGTTTTTTTTTTTGTCAAACACTCAACAGAGGTGAAGGATGAGGCCGACCATGGCCATCCCTCTGCTCGGTTGACCCTGGTGTCCATTATTTTAAGGTCTGGAGGGCACGTCATGTACAGTGGCACGTTCCCTTTGCTCCTTTGTGGGCTTCTACTCCATGGCTTGGCGCGTGGTCTTGGCTACTGGGTTTTGGTTTAGTTTGTTGTTTTTTTTCTTTTTTACCTTCTTGTGACTGTAACGCCCCTTTGTGGGCTCCTTCTTTGTGGACGTGGGCTTTGTGCTGGGATGTGTGTGACTCGAGGGCTCTTTCCTCGGCTTGGCTTAAATCATGGCACTTGTTCATGGGTTATCAATACTCGGTGTGATGTGTGCGTTGTTATATTGGTTTGTTGTTTTTGTTTTTGATGCGTAGTGCACTATTTTGGCTTGTAGGCTCCTCTATGGTAGTTGGTGTGAGTGTTTTCGATGCCCCTCCTTCCTTGTCGGATTGTGCCAAGTTGTTACTTTGTGTTATGTGTAGATGTGTGGATGCGTAGTGCACTGGAGTTGGGATTTGGTGCTTGTGTGCTAGTTTGGTGCTTGTGCATGGGTGAGATGTGGCAAAAGGGCACCATCCCTATAGGATCCTCTTTCATATGACTTGGGCATAGACCTTTGCATGCTCTGTGCTGCATTGTGCATTGTATGGCGAAAGAGGGTTTGATGCTTGCGTGTGGACGTGTTGAGCATAAAGGAATCATGGGTTTAGTGCTTGGGCACTAGGATTTGTGTTTTTTCTAACCTGTGTGTGAGACTAACCTGATAACTATCTACACCACCGAGACAACTGATAGTGTGCCTGTGCAGTGGGTCTGTGTGTTTTATTTTCTAAGCTTTGCTGTTGTGCAGGTGCTTTGCTTGACACGTGGGATTTCCTTGGCACCTTGTACATAAGCATTGAGTTGTGACTCTAAGGTTGAGCTGAGACTTGAAGGTCATGCTTGTTGATAAACCCAACAAGGTTTTGATTTAAGCTAAATAAAAATCTTTCAATCTCAATTTTATTCAGTTTGCAAGTTCTTATTCAAGTCATAAAAACACATTTCTAGTTGGTTTGTTAGCTGTAATAGTGGGAAAGGAAACTATAAATAAACCCAGAAGCATCAAGAGATTAAGTTGTTCTAATGTTTTGAAACCGATGTTTTGAGTGCATCACCCCTACTATCATTGGAGTTGCCATCAATTGAATATAGTTCTATTTGACTATTTCCACAACTTGTGCATTGTTGTTTAGTTCTACAATATGTTGTTTTCACTTTCCTTAGTCACTCTATTTTGTTAAAAATTACTCATACTCTGAATTTTTGTTGCTAGATTAATATAAATTTGTCACTTTTACCATTGTAAGTATTTGTATGTTGTTACTCAATATTTTGACTCCTTCCCAACTCCTATGGAAGCATAGAATTTGGTTATTTTTCCCACACTTGCTTTGTTTATCAATTGTATTTGTGCGTAACATTGTATTTTCTCTAATTTTGAACCAGTTTTTTTTTTTGCACTAGGTTGTGAACCTAATTCTTATTGACATGTTGTTTGGCTAGTAGGTTGAGTGGAGCTGGAGCTTTGGGTTTGTGCTTGGCCCTCGGGCCCATATTTATAAGTTTTCCATAAATAGATTATTTATGCATCTTGTTATTTATGTTTATAGAACCCTTTTCAAGGATTTTACTTGTACAGGCGAACAAGTTTTAAGTTTTAGAGGGTTTTAGGCAGGCTTTCAGGGTTGTTTGCATGACACAAAACATAGCTTTCTCTCAAGAGTCAAGAGAATGGGTGGGTAGATAGGCACTTTGCTCCATATTTTAAACTAGAGCTCTAATACCATGTGTAGTGTCCTATCTAACATAACCTAAAATTTCGTAAATTTAAACATAAAATTTCTATCATAATTTCCTTGCGGTTCTATATTCAGCTAAATAACAGTTCATTGTTTAACAAAATTCAAAATAAGCAGCATAATATAAATAACATATTGAATAACATACACATCATAGTAAAATAATGAACCGTCATAACGATAATGAACATGCTATAACAATGAACATAAATACCTCTCAAGTGATGCTGTTTCCCAAACTCTGTCTGTCCAAGCTTAAGATGAAACTCTGTCTAAGCTGCTCTCCCCAAAATTTTCCAAAAATTGAATTTGTTCCTCCCAACCAGCTAGGAACAGAGCCTCTCTAGGTCCCTAGCTCCAAGATTCCGTAAGGATTCCTGGCCCTCAAGCCCGAAACTCCCAGCAACATGTGCCCCCTTTCTAAGTCCACCAAACTCCAACAAGTTCCTCAAGAGAAAACTAGTACAATCCTCCAACAAGCTACTTCATCCCTAAACCAACAATACAGTCCTCTCCTCTAAAAATGATGCTCTCCCCAAAAACCAAAAAGTCCCTTCTTGAGTGTTTTTCCCTCTTCTTATCCTCCTTTCCCCCTGTCTCATTCACTGCCTTCTCCCTTTCATTAAGACTCACCCACCTTATCCCTCCATTCAATGCCAACCACCTTATCCCCTTTCTCTTTAATGGTTCCATCATTCGATACAAAATAACAATTAATAATTTATTAAACTAGATTTTTTTAAATAGATATTTAATCATTAAATTAATTAATTAGTTAATTAAACCAATTCACATTCAACAAATATTTAACCAGGACAATTAATTAATTAATTAAACTAATATAAATTAAACAATTATTTAAACCATGACAATTGATTAAATACTTAGGGTTGTTACATGGTTTCCTTCCAAATAGTTGCTCCCATTGTCTTCAAATACACTCTCATCTCTATTCTCCAAGAAAAGTAGTTTTCCTCATCAAGGATTTGTATTTCACCATCCATTTGTGTGTCTATAGATCTCCTTCAATCTTGTTAAGGCTTGTAGTGAAGGTCCGCTTTGATACCAATTGTTAGACACACCGACTACCCTGNNNGGGGGGGGGGGGTGTGAACAATGTAGGGACATTTTACCCAAAACTCCTCAGTTAACAATCACCATTAACTCATGATGCAATATCATCTCCCACATCAAGCGAGCCAGCGCGGAAAGCAAGAGACCGCTGGGCAAGGGCTAGAACAAATTTTGAAATTTACCTTGGGATGGTTGCGTGAACATAAATGTAACAATTTAATGAAGTGCACTTGTGTGATGTAATCGGGACCTTGAGCTATACACTCTTGTCCTTAGTAGGTAGGAGGCATTTAAGATAGTTAATGTAGGTAGATAGAGTTTAATTCTAGATTAGACTGTTTGAGAGCGCAAGAGGGAAATGGGATATAGACACCCTCATTGTGTATTGTATCAATAGATTGGAGTAATTCTGGAGAAGGAAGAGTAACGGAATGCAGAGGGTTGTGTAATAATACCCATGTACAGACATTTGAATTAATAGAAAGCTTTGATTCAAATTCATGGTTTGTGTTGTTCTCTGTGTATTGATGTTATGCTCATGAATGCTTGCTTCTTGGTATGCATTTTCTTTGATATGCTGTGTATATGATTTCATGTTCTAAGTTGAAGTCTGAAGGGAAGAGGGAATGAGTTTCAATTGTTTCTCTATCTGAGTAAGAATTCCTGCAAGGAGTGCAGTAGAAGTGTCCACAAGGAGTGCGTCAACAAGAATTCAGGGTTGTGTCTCTGAAGCTCAGATAGTTTTACTTGTGTTCTCATTTCCCCAGAAGTGCAGTTGGGCACAGGAGCCATGCAAGGAGTGTGCAGGCAAGGTAAAGTCTCAGGGTTGTGAACCTGAGTAAGGTGTGAGAGACTACTGCTGCAGGAGTGCGCAAAGTCGAAGGTATTCATCACTTAGAAGTGTCTGAGAGTTGCCACAAGGAGTGCGGAGGGTCTAAGGTATTCATCACTTAGAAGTGTCTGAGAGTTTCCACAAGGAGTGCGCGCAAGAATCTTCCCTAAGACTCAGAGTTGTGAGGAAGCTCAGGAGGGATAGATCCTTTGAAGCTATTGAAGGTAGCATAAGGAGTTGGAGCATATCGAGTGACTCAAGGCGTCAGAGTTCTGTGTCACAGGTGATTAAGTCCAGGAAGGAGTCCTTGGTTCAATTCGTGAAAGTATCGAGGAGGAAAAGACAGACAGTCAGGATCTTGTGGAGAGGATTTGTGAAATCCCGCCAGCCGTCCGATCTGGTACAGAAGCGAGGGGGGTTACGACTGCATCTGGAGTTCAAGATCTAGGGATCATGAGCTGTTGGATCATCAAATAGTTACCCGTCAACCGTTCGTTTGACAGGAGTTGTGCAGGGTTTAAATCCTCATGATCAGAGTGGAAACCCCGAGAAGCATCGGGATATTGAGGCATCAGGGTTTTGGGAAATCAAAAATCCTATGGACCAGAGATCGGGAAAATCCATCATGGAAATCCCGACAAGCTCAGGGCCGTCCATCTGTTGGGATAGGTGGCAGGAATCAGGAGTCATCGGTATACCGGGGATTCCGTCATCGGGGCTCATATAGGTGAATGGTTTGACTTTGCACTTGGCGAAGTCCAAGGTTCGATCTGAACCGTCCATCATTTGGGACGCGTGTCAGAAGACCTGACGAAGTCAGGCTTCGACATTTGGGAGGTCCAAAAGATAGGATACTCTTGCAATTTGGAATCACGAAACGCGATATCCCGACAAGACAAAGGAATAGTGTGGGGCCACAGGCATTGGTAGGTGGATTGGTGGCACGCCTTATCGGGTTTTCGCAGCGAGAAGTTCTGAAACCATTACCTCAGGATTTGTGATATCACGAAATCCAAAGTGTCAATAAGGTAGAGTGACATGAAGGGTTGAACCCACACGTGCGTCGAAGTTTCACCATATCGGGGTTCGGGAGTCGGAGAACCAAGATGCTTGACATCGCGAGTGTTGAAAATGTGATAGGAGAAGTCCCGACAGGGTAAAGGAAAAGTTCAGTGTTGACTTGTATTGGGTCTTGGGGATTTGATAACCAAACGCTCGACCATTAACCTCACGAAGTCGCGAAGTCTGATTTTCCGATAAAAAGGGGAAAATCCCATGAGAGAGTTTTTGTGGGTGAAGATTTCTTGATAGGGAAATAGAAGAGATATTTAAGAGTTCTTCGGGCCGTGAGAGAAGGAAGATCCTATGGGCGGATGTGCTTGCGAGTGCACTTGCATCAGTTTGGTATCAGAGCTTAGAAAAACTTCTTTTCTTTCTGTAGCAGGGAGAAGGAAGATTCACCATGTTGCCAAGGAGAAGAGATAGACAATCACCTGATCCAGAGGAGGAAAGGGAGATGTCCAAAGGAAGGGGTAGACAAGTGTAGAATCCATAAGTAGAAAGAGATCCGCATAACATACGTGCCAGACTTGTGGACATGGAGATAAGAAAAAAACGCACAGTTGATGAAGGAGATATCAGTGAGTCCGAAAGTGAAGATGATGCTGGGCATGGAGACGAAGAAGTCAAAGTAGAAGATGCAGTAAATGAACGCTTGCTTAAAGTTGTTGCAAGAATGGGTGCAAAGGCGAAAATGGACATTCCAGTTTATGAGGGAAATCTGGATGTAGATGAGCTTCTAGACTGGATTATATCTCTAGACACATATGTTGACTATGAAGATGTCTAAGAGGACAAGAAGGTCAATCATGCCATCATGATATTAAAAGGACATGCAGCCTTGTGGTGGGATGAACTACAAGTGGATAGGCCTTGCCAAGGCAAGCAGAAAATTAAGAGCTAGGACAGGATGATTGCAAAGATGAAGGAAAAATTCATTCCCAGGGATTATCAGATTACTCTGTTCAGGAGAATGTAGAACCTGAGACAGAAGTTGATGTCAGTAAAGGAATATGCTGAGGAATTTTACAGGTTGAATATTAGGGAAGGTCATCGTGAAAGCAATGATGAAAAAGTAGCCAGGTATATGAATGGCCTGAGATATGAGATTCAGGACGAGATGAGCATGTTGACCATCCAAATGGTGGAAGATGATTATCAGATGGCTCTGAAAGCAGAAGAGAAGCTGAGCTGAAAATAGGGTAAGAGGGGCAGAGGCAGAGGCTAGCCTAGAGGCAAATCAATTGCCCAGGAAAGAACCCAGAAGCCCAGGAACGACTAGAAGAAACCTTAGACATGGACAGAGAGAGGTGGAACCTCACAGTGAGGGAAATATGATGAACAAAGAGGACAACATACTGAACATAGAGGAGATTATGCTGATATTAACACTTTTCCTCGTACTAGAGGTAGGGGAAGAGGAAGAGGTGGAGTAATCACATGCTTCACATGTGAAAAGAATGGGCACAAGTATTATGAGTGTCCAGATAAAAAGAAGGACATTGGATAAGCTCACATCACCAAGGCACAGAGGCGAGATGTGGAGGCGGAAGACGCTGAAGGTGGAAGATCGTTGATGATGCGAAAATCCCTTTTGACACCAGAGAAAGAGGTGGAAAGTTCAGTCCAAACGACCAGACTTTTTAGGGCTGCTTGCAAAACCAAGGACAGGGTATGCAAGGTCATTGTAGAGATTGGTAGTATAGATAATCTCATATCTACAGAGATGGTAGAGAAGATGGAGCTGGAAATGACTGAACATCCGAGCCCATATAACGTTTCGTGGCTAAAAAAGGGACACTAGGTAACTGTCACTAAACAATGTTTAGTTGAATTCAAAATAGGAGGATATAATGATAAGATCTTATGTGATGTCATTCCTATGGATGTTTTTCATATATTTCTGGGTAGATCATGGCAATATGATAGGAATGTGATTCATGATGGGCTAATGAACACATACACCCTAGAGAAGAATGGGAGGACACACATGTTGCTTCCAATTAAGGATAAGGAGGTGAAGCCGGAGGTAAGCAACACAATAATTCTCATGAGTGGGAAGAAACTTCTTACAGAGGTGAAGAAGAAGGAGGATCCACAGTTCTTTGTGGTCAGTAAACTGAGGATTGTTCTGACGAGCACAAGAGTTGATGATTTACCAAAGGAGATTCAGGAACTGTTGGAAGAGTTCACTGACATTGTAGTGGACAAATTACCTCGTTCATTGCCACCGATTAGAAGTGCGAGTCACCATATTGATCTCATACCAGGAGCCAATTTGCTGAACAAATCTGCGTACAGATTGAAGCCGCAGGAGAATGAAGAAGTTAAGAGGCATGTCCAGGATTTGTTGGACAAAGGTTTAGTCAGGGAAAGCTTGAGTCCATGTGTTGTTCCAATAGTACTCATTTCGAAGAAAGATGGAGGCTGGAGGATGTGTACTGATTCAAGGGAGATCAATAAGATAACCATCAAGTACAAATTTCCATTGTCGAGGATGGACGATCTGAT
Source organism: Picea engelmannii (assembly GCA_009831015.1). Lineage (NCBI taxonomy): Eukaryota > Viridiplantae > Streptophyta > Pinopsida > Pinales > Pinaceae > Picea > Picea engelmannii. The sequence continues at coordinate 37,652 of ML788825.1, forward strand.
GGATTTCTTGAGTGGAGCAAAGTATTTTTCAAAGATTGATTTGAAAAGCGGTTATCACCAAATCCGCATGAGAGAAGTTGACGAGTGGAAGACAACATTCAAGACTAATGAGGGTTTGTATGAATGGCTTGTTATGCCATTTGGCTTAACAAATGTGCCAAGTACCTTCATGAGGTTGATGAACGAAGTCCTGAAGGAGTTCATCGGGAAATTTTTCATCGTGTATTTGGATGACATATTGGTTTTCAGTAAAACAACAGCGGAGCATCTGAAGCATTTGGATACAGTGATGCAGAAATTACAGCAGAAGAAGCTGTTGATAAACATGAAGAAGTCCTCATTCATGAAGACATAGCTCATTTACTTGGGATTTTTTATTTCTGCAAATGAGTTGAGGATGGATCTAGATAAGGTAGAAGTGATCAAGAATTGGCCATCACCAAAGAACATATTTGAGGTGAGAAGTTTTCACGGATTGGCTAGTTTCTACCTAAATTTCATTAGAAATTTCAGTGGAATTAGCGTAGCGATGATGGACACCGTGAAGAAAAGACACAAATATTTTCACTGGACTAAAGAGGCCGAGAAGAGCTTCAATCTGTTGAAGAGGAAGATCACAGAACAACCAATTTTGGTGTTGCCGTATTTCCAAAAGAGATTTCAGGTGAAATGCGATGCAAGCGGATTTGCAATCGGAGCAGTATTGAGTCAGGAAGACAGGCCGATAGCGTACTTCAGCGAGAAGCTTAATGAAGAAAAATTGAAATATTCCACTTATGATAAGGAATTTTATGCTATCGTACATGCATTGAAGAAATGGAGGCATTACTTGATCCCCAAAGAGTTTGTTTTATACAGTGACAATCATGCACTGCAGTTTGTGACTCAATAGGAGAATTTGAATCAGAAGCATGTCAAATGGGTTGAATATATGCAGAATTTCACTTTTGTGATAAAACATATTTTTGGTAGTGCTAAAAAAGTTGTTGATGCTTTGAGCAGGAAGTGTTTGCTGTTGCAGGAGTTCTGAGTCAAAACGTTGGGTTTTGATGACCTCAGGGACATGTATAGAGATGATCCAGATTTTAAGGAGGCATATGCAGCGACTGAGAATCCAATTCTCAGAGACAGAAACCCATGGATAGAGTACATGATCCAGGAAGGATTGTTGTTTAAGGGCAATCAACTGTGTATTCTGAATTGCTCCATGAGGGAGAATTTGTTAAAGGAGAAACACAGGGGAGGATTGGAAGGACACTTTGGTCACGACAAGACATTCACAAAATTAAATGAGTCATATTTTTGGCTGGGAATGGGAGCCGCTGTAAAGAGATTTGTGGATAGATGAAGAATTTTCCAGCATTCGAAAGGAAGAAGATAGAATGCGGGGTTCTATCAACCATTTCCCATACCAGAGAGACCGTGGGATGCAATTAGCATGGATTTTGTACTAGGGTTGCCAAGAACACAAAGAGGTTTTGATTCAATCTTTGTTGTGGTGGATAGATTTTCCAAAATGGCACACTTCACTCCATGTCAAAAGACCAGTGACGCGACTCACATCGCGAACCTGTTTTTCAAAGAGGTCATTCGACTTCATGGGTTGCCGAGAAGCATAGTTTCGGATCGAGACACCAAATTCATAGGTCATTTTTGGAGGACCTTATGGAAGAAGCTGGGAACTAACTTGTTGTTTAGTTCAGCTTATCATCTGTAGACGGATGGACAGACAGAGGTAGTAAACATAAGTGTAGGAGACTTGCTGAGACACTTGGTGATAGAGCACCACAGCCAGTGGGACCACATATTACTGCAGGTAGAGTTTGCGTACAATGACTCATTGAATCGGAGCATAGGGAAGAGTCCATTTCAGGTTGTCTATGGTATGCAGCTGAGAGTAATTTCTGAGTTAAGGGATTCAGAACAGACTGTGACTAGGAGTGCTAGTGCAGAAGATTTCGCAGAGGCGATGAAGGAACTTCATAGCTAGGTGAAGGAACGATTGCAAAATTCAAGCCAAGAATATAAACGCAGAGCCGATCAGCATAGAAGACAACTTCAATTTGAGGTTGGTGATCTGGTTCTGGCACATTTAAGAAAGGAAAGGTTCCCGAGAGGAACATATAATAAGTTGAAGATGAAGAAAATTGGACCATGTAGGGTCTTGAAGAAATGTGGGGCAAATGCTTACGAGATTGAATTACCCGATGGGATCAAAATTTATTCAATATTCAATATCTCAGATTTGTACCCATATAGACCTGGGGAAATAGAGACTGGATATGAGAAGCTAGTACTCTAGTGGATGAAGCAGATTGCAGTTGTGGATAAGCCACAGATAGAACACATACTGGATAAAATAATTGGCAAGAGGACCAGGCGAAAGAAATACTTTGAGTATCTGGTCAAATGGAAGAACCATCCAGTTGAAGATTCCAGATGGGAGAATGAAGCAGAGATAGAGAAGAATGGACATACCATGCAGGAGCTCATGGACAGGAGCCCATGCAAGTTTTCAAGCGAGGGAGTATGATGCAGGAGCATCTCCCACATCAACCGAGCCAGCGCAAAAGGCAAGAGACTGCTGGGCAAGCGCCAACACAAATTTTGAAATTTACCTTGGGATGGTTGCGCGAACATAAATGTAACAATTTAATGAAGCGCACTTGTGTGATGTAATCGAGACCTTGAGCCATACGCTCTCGTCCTTAGTAGGTAGGAGGCATTTAAGATAGTTAATCCAGGTAGATAGAATTTAATTCTAGATTAGACTATTTGAGAGCGCAAGAGGGAAACGAGATATAGACACCCTCATTGTGTATTGTATCATTAGATTTGAGTAATTATGGAGAAGGAAGAGTAAGAGCATGTAGAGAGCTATGTAAGAATACCCATGTATAGACATTTGAATTAATAGAAAGCTTTGATTCAAATTCATGGTTTTTGTTGTTATGCTCATGAATGTTTGCTTCCTATTATGCATCTTCTTTGATATGCTGTGTATATGATTTCATGTTCTATGTTGAAGTCTAAAAGGAAGAGGGAATGAGTTTCAACTGTTTCTCTATCTGAGTATGAATTCCTGCAAGGAGTGCAGTGGAAGTGTCCGCAAGGAGTGCGTCGACAAGAATTTAGGGTTGTGTCTCTGAAGCTCAGATAGTTTTACTTTTTTTCTCATTTCCCCAGAAGTGTAGTTGGGCACAGGAGCCGTGCAAGGAGTGTTCAGGCAAGGTAAAGTCTCAGGGTTGCGAACCTGAGTAAGGTGTGAGAGACTACTACTGCAGGAGTGCACAGAGTTGAAGGTATTCAACACTTAGAAGTGTCTGAGAGTTGCCGCAAGGAGTGCGTGAAAGAATCTTCTCTAAGACTCAGAGTCGTGAGGAAGCTCAAGAGGGATAGATCCTTTGAAGCTATTGAAGGTAGCATAAGGAGTTGGAGCATATTGAGTGACTCAAGGGGTCTGATTTCTATGTCACAGGTGATTAAGTCCGGGAAGGAGTCCTTGGTTCAATTCGTGAAAGTATCGAGGAGGAAAAGACAGATGGTCAAGATCTTGTGGAGATGATTTGTGAAATCCCACCAGTTGTCCAATCTGGTACAGAAGCGAGGGGGGTTACGACTGCATTCAGAGTTCAATCTCTAGGGATCGTGAGCTATTGGATCATCAAATAGTTACTCGTCAACCGTCCGTTTGACAGGAGTTGCGCAGGGTTTAAATCCTCGTGAGCAGAGTGGAAACCCTGAGAGGTATCGAGATATTGAGGAGTCGGGGTTTTGGGAAATCAGAAATCCTGTGGACCAGAGAGCAGGAAAATCCATCATGGAAATCCCAACAAGCTCAGGTCCATCCATCTATTGGGACAGGTGGCAGGAATCAGGAGTCATTGGTATACCGACGATTCGGTCATCGGGGCTCATATAGGTGAATGGTTTGACTTTGCACTTGGCGAAGTCCAAGGTTCGATCTGAACCATCCATCATTTGGGACGCGTGTCGGAAGACCTAACGAATTCATGGTTTGGTGTTTCAGAGGTCCTGAGGATAGGATACTCTTGCAATTTGGAATCGTGAAACGTGATATCCCGACAGGACAAAGGAATAGTGTGGGGCCACAGGCATCAGTAGGTGGACCGGTGGCATGCCTTATCGAGGTTTCGCAGTGAGAATTTCTGAAATCATTACCTCAGGATTCATGATACCATGAAATCCGAAGTGCCGATAAGGTAGAGTGACGTGAAGGGTCGAACTCGCTCGTGGATCAGATTTTCGCCATATCAGGGTTCGGGAGTCGGAGAACCGAGCTGCTTGACATCGCGAGTGTCAAAAATGCGATAGGAGAAGTCCCGATAGGGTAAAGGAAAAGGTCAGCATTGACTTGTATCAGGTCTCAGGGATTCGAGAATAGAACACTCGACCATTAACCTCGTGAAGTCGCGAAGTCCGATTTTCTGGTAAAAAGGGGAAAATCCTGTGAGAGAGTTTCTGTGGGTGAAGATTTCCCGATAGGGAAATAAAAGAGCTATTTAAGAGTTCTTCGAGCTGTGAGAGAAGGAAGATCCTGTGAGCGGACGTGCTTGCAAGTGCGCCTGTGTCAACTCATTACTCATTGCTTTCATTTATAACCAGTTAAATTTCTACACATATCAACAACATATATTAGAATTATATCATCAACAAGTCATCACCACAATTAATAGAAAGAACACAAGATGTATGTACAATTTTCCTTTTATTACGGACTACAATCCTTGGGTTTTTTTAGCAAAAACCAAATAGAGTACAACTCTACAAGAGCAACAACATTATAATGAAAGACTCAAATTACACCAACTGAGATGAGACAACAATCCTCAAGAGATATCAATCTATACCACAAACAAGTTCATCAACCATTCACCAACCTATGCCAAATAACCTGTAATCAACCTGTACCATAAACAAGTGCATCCAACCATGTACCAAGTATATACCAATAATGTTTCAACTAATCATAAAAAATTACTCATCAATATTTACCAACATCATAAACTATACACCTCATGTATGTGTGAACTCATCAACTGCTTGTCTCAACCATGACTAGTTTTGGATTAGTCAACAACCCTAACTTGAAATAATCATAACTTTGTACCTGTAATGAATGAAGATATGAAACTGATACACAATTTTATTCAGAATGTTTTGTGTAATTCCTCCATGATTCACTACTTGTAACCTCTAAGAAAAGGATTTATAGCAAAAATGATATACCTTGTTGAATTTTGGCTTACTCTAGAGAGCAACCTTGTAGAGCGTGCCTGACACCGAATATTTTTTGAATCAATCTGAAACTGTTACAAATCATACTAACGACTATAATATAACCAAAAAAAATTGTCTCACTGAATTTGTATCTTTTATGAATAATTTATGACGTTTTTACCCGAAACACCTGTTTTACACTAGTTTCAGGACTAGCCACAAACCCTATTTTCCACGGAGTGTATCTCCAAAAGTACAGTGACCCACAAGATTAATTTTTTACCATAGATACTTTGATATGTTTCCTCAATGAAATATCAATATCATGGTCTGATTCATTATAGAAAACAATTTATTGTGAAAATGGTGAGATGACCTGTAAATAACATACCTTAGAAAGCATCATGAAAATAATTTATCCTCCCTTGAATTTCGGCCCTATTTTCTTCACCTTACCTATGAAATTCAGCTTAGATATCCTTTGGTTAACTCAGTCACCTATAGATATTCAATATTCTCAAGTTTTCCACACAAAAATTGCTCAAGAATCTCTCACAAGAATCTCTCCACCAATACTCCAAAATATATTCTCACAAGAAGCTCTCCATTGATCAACAAAAAGGACGATCTACAAGAGACCATTGCTATCTTATTTATACTTTCATACTATAGGTCACTTAACCCATTTTTAGGTCACTTAAGCCATTCCTAGGTCACTTAACCTATTTTCCTTATTTTAGGGTTAACCACTTTCCATAAATAGAAAGTTCTCCAATAATTTATCATTTAAATATTCTTTCTTGATTTTGTCATCTTACTTTATCATTTCTTTATTTTGTCACTTCTCTTTATTATTTAAATAATCCACCTTGACTTTGTCACTTTACTTTATCATTTAAATAATATTAACCCATTTCTAGGTCACTTAACCTATTTTCCTTATTTTAGGGTTAACCACTTTCCATAAATAGAAAGTTCTCCAATACTTTATCATTTAAATATTCCTTCTTGATTTTGTCACCTTAATTTATCATTTATTAATTTTGTCACTTCTCTTTATTATTTAAATAATCTACCTTGACTTTGTCACTTTACTTTATTATTTAAATAATGCTTTCTTCTTTTTGGTCACTTTGAGTTCTTTGACCTTGGGGGCTTCAAGCCTTCATGTGGGGGTCCTTCATCCTCGTAAGGCCATAACTCTCAAACCATGAAGAGTTATGTGACATTCCACATACCAATGGAAATGGAATGACAAGAAATATCAATCTAGGATAGTTTCACCAACGATTTCATTGATCTTGATCTCATTATTCCACATACAAGCATGGGTCCTCCAACCATTCTTCTAGGACAAATCAATCCACAAAGCGTCTTCCCATGAGGGATTTCACCATAAGGGGACCACTTTGGAGTTCATCAATTTTTTCACCTTATCAATCATGATAAGACAATAATGAGAGCATGGGTCCTCGAACCATTCTTCTAGGATATCTCAATCCACAAAGCGTCTTCCTGTGAGGGCTTTCACCATAATGGGACCACTTTTGAGTTATTCCATTTGTGCACCTTATCAATCATGATAAGACAATAATGATTCATCTATACATCTTTCTGACAATGCATCATATACCAATGAAACCACATCGATCCATCTTTATCATGTATCAATGACCACTCATTGATCCATATTCATCATATCAATGACAACTCATTGATCCATATTCATCATATCAATGACAACTCATTGATCCATATTCATCTATGCATTCTCATCAAGGACAATAAATATTACATTACATCAATCATCAACCAATCAATCCTTTTTAATCAATCAATCACTTGACATCAATCAATCAAACCATTGGCATCAATGACAACATGATCCAACACTTGGTGGGATCGGAAGTGACCCACGAAATGGAAGAATAGATAAAATTGATAAGATAAAGGATTAAAGAAGGGTAGGATAGGAAGAAGAGTTATGAAGATGTAGATCACGTTGACCACAGTTATGATGTTGGTGACAAATTTTTCTTACGGGTAAAACCACACAAGAGTTCGATCAAGTTTGGAAAGGGCGATAAACTCTCTCCTAGGTTTGTGGGACCTTTTGAAGTTGTGGAAAAGAAATCACCCGTGGCTTATAAAATAGCCTTTCTTTATTACTTGAGGCAGATGCATGATTTATTTCATGTATATCTTTTGAGAAATTATATTAGGCATTTGCCACATGTTATCACTAGTACATTTGGGTCAAATTTTGACGGCGTGTTCAACGCAATTGCCACTTTTTTTTGTTGGGAGAACGAAAAACAACAGACCCCCTCAAATGTCATTTCACATGATGTTTCTTTTATGACACCATAGATATCGTTTCTATTGAGATGTTTCATGAAGATACGTGTCATCTTGGATTTGACTATCCAAACCCCATATAGCCATCACTACAGTGACGTTAGAGACATCGAAATTTCGAGGTCCAATTTTGTCGGTCTCCACTATGTGGATTCCATGGGAGCAACATTACCATACATCAAAATTCCAACTTATAGTAACATCTCTCAACCAATAGAAATCTATATATCTTTGACGTATGTGCCATGCGAGCAACGTTACCATATGTCACAATTCTGACTTATAGTAACATTGTTCAACTGACGACAAGCTATATATCTTCGATGTATGTTCCATAGGAGCGACGATACCATACATCATAGTTCTGACTTATAGTAACATCTCTCAACTGAAGAAAAGATATATATCTCTGACGTACATTCCATGGGAGCGGAGTTACCATACATCACAATTCTGACATATAGTAACATTGCTCAACTGACGACTAGCTATATATTTCCGACATATGTGCCATTGGAGCGACATTACTATACGTCGGAATTCCGATGTATAGTAACGCCGCTCAACTGAAGAATAGATACATATCATTGACATATGTTCCATGGGAGCGACGTTACCATACATCCCAATTCTAACATCATGAAGGTATTTAAAAAAAAAATGTCAATTTATTTTTATTTTTTTGATATTTTTAAATTTTGCAACTAGAAAATTTTAAAATGAAGTAATTCTCTTGTATCATCCTAATAAGGGTATATAGTGAATAACCTGTTTAGTGATACTAATACAAATAGATGTAATCATTGAATATGAACTAATACATATGATAATCCCATACAGGTGTTATGTTACCCTTGTTATATTGACTTAATGAACAAGATAATACTTATACCATTATCTCTACTAGTTACCTATGATAAGGTAATGAAACCGATATATATACTTTTCTCCTATATAATTACTCGATATATGCTCATAAGTTTCCATGGTATTAGTTCACATCTTTCATATCATAAAAATGTGATAAGATTATATGTGGTGCTGAGCTTATGTGTTTATCTGTAATCAATTACACACGTTAATAGTAATGTTTATACTGTACTTAAGTTGGGAATCATAGTAATCAATACGAGCATGTGATATGTACTGGTATACACAACCTATACATTGAATATGATAGTAAGCATTGCTTATTACGATAGCTTAGTTATGGTTATTACTATGGAGATTGCACTCTTCTTTGTATTATAGTTGTACCAATATTAGGTAATTACAGTGAAAGGCATGTAATACAATCTGACCTATATGAATAATTACACATAATACCTAAGGCTCAACATATCACTTACATCTTACATTGGTTCCATATCAATTGTTTATGACATACTTATTTCACATAATCTATTCCCTTTATATATACATTTAATGATCTATCCCTATTCAAGAATATGGAACTCATACTGTTGTGATCATACCATATTCATACCTATCAACTTATGGTAATAGAAGTGATTCCTGAGATTTACTTTTGTTTCTACATATGAGATACAAGGAGATTTGTACACATATGATGTAATATTATTTCCATTCACCTATATGTGGTAATGTGAATGCCCCTTTATTCCATATTTATTGCACTCATCGAGTACATACATCACACAATAGGAGTAAATAAGGATATACATGTATAACTAGTCCATGCATAAGTAATGGTTACCGTATTACCATAATCTCTTATATTTTATAGTTATAAGGGTAATGATACTATCATAGATAAATAATGGGCTTGTATTACTCACCATATAAGCAAGTTCATCATAAACAATGGGAATCATATATATAAGTATGTAATCATACCAATAGACGCATAGTTAAACAAATAAGATCAATACTTATTAGTCATGTTAAAGCTTTATTTGAATCATAGTACTTGTCTAAATTAGACATGTCATGCTAGTTTGAATTGAACACACAATATCCATAATCAATGCGATTAGATTCAATATGGATTAGCTTATAGTTAATAGTTGATGTCATTGCCTCAACAATATTGGTATAATACAAGTAATAAGCCAGCTAGTCTTAATCTTCATATTGTATCTTCCTAATAATAATACAACTCTAATCATACATAAGCTTCATAGTGAGTTCGATAAGCTGTAGATATGAGTTATTGTTTGAGTGCCATATCATGTAGTTTCTATAACAAGAACTTAGTAATAGAGAGCTTAGTATGATTCCAGGAATTGTGTTGTTTAGTGATGTTTGGTATAGACTAAGAATAGAAATAAGAATGATCACAATAAGGTGTGAGGAGGCTTCCTAGAGTAGTGTGCCCTTGGCCAAAGTCATAGGAAAATTGTTAGAATTAGGGAAAAATAGAAACAAATAATGCCTTTTTATTTTTCTGTTCACAAGATCGACATATATGAGAAAATAAACAAACAAATCTAAATTAATTTCTGAGTATAAACAAATTTTATGAGTGAAAAGACAAACCTCAATCCTACCTCCTGATCTAAGAAAGATGTACCTGTCACATGTGGATGGAAACCTTTATAATATGCTCAGAAATAGTTTTAGGTTCATGTATCAAACCTCTATGGTTTGATCTTTGTCATAAGGAATTAGGAACAATTTTTCTAAGGTATAGACCATCACAAGAAAAATGTAGCAAGTACTCCACAAAAAGAGACAACAAGGTATTGACAATAGTTGATAAAACAAAACCAGGTACCCCACAAGAAGGGACAACAAGAAATCCAAAAACCAAGACAATAAACCTCTCCATATAAAACAAGCAAATCCTCCATAACAAACAATCCATATCAAACCCTCCATAACTAAAAAGAAGGAAGAACTGAATAAACAATCCAACCAATACCAAGACCCAACCAATACAAAACTGAGATATGAAACTGTTACACCAAATGGGGAGGTTGCACCAACAAAATCAGATCTGAAACTGTTACATCAAATGGAGAGGTTGCACCAACAAAACTCAGATCTAAAAATGTTATATCAAATAAAGAGGCTACACCAACAAACAAAAATCAGATCTAAAATTGTTACATCAAATGGAGAGGCCGCACCAACAAAACAAAACTTAGATTTGAAAAGATAGTCAAAAAAGGAGGCCACACCATCATCAAGAGAGAACAATTGAGATAGTCGAAACAAATAGGAGAGTGAGGAGTGAGTGAGTGTGAGTGTAATAGAATGCTAGATGGTACTAGGTAGGGTATTATTTATAGTTAGGGAGAGGGGTTAGGGAAATTTAAAATTATAATTAAATATTGACATTTAATTAATACAAATATTAATTAAAATGTCAATTAATATTAATATTAATTATAAAAACCCTAAACACATATAAAGCCCCAATCACATAAATAAAACCTCAATCACATAAAACAAAAAGAGGGTACCTTTTAAGACAAAGTCAAGGGGGGGTCCATAATGGAAAAACATGTCCACATGAGTCTCATAATGACCTATAAAATTTATCATCACTACATAAGGGGGTCCATCAACAATGTGTTCATGTCCATATTCATAGGAACTCCTAGGTCTCATGGACTTTCCCGAGAGAGAGGAAGAGGATCACACATCAACACATCTTGGTATTACACCAAGATATACCTGGTCAAAGACCAGGTTTCCCCAGAACACATCTGGGGGCCCTAGAACGCATCTAGGGTCTTATCCACCAAGGTACAATACCAAGGATCAACCCATGCATTAGGAAAGGGTTCCCTGGAACACATCCGAGGGCCCTAGAACAAATGTAGGGACTTATATCAACCACCAAGGAACACATCCAAGGATCAATCGAAGCACTTTGCAAGGATTACCTAGAACACATCCAGGGGCCCTAGACACATCTAGGGACTTATATCAACCACCAAGGAACATATCCAAGGATCAATCCAAGCACTGAGCAAGGATGATCCCTTAGGAACCTACCATTTGGATGACATTTGCTTCCCAGAAGGAAGTGAGAATATACCTAAAGTTCCCAATGATGGATATAATCAACTTTGGGTTCTCCCCAAGGATAGTTTGCTAAAGACTGGTTCACACTTCTCATTAGCTAATTCAATACATATTGATACCTTTTTATACAAGAAGTATGTTAAGGAAAGTGTTTTTTATCTTACGATTGTTTCGGTGGAAGCTCTAATTTTTGCAACCCCATCATAACCCAAAAAATCACTCCCTTTGACCTAAGTTGTCCTATAGTTTATGATGGTTATATTGAGTCTTGCACTAAAGAGAGGAGATGTTATAACCATATTATTCTAATTGAGATAGATAGCCATACTACTTTTCTTCCATCTTGTACCAAAGGAGAAAAATTGTATCGTTGCATAAAGGAGGACCGTTTGGAGGCAGAGAGACAGTGAGATTGAAATGAACCATTCTGAGGCCTATACATCATGAGATTGCAATAAACCCAAGTTGAAATGACCGTTTGAGGTGGAAATATATGAGATTGTAGTGCACCCTTTGGAGTGTCATATCAGATCAGATTATGATTAGGGTTATATTCTATATTTTTTGGGAAGGGGTGGAGATCATAAAATGCACTGCAAAGAGAACATCATTTGCATTCATTTTTCCTTTGATTGAACTGTTTAGGTATAAACTCAAAGAAAAATATTTTTAATCAATTTTGGAGAGCTGGGGATTATGATGTCCAAAATGAAAAAAGTGATCTTTACTAGATGGTGTGTATCATGTTCAAGTACATCCGAGATTCCTCCATTCTAATGTGACTTCCCACACATGGAAATTTGGAGATATTTCAAAGTCACTTCATAATGTAGTTGAAGATTTTCAAAATGGTGCGACTTTTGTCATTGTGGAAAAAATTCAAAACCCTAGGGACAATAGTCCAACTCTTCTTTTCCAAGATAATGGAGGTGGAATGGATCTAGATTGCATGCGGAAATTTATGATCTTGGGTTACTAAGTGAAAACTAATAGCACAACTATAGGATTATTTGGAAGTGGATTCAATACAAGTACGATGAGATTAGGTGTAAATGTGATTGTTTTCAATAGTTTTTCTCAAGGAAGCCCAACTACACAGAGTATTGGGCTCCTTTATTATACATTTTTGAAGAGAAATATTCATAGTTGTTAAGGAATTCAGTTCTTTATGAGCATTGGATTGTATATTTCCATCAATAGATTCCAAAAGAACTATAGAAAATAATTAGAAACAAAAAATACATGAAGAGAAGATAGGATGTCCTCAAATTGAGATCTCTCTCATCCATCATGGTCTCTATGGTGTTGAATAAACATTTCTATTAAGACAAAGGTGATGAAAGTTTTAAGTACCCCACAATCCCAACAGTGTACACAAGTGGTTAGGTATGTTACAATTGGTATCAAAGCCAAGATTGCAACACAAGGGGTTGTATGGGCTCAAGGTAAATGAATGACAATGCTTTTGGCATTTAGAATTTGAAAAAGAACAAGAAAAAAGAATGCCAAAGCCTTTCTGCCTCAAACAGTCATTTCAACTTGAGTGTACTACAATCTCATGATGTTTGGGCCTCCAAATGGTTCATTGCAATCTCACTATCTCTCCACCTCCAAATGGTCTTTTCAATTTGGATGCACTACAATATCATAATCTCTAAGCCTCCAAATGGTCATAATGTTCATTTCAGTAGGTTCCATTCCTCCAAATATCTTGTCACCAGACCTAGAGCTTGACGTAGACCATGACCTATACCACCACATAGAGATAGATATAGATTTATACGTTGACCTAAAGCTTGATGTAGACCATGACATAGACCCCCCTAGCTCCATCTAAGGCTACACATAACTTATACTCAATCCTTAACCCTATATTAACTCGAGCCATGAAGACGATGGAATACATTAATTTTTCTTTCTATATAAAGATAATAGAGGAAGGATTGATCTAAAATGTTTCTCTCAAACAAATATACTTCATGTTGAAAAATGACTAGCAAATTATAATTAAATTAAAAAATTTGTACCTCTTCAAAATATGTTATTTGGAGTTGGATCCAGAACTTTGCACCATGATTTCACCAAAATTTGTACCATGATTTCACTACATCCACACCTCCAAATGATCATATGTCCATTTCATTGAATCCATCATTGTCTTGTGACTATTTCTATGGGGAGCCATACATTCATGTTAGAATTTATACATTGGTTAACCATAAACCTACACTGACAGATCCATAATATATAGAGGACATAATCAAAAGATTATACATCCCTAAATGATGATTTTTCAATTTAGAAAATGAACATAACAATTCATAAAACATTAAACATAACTAGAATTGATGGCTATATAAACTATGCTGAAAGGAGCAATCACACCTAATCTGATGAAGTTTTAGACAATACAGTTGGAATGGATTACCCCTCATGTTTATATTCATATGTATGACCCTCTGTTCGTCTTGAACTTCCCTTAATCGACGAAGAAATATCTTAAAGTACCTACCAAAATCATTCAACCTCCATAAATATCTAAAAACTCAATACAAGTCATATTTGTAGCGTATTATTTACTCTAATATGCATTTTTACGAGAGTGTTAGAACATACCTGAATGATATCCTCTTGGTTTTGAGAATACTTTATTGGAGCCATGCGTCTAATATTTGATCAAATTGCCTCCCTTGATTTGAAGTAGCAACACCGAAGTCAACATTGACTTTGTTGTTGCTCCCTTGGATTGAGGTAGGTTTGCTCCAAGATCAAATGGATCCAATAAATTATTCTCTACTGAACAGAGCCAATCACATGAAGGAGGAATATATTATGGCACCTACCCCCCCTCAAATCACTCTCAATTCCCCAATACCCATCATATAAATATATTGAAATATCTACAGCAAAAACAAACATATATACATACCAATATTCACAACTATTTACAATGAAATAAAATGTTTCCTTGATCCATTTGGAGTGAGAGGAATATGGTGAATTTTTTTTTATATTAAATAGTTATTAAAATATTCATGTACATCATCATTTAGTACTTTTAGCTTACCTCTTGTTCTTATCTCTATAGTTCCTAATCATTTCATCAATATCTATGTCTTCGTTCTCTGGGTGCTCTTCAAAATCTGATTGTGATTGCATCCTATGACACAGAGCACACCTAGTAATAGTGTACTCACAGTGTAATGGAGGCTGATATGATGAGGCATCACCTACAAAAGAAAAAAATACAAAATTTAAATGGGCATTTTTAAAATATCATTGAACTAGTTCAATAATATTAAAAAAAACACCTGCAATGCCATTATTTACCTAGTGCATTGGTTTGCACAGTTGGAATGGTTGCCCCTGTGTTCTCCTCTTCAAATGTATGAGAATCAAGTATTAAATTCTATGACATTGATACCAAAAACTTTATAAGGAAAATCATAAATGTATAAGTTAAAAAAAATAGAAGTACAAAATGTATAACTACAAAATTATTAAGTATATGATTAAAATATAGTTATATTAATTTCATGTGCCAGCTCGGTCGTAGCACCATCATGGGGTGACATCCCCATGGAAAATTGGGATTGAATGGGAGAACCATCTTCTGGTTGCAAATTGCTATCAACACACTGCTCTCCAATACTAGTGCGTTCATTGACAATGCTTCTCCCCTAATTAAAACAAAGTTGTAAATATTAGTAATATCCAACATGACTGTACTTTTTTTTTTGTGAGTGAGTATAAGAAGCTGTATTATTGTAGAATATATTATGATACAAAAAGGGGGGCCTCCTGGCCTGCCTAGTAGGAAACCAAACCAGGGGTTCCCAAGTTGCGCTTACTGAAATGTATGGGGGGTGGGACTGGTCTACCACCAGGGGAAACCAGGTTAGTCCCCCCATAACCAGTTTGAAAAGGAAATCAAACATAGACATAAAAAAATAGAGCCAGAGACTACCCAGTAGGCCCAGGGGCTAGTGGTCGAACTAACCATTCAACTAACCCTTCACTCGTGCAGGACAATGATGTGTTTCTTCCCATCATCCACATGGTTCTTGTTATCCTCCTTCTGGGATATCGTGTGAGTCTTCTGAATGTGGGTTGGCATGTCATCTTCATCGACTGATGTGATGTCCATGTGATGGACATAGCACAAATAGAGGTGAAATTGAGAAGATAACCGCTCCATCTTGGATTTCTGATCCTTCTCGACCTCAACTAACAGTTTGGTAATAGTTTCAAGGCTACTTAGGTGACTCAAGATTTCATCCAACATTTTCTTGTGATTCGAGTTGTCCTCCTACCTAGATTCTTCCATTTCCAAACTCACTTTTCCAATCATCATCTTAGTTAGCCATGCCATCTCCACTATTTTATGGTAGCAGGTTTCCCTAGGTTGCGTGGCCCTCAAATTAGTTAGCCAGTCCCCTTCCTATTCCAGTGAATCCCAAGATTTACCTTTGTGTTTTTCTTTGATTTCCTTTTCCCAATGGGTGATGGCCACTTTTCCTTTCGATGCAACCAGATTTTGGAAGGTACCCTCCGCATATTTTTTCTCCTACTCCATTATTGACACCCATCGTGGATTATTCTGAACTTCCTTTCCAAGGTGATTCCTCTTCCTATGCATTTTCTTCATTCTCACCATTCCTTTTGGTCTATCACAACTCCTTTGTTGGTTACTCAACCTGTGCCTCACTTCACAGGGATTTTTCCTTTCCCTACAGTTTCAATCCTTTTGTTTACGGCTACTCCTGTTGTCTTTCATCTTATTGATATTCTCCTGCTGTTATCTTGTTCTTCGAATCATGCCTTGTCCATAGTGGTGATTTCTCCCTTTCTTTTTCTAGTGGTAGCACGTATGATCGTGATGACTCGACATTTATACCTATTCAAATCCCTATCCCTACTCGCTTGAGATCCTACTGTGTTGTTGTTTGTACCTGTACTTTGGCATGGAGGATCGATTCTAAAGCATGTCACTCCCTCATGCATTACGTTACTTGCTGCATGTATTTTGACATTTGTACTTTCCCACGTGCTTTCACTGCAATTCTTTTTGTCACCAGGGTCTTGCTGTCATACACCCACCGACTGTTTATGCTGATCTTACATGGTCATTGGTGATCGAGTGTTCAACAGTCATATCCTTCCTGGGTCCTGCTTGCCTACCACCATGCCTTGTGCTACCCTTCTCGATGTGACCCTCCTTCATGATATTTTGTTGTTAGTTGTATGCAGTCTATTCTGAGTTGGTCATTCGAGAGACTGAGCTAGGTAGTGTCTAGTTATGAACAATCATTGTCGACCCCCTCATTGTCTATTTTGTTTACCAGGACATTCGTTGACCTATGGAACCAACACAAATCCACTGTGTTCAAAGTTTTTAGATGCTCCTATATTTTCTATAGGGAGAGAGCCAGGTGCCAGTGTCTCTGAACCATTCCCACTCTAGTACCATTTTGGAGTATCTTCATCGTGTTGATGACTACGGTGGAGTCGCCTTCCACGATAGTGTTTGTCATCCTTTCGTGCCTTAGGATTTCAAGGCCAAACTCCAGGGCTCCAAATTCCACTACATTGTTGGTGGAGTTTCTCATACTCCCAACATACAATCAGATGATGTTACCACCACTGTCTCTGATCACCCCTCCCATCCCTGCCACTCTTGGGTTTCCTTTTTTTTCCCTTTCAAAATTTAATTTGAGGAAGCCTAACGGAGGGGGGGTCCAGTTGTGGTCTCCTAGTTGGAGTTGCGGATCCTACCCTACCGTTGTGATGTTGTGCCCATCTTTTAGGTGAAAAACCTCTAGGATGTAGGAGTCCTGATCTGTGAGTTGCGTTGTTTCCTTCTTACAGTTGCATCTCTACACCATTTCTTGTATTTGAGTGATAATTTCATCCTTGATCTTTCCTTCTTCTATGCTTTCATTCCTAAAGATGCATCTATTCCTCTCGTTCCATATTTCCCAGATGATCATCCCCAACATTAGGTTCCTTCATAGGTTCACCTTTTTGTTTTTGTTGTAGCTCTCATTCCAATTGTTTATGGTTGGGCTGATGTTTGCCTAGATTCTATTGGACTAGCAGTATATGCCTACCATCTAATCCCATAGCTCTATTGTGTAACTACACTCATCAAGGAGGTGATTGTTTTTTTCCTCAGATTTGCAGATGTGGCAACGATAAGGACCTATATAACCTCTTTTCCTGAGGTTTTTTCAGGTTAGAATTCGGTTGTGGAGAACTAGCCATTTGAACATGTTGATTTTTGGCCATTGGGGGCTGCTCTAGATATTTCCCCACTATTGCATCAGGTCCTCTTGATCCTGGTTTTATATGTAAATCCATGCTTCTTTTATTTTGAATTCCCCACCATTTTCCCTACCCCACCTTAATTGGTCCTTGTCCTCTGAGATTGCAATTTTTCTTTTCCCCAATTCCTCTTCCACCTCTCCTGCTAGAGTTATGATGTGGTCTCTATTTGGTGGATTGAGTTTGTCCCAGGTCCTCCATTTTTCACTATAATTTCTTGGCTTCCAGAAGTGATGGATTCTTGTTTTTCCTTGCGCATTCATTTCCTTTTGGACCTCCTCCTTGTCTGGATTTTCCACTCTGGGTTCCTGTTGCCATGTGTCCTCCTAGAATCTGGCAGTTTGACCATTTATGACTTCCTAGAAGATGTGTTTATGAATCCAATTCTTGTTGCACTAGGAGAGATTCCATATGGTTGATCCCTCCCTTGTGCCCATGAGTCGAATTCGGTCTTGATCATTGATGTTTGGGGCATAATTGGCCTTCCATAGGTTTGTCCATGGCACTGATTTGTCCTTGACCCATATCCACCAGAGTTTTGCCCCGTAAGATTTGTTGGTTACCTGTGGATCTTGTAACCCAGGCCTCCTTTTCCTTTTGGTTGACAAACCTTCTATGAGGCTACCAGGGCCCATTTATTTTTATTTTCAGCATATCGCCATAGGAAATCTCTTTGAATGGATCTTATGTTTTGTAGTATTCCTTTAGGTGCAGGTAACATTGACATCATATACGTCGGAATTGCTTGTAGGACCACTTTGGTGAGGATAAGCCTCCCTTCCAGGTTGAGAGCTCTATAATTCTAGTTTTTTACCCTCTCTTGCAGTTTGTTGATCACTCCTTCCCACTTTTCCATTTTTCAAGATCTGTCCATCAAGGGAATTCCTGAGTATTTCGTTGGGAGCGTTTTGTGTTCAAACCCCATAATATTGGGTAGGTTAATTTGGATTGCAAGATTAGTGTTGAAGAAATAGATCATGGATTTTGAGTGGTTGATCTCTGCTCCTAAGGCTTCTCCAAATTCTTATAATATTCTTTATAGTTTTTTGCTTCCTTCACCAGGGGTGTGCCATAGAGTAGGGTGTCATCAATGAATTGTTGGTGTGTGGAGGTTGAAAAGTATTCTAAGGGTTTGATTCCTTTTAGTTCCCACGCTGCAGTTGCAATTTTTATGCTTTTGTTGAGCCCTTCCATCATCAAAATGAACAGAAAGGGGAATAGCGGGTCTCCTTGTCTGATGCCTCTTGAAGGCTAGAAAGGTTTTGTTGGGGCTCAATTAATTAGGAGCGAGTAGCTTGTCATTGAGACTAGATTGAAAATCTAGTCGATCCAATGTTGTTCAAACCCAAAGGCTTGTAGCGTTTTGGCCATATAGTGCCAGCTAATCTTGTCATAAGCCTTTGCTAGGTCAAATTAATTTATCATCCCCACTCTCCTTTGGATTTTTATCATGTGTAAAGTTCATGGGCATGGATGATGTTATACAGTATTTGTATTCCTTCTACGAAACCCACCTGTTCTTGTGAAATCAATGTGGGTAGGAGTGGTTTCAGTCTATTGGCTATGACTTTGGAGATTATCTTGTAAAAAAAATTGCATAAATCTATTGGCATGTAGTGATCTGGGGTCCTTGCTTCATTTTCTCATGGGATTAGAGTTATCATTGGGTCATTTAATGCTTTTCGGATGGAGGATGAAAGTATGGAGTCTTCCACCACCCCATAAACATCATATTTAACCACTTCCCAGTAGGCTTTGAAAAATTCCACTATGAAGCCATCTGGGCCTGGGGCCTTTCCATTGGGCATTTACTAGACCACTTAGTAGATTTCCTCCTTTGTTATGGGTTTGTTTAGATTGACATTTTTTTTCTTTGTGACCAACATGGGGATGTGCTGATTTATCCTTTGTATGGCCCAATTCTGTCTTGGTTAGGTTCCTGGGCTATCCCTTGGAAGTGATTGATCAATGTATGTTCATATTCCTTCTAGGATTCCATTTCAATCCCATCTTGATCCCTAATTTTCAATATTTTGTTGTGGGTTCTGCTTGCAATGGTGGTTCTATGAAAAAAATTAGTATTCTGCTCCCCTTCCTTTAGCCACCTAATTCTAGACTTCTAGCACTAGAGATTTTCTTCTTGTTGGCATCTTGCTTCCCATTCCTTGGTCATTTGGATCTCTTCTCTTTTCTGATCCTTTGTGTAACCCTCATCTATGTAGAGTTTCTGGAGTATGCTAATTCTATCCTCGATCTTTTTCTTTTATTGGTTTATGTTCCAAAAGATTTCCTTGTTCAACTCTTTTAGTTTGTGTTTGATGTACTTGAGTCTCTTATAAAGTTTGAACATGTTTGTCCCTTGATTCGATAATTCCTCCTGCCACCATTGGTTGATGTGCTCCTTGAAGGTGGGATTTTCGATCCAAAATTTCTCAAATCTAAAAGGTTCAGGGATGATTTTAGGGATGGAAATTTATTTTAAAATGTAGAAACCTCTGCGAACCTTACTAATCTTTCGTATGCCAACTATAAATGTTTGGCGATATTTTTGTAAAAATATTCAATTTTCTAAGGATTTTATAAATTTTTGGCATTTTTTAAGGTAAAATAATTTTATCCTATAGAATTTGGGAGAATCATTTTTAAAATAGCGAATCTATTTTTTGGAAAAACCATGGAAAATTAGCCCATGAGCGAAATTTAGCCCCTAAAATCATCCCTGAAAAGGTCTGTTCTTTGGAGTGGTTTGGAAGTTTGCTTCCAATTGGAATGGCTAATGGTCTAAACCCCCCCATGGTAGGATACTGCATTCTAAGGTTAGTCCCTGCAGAATGATGGATTCTGACATGAGGAATATGTCTAGCCTTGTAGCTACTTGGTAGTGATTACTCATTTGTTATTCTAGGTGAACTGGCCATTGTTGGTTCGTATGTCTACCATCTCCATTGTCTCAATGAAGGTTGAGAATTCCTCTACATCTCTATCCAGTCTCCTGGTGCCCCCTTTTTTCTCTGCAAGTGTCATGGTTATGTTGAAGTTCCCTGCCAAGATCTAGTGGAGGTTGCGGGATCTTGCCTTTAGATTTTCTAGGTCTTCGAGCATTCTCCTATTTTCTTCCAACATCTAGGGACCATACACATTGCTGCATACAATCGCCTCAGTGTTACCTATATTTTTCATGCTAACCAAGAGTGTGTGTCTTGTAGCTTCAGTGAATGTGGGTTCCATAAGGTGAGTATACCGCCTTCCATCTGTTGACCTTTGACAACCAACATCTAGTACTTGCTCCATTCTTTTTTACTGATTGTTTCCATTCTGTCTACAATGAATTTTGTCTCTTGAATGAAATAGAGGTCAGGTTGTTCCTTCCTCATTCTATTTTTAAGGATCCTTTTCTGTCATGGTTTGTTTAGGCCTCTTATATTCCATGTTATAATATTCATTTAAACATGTGCGAGGGAGTTGGGAAAGAGATTTTTTTATCTTACCTGAATTTATCAGCAGGGATCCTAGTTCTTTAGGGCTACGCTATTTTATTTCCTGCCTTTCTTCTGCCTTGTCTGCTTGGGTGAATGATGTGGGTTTCCATCACCTGCTTTGATTCTTAGGTGTCCTATTTCTCTGTGCGTACGTTTGATCCCTATGAATTTTTCTTCCTCCCTTAGAAGGAAAAGGTATTGGATATGATCTAGTTGTTCCGCTAGCACATTGTCTACTCCCTACTTTTTCCATTGCTCCAAGATATTTGGGAGATTTATTCCTTCCCTTTCCACAATGTCTCTAAGATCAGGGTATTCTATGCCTATCTCTCTTGGTGTCATATCTAAATCTCCATCTTCCTCCTGAAATGGGGTGTTGGCGTCTTCGGTTCCTCCTTGCATAGGAATTGCATTATCTCCCCCTTCTCTCTTATTGCCTGGAATATCGGTGTTCTCTTGAGTTTCTTGCTCCCTAGCTACTCTAGATTTTGTCTTTTCCTTTCCTCCTTCTTCCCCTTGGTTAGCCCCGTCCTGTCCTTTTGGTCTAGTCATGGCTTCCAGGTTTCTTTTTGTTGGGGATTTGATTGGTTTATTGTTTGATCTATTTCTATGGCTCGGTTTTACAAACCCTTCCTCATCCTGTTGTGCTTTGGTGTTTTTTGTTTCTTGTTTTTTATTGAGAGGACATTCTCTAATTAATTTTCCATGTTCATTGCATATTCTGCATATAAATGGGATCTTTTCATAATCAATTCTTTGTATCCATTCCTAATTCTTAAATTCCAGGCTTTTGTCTTCTAGGGGTGTGCTTGACACATCCATATCTATGCAGTTCCTTACATAGGATGTATATCTCCCTTTTAGGGTTGCTTCTGATGTCTTAAAATATTTTCCAAGTTTGTTCCCGATTACTTCGGAGGTGAATGACAACCAATAGTCTAGCGGTAAGGAGTAAAACCTTAGCTAGACTGGAACATTTTTAAATCTTTCTTTCTACAGGGATAAGTTTTCCTTCCATGGTTGCATGTGCAACTCTGCTGAGGCATGGAAGTATGCCCCCCCCTAAAAGACTTTATCCCTATCCTCTAGGCTCATGAAGATGGTTGTGAAGAATCCTTTCGAACCCAGGTGGATTTCCACTTCTCCACTTGGATTCCATTGATATTTTATCCAGTTGTACAACATTTTTTCTGTGGGATGCAACTCGATGAACTTGTATATTAGTGCATGTGTCTTCATCTGGTCCCGATAGATTTGCATTTGTGGGTATTCCAGTATAAAATTGGGTATCAATGTTGTTTTAGGTTTACATGGGTTGCACCCATCTTCCCCATTGGGGTTCACTGGTTAATGCGCAACCTTCTAGGTTTCTCTAGCTTCATTCCCCATGCGATCCCTTTTTCCTGGTTGCTCTCCTGGTTCTTTTCCGATCCTAATCCCAAGGTGCTTGTCAGTGGTTCTTTAAACCCAATGCCTCATGGGCATTTCCCCCTATCTACCACTACCTACTTATATGATGGGGTGCCACTCCCACCCCCTTTGGTAACCATTCTGAAATTTTTTGAGACCACAACTGTCAAACCCTAGCTTGCAGTTTCTTCAACTTGCTCATTTTTAAAAGGTAAGAGGGATTGGCCCAGTTAATCTTTGTTCCATGACTAGACCACATCCTTGCTTGGGTTTGAGCACAAGACTTGACATTCATTGCAAGAACGAATTTACCATCCAATCACCTCCACTGACCTTAACATGACTGTATTATATTAATAATAAAGATTAACGTGGATTGAATTTTATTTATCTTATCCTGCAAATTGGTTATTGGTATCTTCCCCAAGATTTTTCGGCGTTCAACTAAAACTTTATAGTCATACTTGTAACCAATCGTGATGTCTTCCTCCTTGGTTTCAGTACCAAACTCGTCATCCTGCATTGCATAAGAGTATGCATTTTTAATGTTATTCACTGTAATCACCTAAATTTTTTAAGGCGATACAAATAATATATTTAGGTACTTACAATTCATGAATGCAACTTCAAGTAGCCGCCCTGACCTAGCCTGTGTTGGCCACATTGGGAAATCCTTTCTTTTGTTGCCTTTGATGTTTCAGTTAACCTATCATCAAAATTTTCAAGTATGTTAATATATACCACAATTTTATTTACATCTAAATAAAATTTAAGGTATTGGATTGAAATTGTAATTTACCTTCTGGAACCAAAGGGTGTTTTTCCTTCATCTGTCAATTTTTTCTCTTTTGCGTCCTCAATGAGGGCCTTCCAATCCCTCTATTAGAGGATGCTCGTACCTATCATTTTTTTTCAAATGCTTCCTATATGTTTCTCACGTCTATTTTAAAGATTGTCCAGTTGTGGCAGTGGCCAATGTCTTATTAAATGTGTCTATACCAAAAAGGCTTTTGAGATAATCCATAAATTCAATTTTGGGGTTAGAATTCCGGGAATTCCACCTCCCTCGTATGGTGGGCCCAAAAATCAGAAACACCTTATTCTCCAAGGACCTATAAAAATCATTATTCCCTACACACAAAATGATTATATGATTACTAATTTAAAAATAACAATTTAGATGATTTATATTTGTCTACATAGAGAACATGAAACAATTAAAAATTTAAAAATTACCTGGCACTTTAACTTGCTTTAATAGAATTCCTTCCTCATTGACCATAAATGTTCCCTTAAGGGTCCTTGTGCTGTTCACATGCCTTTATTTAGGGAAATCAACAATATAGTTTGTAAAATCACCAACCTCATCTCTTTCACCACCTCCAAAGCCTACCTATGTGTCTGCTTCCTTGATGTGTGTGTCATGGCTCCCACTTAATGGTGTGGAAGGTGGAGATCTGAATAGCTACATCCTAGCAATTGTACGAGGGCTTGTGTTGAGACCGGGTGGAATATGTGCATCACCACTACTACCGACACCATGCATGTCTGTGTCAACAGGATCCAAAATCTCTATATAAGAAAGAAAACATTTTTTCATTTAGATAATGTAAAAGTTAAAAATCAATCTTTCATAATTGATCATATTATGACATAAAAATAAAACCACTTGAAATTATGGTTATTACCTTATATTTATTAAGAATTGTCATAACTTCTTTGATCCTTTCTTCTACCTCAGGAGTTTGATCTAGAATATCTAACAAGTGAGCTAGTTCCTTATTTTCTTTATTGATCTTTTTTCTAATTAAAACCATAGGGTCAGGGAATTCATACAAATCCCTTCCTCTGAGTGAATCATCATCAACATCATGTTCTAAGTCCACTTTTGATTTACCACGATCATTCTGCCACATTACAGTAAAATTATGACTGTCATCATTATCATGAGAAATAAATTCAAATGTATGAGAAATCCTCCCTCTTTATTGACATCCAAGAAGGAATGTTATTGTTGATAACAAAAATAGGACACAATGAGTAAACAAACTGAATCTCTCCTAATGGATCAACACAGTAAAGAACATAATGAAAATCATAAAATATAAGAGTCATTGCTTACATGTTGGGTAAATTAGTATATCTATCGCCCCCATAATAGCAACATCTATATCTATTCTATTCAAATTGTAATCAATCAATAATTCTTCCCTTTCAACTATTGATTTTATTGCAAATACAGATACACGGTTTCCTTCACACCCCTCAAATATGAAATTGGGTCTCTTATTTGTGGTAGCAGATTGTGTACTGTTTATAAACCCTGCAATATTTCCCATTTCTTTTGGCCTTCCATCAATATAGATAGTTTCTCCTTTATTTTGATCATTGTCTTTTAGCTATATATAATTTGCATCCAAGAGATATCTTCACATACCTTTTGTATATTGGAATATTCATATCCAATATTTGTATATATAAAAGGGTCCTACATACTCCATTAATTCAGTTAATCCATCATAACATACCTTTATTCCATCCATGGAAAATAGCCCCAAACCATGTAGTGACAATGGAGAAATCCGGTATATCCTTTCCTTTACACAAAAATCAATGTTTATTTCAGGAAGATCCTTGGGTACCCATCGTTTCACTATATGTTTGTACCTCAAGGGCACCTCAACATCGTCTATTCTCTCATGATCACAAGAACATGATCCCCCTTTCGCAAGAAAAAATTCCATGCGTCTATGGAATTTTATTCTGATCTTCTCACCTCTAGTTGATCTCCACCTGTTAGACCTACTAGACGTCTCACTTTCCTCTATTCTACTTGAACTCCCCTCTCTCAATGAAGATAGATATGAAAATTACTTCTTTTCTTGTATGTCCTATAACACCATCAATGATAGAAAGTGACTTTCAGATCTAGGTTATGCATGATAATATTTCCCTAGAATGTTGAAACTTGCGGCATACACTTGATATCTTTTCTCTTCAATTGCCCGGTGGATTAGAGTTGTTAAGAAGTGAAATATCATCTATTGTTTCTATTGTTTTATTATATTTCATATCAGCCCTAATGATGTAATATATTTGGGAAGCTCTAGGAATGAGGTAAAATTTATAAAGTTCAAGACACTAAGTTTCTAATTTAGAATTTCAGGAAAATTTTTAATTGAACTTTTTACATAAAAAATTGTTTTCTAGAGTCAATTAAACATTTTTTTTTTGTTTTACTAGAACCCAACAAGATAATGGTGGTGTTGGATTCATGCCAATGTGGCCTCATCAGGTATAATGTTGGTTGGTATAACAATGTGTCTTAACAACTAAGTTTTGGAGGTGACTTTTGATTTCTTGGGATTAGTTAAATTATTCCATTGGTTCTTGACATTTATTTGTTGAGAAAAACTAGTGTATTTATTGTATATATTGTTGAACCCTAGTAAGAAGTCAAATGTTCAAAATTTGAATTTCTAGAAGCAATGTATGATTACCAGATTCCAATGTAATGGATTGTTAGGATTGGGCATAGGAAAGGGTAGGAGAAACTTTGATGATGAGAATGTGCAAGAATTCTTTCACTCAAATAATATATAGGTTATGATGTTAATAAATTTGTCCATAACAAATGATAAGTTGCTACAAGTCTAAGATTTGGTAGTGATTACCTTGAAGATTTTATCTCCTTTTGAAAATATTGTTGAAACTTTAAATTTCACCAAGGAGATTACTAACATGACATTTAAGTTGTGTAGACAATTATTAAAAAATGACAGATTCAATAAATAGTTTTAAATCCATAGAAAATAATCCAAAAGTCGCTTTACAGAAAAGAGTAAGGACAAAGGAAAGCAGAAACTAAATGGAAGAATCTGAAGTTGTAGAATGTCAATATTGGAATTGAATGATGGCGCAAAATGGCTTCTAAGGAGATTACAAGGATGAGAAGACCATGTCTAATATTTAGGCCCTATTGAAAGAATAGAACAAAATGTTTATGTAGAGTTTTACTGATATGAAAGGGATTCAAGAATATTTTGGGGAGATGAGGATAGAGTTGTGGTTAGATGCTAATCATATTAACCATCAACCCTATCATCTTAATCCCAGGGTTAAGGAGAAGGTAGAGAAATGATTTGACATAATATTGTAAATACAATTAATATTTCGAGTAGATGAATCCAATTAGATCATTCCTATTTTTATTCATAACAATAAGGAATTTCATGACATTAAGGTTTCTGTGGACTTTAGAATATTAAACTCTACTTGTATATGATACTTTTCCCACTCCTTTTAGTGATGAGGTGATTGATCAAGTTGTAGGAAATGAGGATTATTCCTTTATATATTTCTTTTCAAGATATATCAAGTATGAATTGAAAAAGAAGACAATAATAATACCATCTTTACTAGAAAATAAGGATCCTTTGGCTATAATTTCATGCCTTTTGGGCTCAAGAATACACCAGGTTTCTCAAGTTGTGATTATAACCTTTAGGGATTTCATTCACAAGTTTTTGGAACATAAATTGTTGAAGGAACATATTGGGTTGCTGAAGTTAATGTTTGATAAATGTAGGATGCTCTGTATCTCCCTAAATTTTTAGAAGTGCATATTCTTTGTACCATTTGGCATTTTGTTGGGATACATTGTTTGCAAGGAAGGAGTATTGGTGGACCCTTCCATGATTGTTTTCATTATGAATCTACTTACACCAAATAATGTTAAATATATGTAGTCTACTTTGGTACATAATAACTACTAACAAAGGTCCATCTACAACTATGCCTCGATCACAGAGTGATAAAGATCCTCTAGAGTAGTTATTGAATAAAGCTAAACTATTCTTGCGGTCCCCTGAATGTGAATCTACTTTTAATATACTCAAACAAAAAATGGAAAGTGCCCTAATTTTGGTGTTTTCTAATTCTAATGTAAAATTTCATGTACATGTAGATGTTTTTTCATAGTATTAGGAGATGTTCTTGTGGAACCAAGAGAAACAAATTTATATCACCCTATATAGTTTGCAACTAAGAATATTGCACAAGTTGAGCACAACTACATCACCATATAGTGTGAAGGAATTTCGATGGTTTATTCTCTATAAAAGTTAAGACACTACCTTCTAGGAGGATGCTTTAAATTTTATATAAATCAATTTGCATTGAAATATTTGGTAAATAAGATTGTTCTAGAGGGCTATATTTGTAGGTGGTTTCTCTTCTTTCAATAATTCTCCTTTGAATTTGTGGTTAAACCTAGTAAACATATTGTAAGGATTGATCACCTCTTTAGGCTCGAGTCAAGAGAACCAGGTGGTGCATTGGATGATAATGTTCCAGATACAAACCATTATAAGTAGAGGCTATCTTGAAATATATAGAGGAGAATGATTTGTTTCTAACTACTGGTGTTTCTCCTGAAGATTATTCCACAACTCAAAAGCATTAGTTAGTGGTTAGAGCTGCAAATTATCAATTAATCACAGAACAATTATAAAAATTGGGGATTGATCATATTATTTAGATATGTGTGAGGATTCATTAAAGGAATGATATTCTATAGGAATGTAATCAAGGAGTTGCAAGAGGGAATTTTGGAGGAAAATTAATAGATCTCAATATTTTCCAAGGTAGTCTTAGGTGGCCAACCATATTTAAGGGATCTAAGGAGTATCCTAGAACTTAAGATGTATATAAAAACATAGGTAAACCTTCTAGGAGATATGAACTACCCTTTAATCCAGTAAGGTATATACAACCTTTTGATAAATGAGATATTGACTTTGTGGGATATATTAAACCTCATAATCTCCAATTCTAAAGCTTGATATATCATTAATACAACTGATTATCTCACTAAATGGGAAACATTTTCACCTACATATGATTTTATGATTGATAATGTAGACAAATTTATGTTTGAGAATTTTATTAGAAGGTTTGGTTACCGAAGGAATTTGACAAGTGACCAAGGTAGGAACTTATTGAACACCACTATAACTACTTTGAGTAGGGAATTTCTTATCTAGCATCATAAAAGTATCCACTATCATCTTTAGGCTAATGAGACTAGATGATTCTTCAAAATATGATTCATCTCATCTTGCATATATTGTTCCCATTCAAGTTGACCTTGTGCATTTGAGTAAGAGATAGGAGAAAAAGTCTTAAGAACATGTGCACATGTGTGATGATAGGAACCTTCGAAACTACAACCATAGTGGTTGAAGGTGTCGAAGGAGTACCATTGACTATAGTGGGTATGGGAGATGAATGATTCCCAGTATCTTTCTGACTCGATTCAATACTCATTCTCATATGATCACAAGTTTGGTAAGTGGAGGTGTATGTACCACGTATGATAACTTTACACCTTTTAGAAGGAAAAGACTCAAAAGGTGGTGGTAATTGTAACAAGTGGAGAGACCTATGAGGAAGCTGGTCTGGCTTCACGATGACTCAAGACTCATGATATAAAATAAAATAGAACCTAAGGCCAAATAGTAATCAAAGAGCACACCAAAGTAAAATAAACAAAAGACCAATATGCACACAAACATGATAAAGTGGCTGAAACATGCCTCCCTCTCTAAAGTAGGTATGCCTCTGCTAAGAGGGGCTTGATACTCCTCTGCTAAATATCAGAGGTAACATAATCAGTTATAAGGTCCCTCATGGGATTAACAACTAGTTGGTTAGATCCCCCCAAAGAGGTAATACTCCATAAAGGTTGTGTGTTTTTCGATGCTTATCTAATGCATGGTACCTACAGAATAACCCCTGCAAGTAACATATGTGGTACCTAAGTCAAGTAACTAAGAAACCACGATATAATCGATGCACAGGAGAATATTCGTAAGTTAGATCTACTATATGGGCAATGTAAAAAATACTAAAACCTTGAAAGCACTACCTCTCACAGAGGTAAAGGTACTAGCAAGATCCCCATATATGAATAGATCCCTAGAAATATATATGACACTAAGAAGGTATCAAGGGGATATCCCTTCAAGCAACCTCACACGACCTCATGCTTAACTCCAGTGTAAGCAAAGCCTCTTGGTATTACCAATTATATAATGGATTTCTCCACTTCCTTAGTTAGACACATATGTTGATTTAATAGCCTTGGATAAGTTTACTCAGAAGATCCGATTCCAAGTCTCTAAATCCTAAGCTACTTTGTGCACCCTAGAAAATAAAATTGTCACTGATCAATTTTAAATTATAAGTGTTACTTTTAGTGGCCTTTCTTACTCAAAAAGGCACAGTCGTGAAAGTAATGATGTTATGACTCAAAAAGTAAACTAAATGAATATGAACACAATGCAAAGTCCTAAATTCAATTCCCAATAAATGATATGCTTTTCAAAATGAAATTTTCAATTTAGTAGTTCTACAATTCTAAATAAGATGCAATCTTTCTTTACATGTACTAAGATCAATGATAAAGACCATACATTCATGTTAGAAAATATCCTCTAGTGAACCATACATTCATGTTAGAATTTCAACATTGGTTAACCATAAACCTACACTGATAGATCCATAATATCTAGAGGACATAATAAAAATATTATACATACCTAAATGGTGATTTCTCAATTTAGCAATCTAACATGCAACAAAAAAATTGAGGTGCTGCTCAACATCATGCCTCATACATGATGAATAAAAATGTTGTTGTAAAGTTGCAACAAAATTCCCAACCAACTTCAAGAAATGATATTACCAAATCAACAAATCCATAGGTTCACTTGCAAGTGAGCACATCCTATCAAGTCAATACAAAAGATCATTATTCATATGAAAATCAACTGAATTAATAATAAGTCTTTTGTAGGTAGTGTGGCATCCTTATTGAATGGTTGCAAAAACTTTCACAAAATTTATGTGTGTATTGTAGAACTTTTTCTAGTGTTCTATATCACACCTTTTTATGTTAAGAACCACTGTGAATGGTATTGGTGGTCGACTTGAATAATATTCTACATTTTTATCTCTTCAATGTAAATGTTTGATAACCAATTGGAATTTTTATAAGTAATTCCATTTCATATGTAGTGTGGTCTCAAATTTTCTCTAGGTTTGTAGTGGCTTATGGTTAGATTGAATAACAATTTATTTTCCCTATACATAGTGTCTCCACTAGTGAACTACTTAAGCAATGGGGCACATCTCCTTATCATAGCTACAAAATTTATGGATTGCGGCATTGAATGTATCTAAGTAAAACAAAATGGAATGACATTGTTGTGTCAGAAAAATACCTATCCCACAATCATATGCATCATATTCTATATCAAAAGGATGAGCAACATATAGTAGTGTAATAATAGGTGTAGTTCATAGCTTCAACATCTTAACTTCTTCAAAAACATGTTGTTGCACCTTGGTCTAGATGATGAAGCCTTGTTTCCTCAAATTCCCTCTTAAGATTAACATTGTAGGGTTGAACTAGTGACAAGAATTAAGACCTAAAAAAACTTATAAAATTGTAGAATAACGTGACACAATATTGATTCTTTGGATAAGGGTGACACTGATAGCTACCCAAACTAGAAGTAATGACATATCCAATAATACAAAAAAATCATTGTGTTTCCTCTTTTTTTTTATGTTTTGGGAATGATGTGTTTTTCATTTCTTCGTTATTAATTTTTTATTTTTATAAATATTAAAAGAGTGTTTCTATTATTTATGTTACAATGGGGAGACACGTGCCATATGAAAAAAATGATTTCAAGGAACATGATAAAAAAGGTCGGGACGTGACCAATGATGTGCCCATGATGTGTTTCCTTGAGTGGGATGGATAATGATGGTAGCATCATTGGAGGTGAATATTTAAAACAAGAATGGGGTGAAATAATGGTTCATCAACATGATTCTAAATTAATACAATAAAATAAGTGTAATGGCTCAATAATCCATTAGGTAATGGTAAAACATTAAGAAGAGAGAGGCATGGGGCTCATTCATACAAGCATAGACTATGTGGACTCCCATACCTATGGTACAAAGTGGCATGGGTGTCAACATGTGAACTATGCTAAACTAGAGAAACTTATACAAGGATGAGCACTATCGTTCAATGAGAACAAAAAAGTGGCTTAGAGAGGTTAAGTTGCTTGTTGGTATGGTGGTGTAGATACCCACCCCTTCTCTCCTCTAGGGTTGTGAAAACTCTTGATCTAGGATCATTCGAAAAAATGAGTTGGATTGACTCTTTGGTTCCCTGTTGGAACCCGAAAAACTTTATCACATGCCCCCATTTCTTTAAAGTGTGGGTCCTCTTAACCGCACGACTCTCTTCTTGGCCCTTTGAAGAAATTTGGTGGAGACACTCATTCTCTGTGCTAGGCCCTTTCTATCATGTGACCTTGGGCTGCATTCCATGGCTCAATCATAAGAATCTCTCCAGGCTTTGAGCTTCGGCTCTTCACACAACATCCAACGCTTATGTTCTCGAACTCCGAATGAAAGAACTCAAACAACATAAGGATCAATAGTCCCCGTCCTTCCTTCCAATCGATGGATGTGATATATTCAAACTTTTTCTTTTGGGAAGCTCTCGATATCCTTCTTGGATATTTCATGGAGTGCTATTTCTCTGAATTGTGTGGATTTCTTCCACACACCCCCTCTATATCCAATGGTTTGGATTCAAATCGCTCTTCACGACTTCATGAAGATCTTTGTTTTTCTCCTGGAAAACCTCTTGGATCTCTTGCTCTCGGATCTCTTAATCTCTTGCCATCTGTATCCTCCTGACAATGGATGATTTTATGGTCTTTGAGACTTCGACAAGTCCTTGACCTTCTCGCACACTTAGCGCAATTTTTTCCCGAGACTTATATTGTTCTCAGCCTTTCCTCTGCACTCCTTTTAAAGTTTTGCACAAATTCTTCTGTGATGTTTTTCGGCTTGAACCCTTCTAGGTTCTCAAGTCCTCTACGTCCTTTAATGGACCTTCTTGTTCCCTCCAGGAAGCTTAACTCCCTTCCTCCTCATCTTGTAAGATGAACTTACTATATCATTGGCCCACTCCTTGTGCTCGACTAATCCTTTCGACAACGTCTCCCTAAGCCATTCCAAAAGTATTAAGGCATCTCCTTTCCTTGGTCGATGCACTCTTGCAATTATTTCCTTCCTCAGAGTGTTCAACAACGCTGGGGTTCTCTCAACGTTTCCAACACTTTAGAATGTGATTCTCTTGTACGCCCTCATACTTTCTCTATGCCCTCCTAGAAAAGTATTACAAAGTATTCAGTAACTCTGCATTGTGTTTCCTCATACACAGTCGTTCTTTCCAAGGTATCCAACCATCTTGAAATTTCCCTCCAAGTCTATGAATTATCCTGGGGTGCCCTCCTGGAAGATTCTCTTCTGACTCAAACGAGTTCAGACATACACTCCTTGCGTTGGCTCACAGAGTTTCCATCCTTTGTGATGCACTCCTTGCACTTAGCCTTGAGAACTAAACTTAATCCAACACACTCATAGATATAATATTATGAGTCTATCCCTACACATGATTTATAACATACATCTATAGTGAAAACACATATGACTGACATTCAAAACTAAACATCCATTACATAGAAATTGATAAACATGAAAATATGTTACTTTCTATTAATGGTGGAATGTCCATTACAATAGTATTGAGGAAAATATATGAAATAATCTTACTCAAGCATTTTCATACTCTGCTTGGTTGGAGAAAAGTAAACAGGAATATCACCCTATGTTTATAGCCAACAAAAATAACATCCTAACTCACAAGTATTAATTATGAGTGCTTAGGCTAGTCTTTATCAACAAAAAGGTTGCTGGAAATTTATTTTTTATGTAATTTTCTGAACAAATCAATTGCTGAAATAAATGTAAAGAGAGAAGTAAAGTTACCAAGATGATAATCTATTAAGAACCAAATATCAATATAGCATAGAAAAACCTCAGAATAAGTACTCAACGCCTTGAAAAGGAAAGAAATTCAGATAATAAGCCTCTTCGAGGGGGCAACCTCCTTATGCCCACATAAATGTACAATTACCAAATGATTCAAAATGAAAATGTCTCCTTGGTATATATAGGAGACTAGGAGGTATAATTACAACTAATAGAATAAAGCCGACATAAATAGAATAACAACACTAATGTAATATGCCCCTATTAAGGGGTAATGAGCTACTATTTAGGGCTTAACATGCACCTCCCCTTGAGATAAGTGTTGTCCACAATGCTTGAGTAAATTTGGATGCTTCTGTATAAAAGACTCATCTTCCTAGTTGGAATATTTAGCTGGTAGTTTCCTCCATTTAATGAGATACTCTGAAATGTATCTATTCCTCATCTAGTGAATTCTTGTGTCAGTGATGGCTTCAGGATCCAATATGATTTTTCCTTCCTCATCAAGTTTTGGAAATACAGTTTGAAGAGGGATCTTTTCACCTATAACCTTCTTTAAGAATGAAACATGGAAAATTGGGTGTACTCGTGAAGATGCAGGAAACTCCAATTTGTGTGCCATAGTACCAATCTTTTGCAACACCTTATAAGGGCCATAGTACTTTGGTGATAGTTTATTATCCTTCTTATATTTCTTGAGGGACATCTATTTGTATGGTTGTAGTCTTAAAAACACCCAATCTCCTAATTCAAAACTTCTTTCACTATGATGTTGATCTGCTTGTTGTTTCATGCGATTTTGTGTCATGGATAGGTTGTCCTTTAATATTTGGAGAACTTTTTGTTGATGTTTGATGTGATCTTCCACTGCTTGAACCTTAGATTTTTATTTTAGAGAAGAAGTGATGGAAGGAGGGTGGTATCCATAGAGTTCCATAAATGGTGTCATGTTTGTTGCAGTATGAAAGGAAGTGTTATACCACCATTCTGCCAAGGGTAACCATTTGAACCATTGTGTTTGTTTATCATAGACAAAGCAAAGAAGGTATACTTCCAGACATTTGTTCACTATCTTGGTTTGTCCATCAGATTGTGGATGATAGGATGAGCTATGAGCCAATTGAGTACCCAAACAAGAAAATAATTCTGTCCAAAAATGTCTAGTGAAGATGTGATCTCAGTCACTTACACTAATCTTTCGGCTGCCATGTAGCTTTTGAACTATCTCCATGAATGCGATGGAAACTATACTAGATTTGAAGGGATGAGAGAGTGCACAAAAGTGTGTGTACTTGGTCAGTCTATCAACAATCACCATGATGACACTCTTTCCTTTAGACTTTGGTAACCCTGTGATGAAATCCATGGAAACCTCCTCCCAGTGTTGACTTGGGATGCTAATGGTTTTAAAAGACCTAGAGTCCTAATTGTTTCCACCATATTTTTTTGGAAAATGAAACATTCTACCACAAACCTTTGAACATCAATTTTAGGGCCATCCCAAAAAAATTCCTTCTTGACCCTATGGTAGGTTTTCAAAAATCTTAAGTACCGAGGTTTGCAATTCCAATAGTACCTTTTGTTTGAGTTGGGAGTTCTTACATAAATATAAGCGATCTTTGTAACATAATGAATCATTTTTCCATATAAATGTATCCGATGCACCAAAATCCTGTTGCAACCTTTGAATGAGAGTCCACACTTTTTTGTCATTTTTTCATTCATCCCTTGCTTCTATTATCCAATCAGGATGGATGATCGAGATAGCATAGAGGAAGGCCTCAACATATTCATATTTTCTTGAGAGTGCATCTACCACAACATTTTGCTTCCCTTTTTTATAGATGATTTCAAAATAATAACCCAATATCTTGGTTACCCATTTTTGTTGTTCTTCTGAAGATAGTCTTTGTTCCAAGAAGTATTTAAGACTATCATAATCTTTTTTGACCTTAAAGTGCCTATCTATTAGGTAAGGACACCATTTATTCAATGCATGTATTATTTCCATCATTGACTTATCATAAATGGGTTTGTGTAAGTCCTTTCCCTTGAGTGGTCAACTTTCAAAATCCAGGGGCCTTCCTTCTTGCATTAGGACAACACCAATTCCATTTCCTGAGGCATCACATTCCACAATAAAGGTTTTTGTGAAGTCTGGAGT
>ML788825.1:79568-104591 GCA_009831015.1 Picea engelmannii
GTTGCAAAATATTGGTTCTATGGCATACAAATTGGAGCTGCCTACATCTTCACGAGTACACCCAATTTTCCATGTTTCATGCTTAAAGAAAGTTATAGGAAACAAGATCCCAGTTCAAACTATATTGCCAGAACTTGACGAGGAAGGAAAAATGATATTGGAAACTGAAGCCATCACTAACACAAGAATTCAAGAGGTAATGAATAGATCCATTTCAGAGTATCTCATTAAATGGAGGAAACTATCGGCTGAAGATTCCACTTGGGAAGATGAGTCTTTTATACAGAAGCATCCAGAGTTACTCAAGCGTTGCGGAAAACACTTGTCTCAAGGGGAGGGGCATGTTAAGCCCTAATATTGGCTCATTACCCCTTAATTGGGGCATATTAGATTAGTAATGCTATTTTATTTATGTCGGCTCTAGGCCATTAGTTGTAATTTAGATTAGTAATGTTATTTTAATTATGTCAGCTCTATGCCATTATTTGTAATTATACCTCCTAGTCTCCTATATATACCAAGGAGACATTTTCATTTTGAATGATCTTGTACTTGAACATTTAAGTGGGGTAAAAGGAGGTTTCCCCCTCGAAGAGGCTTATTATCTGAAATTATATCTTTTTCAAGGCGTTGAGTACTCTTTCTGAGGTTTTTATATGCTATATTGATGTTTGGTTCTTAATAGCATCCTTCTTAGTTATTACCGTTAAAGGTGTTGTTATTCTTCCATAGTGTCGAACAAACTTGGGGTAGTAACCTGTCAAACCCAAAAATCCTCTAAGACTCTTCAATATTTGGGAATCAACCAGTGCATCATGGCCTTAATCTTGTTAGGGTTTACCTTGACACCTTCATGAGATACAATATGACCCAAATACTCTACGTCCTTCACTCCAAAGAAACATTTGGATGGTTTGGCATGTATTTGTTTCTCCTTTAGTAGTTGTACAAACTTGTCAACAAGTTGCACATGATCCTCCCAAGACTTTCTATAGATTAGTGTATCATCAAAAAATACTAACACAAATTTTCGAAGGAAGGGCTTGAAAATGGAATTCATAAACCCTTGGAATGTGGAAGGTGCATTTGTAAGGCCAAAAGGCATGACCAAAAATTTATAATGGCCTTCATGAGTTTGGAATGTTGTTTTTGGGATATCTTCTTCCTTCATTCTAATTTGGCAATACCCTGAACAAAGATCCAACTTTGTGAAATAGATTACTCCATGTAGTTCATCTAACAATTCATCAATGACAAGAATAGGAAACTTATCTTTAACAGTGATCTTGTTGAGGTCTCGATAATCTAGACACATATGCCATGAGCCATCTTTCTTGAATACCATTACCACCGGTGTAGAGTAAGAACTTTGGCTAGGTCTAATAATGCCAGCCTCTAACATTTCTTCAACCATGTGCTCAATTTCACTCTTCTGGGCATAAGGGTATCTGTATGGCCTGATGTTAGGAGGGACACTCCCAGGAATTATGTGAATATCATGATCATGATTTCGAGTGGGTGGAAGACCTTTGGGAATATCTTCAAATAATTTTGAATGCTTATCATTGATCCCTTGGAGATCTAGAGGAATAGATGTCTTGGATGTTTGAACATATAGTGAGAATAGTTGTGAAATAACACCTTGATGCCCCTTTTTAAATAATTTTGTCATGCCATTAGAGATTATCACCTTACATGGTTTCCCTGTGATACCTCTTAACTCAATTTATTTTCCTTCCAATGAAAATTTCATGAAATCTTTTTGAAAATTAAAAGACACCATTCATAATGATTGTAACCATTGGATTCCTAGTACAAAATCAGCACCACCCATGGGTATAGCAATCATTGGACTATTCATTACATATCCCCCCATAGTAATATTGATCTTATTGCATTTTCCTGAGCAATTGATAGTTCCTCCATTTGCAATCATTACTTGAAACTCTGTCACTAGATATACAAAGAAATTGAGATCTTTGGCTAATTTATAGTGAATGAAATTATGAGTACTACCTGAATCAATTAGGACTATTACCTTTTTCTTTTTGATATATCCTTTGATATTGAGGGTTTGAGGAGTGCTAATTCCAGCCAATGAATTACACGATATCATGGGAGTCAACTCTTTAGACGAAATTTCTTCTACGTTTTCTTCTTGAGATGGTTCTTGTTCTTGTTCTTCTTCCTCTTCACAATCTATGTAGAATAATTTATTCTCATCACACTTATGTCCCTTATTGTACTTGTTGTCACAATTAAAGAATAAACCTTTTTCTTTTCTTTCCTCCAACTGTTGAGGGGTCAAACTTGTAGGTTGAGGTGTTTTAAAAGAAGGAGCATTATTATCTCTATAGTTGTTAGGATTGATCCTTCTAGTAGCCATAGCCATATTTTTACTTTCAACATTTCCTGCCACCCTAAATGCATTCTCCAATGATTTGTGTTTCCAAAGGAGAACCTCATGTTGAATTCTATCCTTTAAAGTTCTTATGAATACATCAATCAAGTGCTCATTTGGAATATATGTTATCTTTATATTCAATTTTTGGAAGTTCTTAATGTGATCTGTAATTGAACCCTTTTGCTTGAGATTTATCAATTGGCTAAAGAAGGTATTTCTCCTTGTATACTCATAGTGTGCTATCACTTCTTCCATGAAAATTGTCCAAGTGGCGAGTGATTTGTGAGAACAAAGCCATCGATACCATACAAATTGATTGGGTTCTAAATATAAATAAGCAATTCATACCTTTTGTGTATGTGGCACATTATGTAGATCAAAGAATTGCTCCATATGAAGTATCCATGTGATTGGGTCCTTGCCCTCAAACTTCCTCATATCGATCTTAGGAATGTGGTTGGTCTTCAACCCAAAGTTGGAGTTTCTCCATTCTTGATTCATCTTCCTTGTGTCCTCATCATGAATTTCATGGGACACATTTTCAGTTTCAGGTGTCCTCTCTATTAGGAAATTTTTCATTCCTTCCACGATCTCCCTTTTTAAACCATCCATCTTAGTATCCATTATTGCCTCCAATTTAGCTTCAGTTGAATCCATCATCCCTTGTAGTTCATATTTTGTCACTGTCTTCTTTTGTAATTCATTTATGTCCCTACGCATTTCTTCACCTTCATCAAGAGTCCAAGTAGGACTTTCTGGAGACTTATTTGGTGTAGAAGTTCCCTTTTTGGGTGGCATGTTGGCCAAGTATCATTTTTGAACCTTGATTTTGAGGTGGTTCTGCTAGACAATGTTTCTTCTATTGTATCTCCAAAGTTTCAGCCCTTATGGATATGAAACTTTATTTTTTCTAGTTCTCTAATATTTATTCTCTGCAATGCCACAGGTCTAATAAAAATTGGATTTTCCAAGTGGAATTTGTGGTAAATTCCCCACAACTTGATTATTTTTGGCCTTTCCAGGAGATATCACTTGTATAGCGTGCCCCACAAAAAATAATTGATATAAAATTCTAAAACTCGTACCCAAAATACTAAATACTATCCACTATCCAATGCAACTAATCTCACTCAATTTTGATACTCTACAAAGAAGTTATGATAGTTTTACTTGGAACACCTTCTTGAGACTAGTCAATAGGACTAGTCAGATACCCTATATTCCATAGGGTGTATCTAGAAATTTAAGATGACTTAGAAGCTGAAATTTTTACCAAAGGTACCTTACTAAGTTCTGTGAATATCCTATGGATTCCAGGGTCTTAAATATTACAGAAAATTTGTTATAGCGAAAATTCTGCAATGAATTAGTTCAAGATGATTCCAGAACCCTATATTACATAGGCTGTATATATGAAACTATAAGGCCTCAAAAACTTAAATTTTACCCCGATGTACCTTGATCTATCTACTAAATAACCTCCAAGACTTTCCTTCTAAAACATTGTAGAAAAAAAGTTATAGTGAAAATTCCACAGTGTCTCAGATGTAGCAGCGAAACCCCAAGACCTTGAGCTCTGATACCATATGTTAAGAACCAAATATCAATATAACATAGAAAAACCTCAAAATAAGTAAGAAAAGCCTTGAAAATGAGATAAATTTAGACAATAAACTTCTTTGAGGGGGAAACCTCCTTATTCCCACATAAATGTACGATTACGACATTATTCAAAATGAAAATGTCTCCTTGGTATATATAGGAGACTAGGACGTATAATTACAAGTAATGGAATAAAGCCGACATAAATAAAATAACATTACTAATGTAATATGCCCCAATTAAGGGGTAATGAGCCACTATTTAGGGCTTAACATAATCAAGACAGATGAGACATAAAGCAATCCTTTATTTCATTCAAATTAACCAAACAATCATTTTCTTTACAAAATCTCATGCAGAAATTTTGGACCAAAGGCAAACTTAGACACCCCTGATGGAACATACAAAAGGACCTCTGACAAAAAACCAAAATTGAACTCTAAAATCTGGATCAGTTTGCCATAGATTGTTGCCCATTCGACTCTACACAATAGCTTTTATCGGTCATGAAAATTAATTCACAAACAAACAATTCTACACAGACTATGATAGATAAACACCTATGGAAAACAATTGTCTGAATGATGTTATTCAGCCCTAAATATTGTTTTCTACAATAAGATCCTGCTATCATAAAAGAGAATTAGGCTTGTTATGAATAATGAATGAATGAAAAGTGAACTATCTCAACATAAACTCAAAGAGCAAACCTTAGTATGCTTCTGCTTCTATCCTCCTCTTGTTCCTCCCTTTCCTTTTTCTTTTAAACAATTAGAATTGGTTGAAGTAGTTGAACCAACTCATTAGTTAAGTTAACTAAAAGACTCAACTAACTTTAGTTAGGGGGAAGAGTAATAATTATAATAAAGGTTGTAAATAAATAATAACTAGTAGGTGGGACCCCTTGTTAAGTAAATAATAACAATCATAACAATCATAATATTACCATTAGTTAATTAAAACACACCTCCTTCTGTCCCACATCAACATATTCACTTTTGGAAAATTTATCTCATGAAATTTGAAATTATTTTCAAAAATATTACTCATATATCCAAAATAAAACATGTTGTCCAAAATTTCCTGAAGTCAACAGTCATAAAAAATGGATAAAAATAAAAACTCAAAAGCTATATTTCCCAGTATGTGATGCAACTCTTCCTTGATTGCTATTGTCACCTCTTGATTTTCATGAATTTTCCTTTGGTTGTGCAGGGCCTTTAGGCCTAATCTCGTTGATCACGTGAGAACAATCGTCCCTCAAATGCATACGGGAAAACATAGATTTGTCAGAGCCATTGTAGGTTGAGGAAGGGGAAGAAATGGATTTTCCTTTATCAAGGGCATGGCGGGCCTTAGTTTTCAATCTCTTTCTAGAACGGGAGGATTTCCCTAGCGAGTGGTCAGGTCCATCTTGGACAATGGGGTTAATAGGCGGAGGAGAAGGAAAGGAAAAGTTGGGCCAACCACGATGTTGAGAGACTTTCAGGTGGACAATCTCATGCCATCCATTATTTTCAGGAACCTCGGGTTGTAATGAGACATGAGGAGGTACGAGGATACCGGGGGCTTGTGGGGCTTGGAAAGGAGGCCTTTCAGGCCTAGGTTGGACTACTCCCTTCCCAATCCAATTGAAACAATTGATCTTGTGAATCAACATCAAAATGTATGCATAACCTGGGCCTTCTTGGTCCTCAGTTCCAATTACCTCTACCTCTGTTTCCTCAACCATGGCTACCTTGACTGAAAAAACTCATTCCTGCATGCATGATTGATTAGAAAATAGTCTTTTAAAAAACCAAACATGACAACTCTTAAAAATATGAAATAGATTTGGCTCAACAATGTATCAAAATCATGCAATCCAATCCATACAAATTGTTTTCCTGTTTATCAATGAGCAGGGGGTGAAAAGGGTTCTGGGGTATGCGAAGGGATTGCATTGAGAAAAACATGATACAATGAGGGGGAAAAGAACATGGTTACTGCTCAATGAAAACAACAACCAATTGTAAAGCAAACCAATAAAACATCATTGTAATCCAGACAAGACATTGCCACTTTCAACTTCCTTAACACCATAATTCTCTAGACTCTAATCAATCTCATAATAGGGAGTGAAAAAAATGAATATGGGAAGGTGATGGATTTGTAATTAGCAGAAAATGAAATAATGGAAGGAAAGAAAAACAATTACTGTTCATGCAATTAATTAAGTGATCCATAAAACATTCAGCGAAAAGAGATGCACCAACCATCAATCATTGTGACCGAATAACAATTACTGTGTATTTAACTAGTTCACTGTTGATAATCAACTATCCAACACAGTGACATCACAAGACATTATGCATTCCACACAATCTATAAAGGGATTATGGTACTTTCATTTATATACTTTACAACTTATAACAATCTTCAAATAGTAACCATTCCCACTCTGTTAACCATCAAAATCAATGAATGCCCATACATTAATTCAATCAACAAATATACTCAAAGTCATGTGTCCAAAATTAATAATGAAGTCACACTATCACTGCAATTGGGCCTATCATTTAAACACAATGATATTTGTTAACATATATAGGGGCAGTAAACCCAATAATCAAGATCAAATTGCAAAACCTGAATTGACATTTAAACATACAAACAACAACCACCATTCCAACACAAGCTATGTGAGGAATAATTCAATAATGCAAGCGTAACTCTGTCACTGTGCAAGCCCAATTCAATGTGACTTTAAAAATCTAGTCCATACATCCAACACGACGGCGTATCAACGATATGTCTATATCTACAAATGATCGTGTTGCAACAAAAACATGATTAAAACTCTATGGGTATCCTTGAGTGTGAAAACCCAAGCTATCCATATTATACATAGTGCATAGTCACCAAAACACTATGATGCAACATCTCCATTTAAAAAAATCAAACACATAGTCACAATAATAACTCAACCCATCGTGCTGAGAAATCAATT
Organism: Picea engelmannii; assembly: GCA_009831015.1. Classification (NCBI taxonomy): domain Eukaryota; kingdom Viridiplantae; phylum Streptophyta; class Pinopsida; order Pinales; family Pinaceae; genus Picea; species Picea engelmannii. Next base: position 86,564 of record ML788825.1, read on the forward strand.
TAATACAATATTGCTTCAATTTAGTCAAAGTGTAATCAACTATGTTGTCTACAACTTGGCTTATACAATCAGACAATCATAAGCATGTAGTGGATGCATTTCATATAGTCTTCCTGGTTGCAATAACCATTCGGCCCCAAAAAAAACTAACAGTTACAATGCCCATTATTTCATTGTGTAGAAACACCACATGCACAACACGGTGTGTGTGAGAAATATCAAGCATTTGTAACCAATGCCAGCTAAAAATCCAATTAATCCTTAGTGAAAAAATACCAAGGACTGTGTATCAACCAACCAATTCACCATTGTCATGAAAATCAATCGACCTAACAACTGTGGCAACCACACATCAATTTGAATCAGGGCATCGACCCTCTCCATTAAACAATACTGAGTTAATAAACATAAGGAGAGTGACTGTGTGTATTGAATTATGAAATTAACAATGTGGGGTTTTCCATTGTTATAACAATGGAAGTAACTAGATGCCAAACCAACACGACTGTCATATGACTAATTGGATGAGTGTGTATTCAAATTAATCGACAATACATTCAATCCACAATAACCCATAGTAAACTTGATGGGCCTGACAATCTTCTCTATAAAACTCCAGACTGGAGGGTTAAGGGTTTGCTCTATAGCAAACACAGGGAGAATAGATCCAACTCCTCGTAATGGTGAAAAATATGAGGTCAATGGTGCACACATAGGAAGAACCATGACTCATTCGTGGATAGGTAACAAATCCATGGCAGGAGGCCATAACAAAAGGTGAGGCTCTCATTCAGCCTGACAATGTTATTTAATGCAGGCATGGTATAACCCTCATGCTCTTCGATAAAAAAACCATAGAACTCGGGTGAAGAAATGACCAAGTAAGAACAAGAAACTCATTTCATGACTCTTAGTGGTGAAATCAACCAATGCCCAAGTGAACAAAGCACAGTGACACAAAATGCCTCCAACCATTAAACCCATAAAAGACATAAATGTGACATAGTTGTGAACACGTGAGGATAGCCAGCTGACCCAAGACCATCAAAATCCTCCAACTAAACCAACAATGATAAGAGAGAAATAACACCCAGGATGACCAATAACTTCTATGGATTCAATATTATTGTAGAAAGAACCATCAATGCTTCATTCCAAGAACACAATTTTACATAGTTGCAACACTTAAGGAAAATACAAACCAATACACCCAAGCCATTAATCATTTCATAACCAGAGCATACTTGTGAATGGTAAAACAAAGGCATACCTATAATTGAATTCCTTAAAACGAGAGTTGGCCGAGCGGTTCCTCTCTGCTAAGAAGTCAGAGCATAACCATAGCAGCAAGGTTGAACAATAGCTCGACTAGGGTGGTGGTTAATGGAAGGAGTAAAGGTGACGTGAAGTAAATGTATGTCGTCTCCACCCACAATTCATTTACTCATCCATACATGCCAACAAACATTTAATTAACACCAATAATTTAACTCTGCGTTAGAATCTGCATCTATTACTTTCCAAATGTGCCATCCACATCATATATCCCATTTCACATTATATATATCAAACAAAATCGCATAACCATTAACGTCCATGACCTTGTCAAATGAGCCACCAACATCCCATCCATCCAAATATAGCATATGTATATCAACCACATAGCTCAATTAAATCACATGGCCATTAAATTGCTAGCTAGGATTTAACCATAACCATTAAGTATTTCATTCATATAGTATAGTATATAGGATAGTTAAAATTTCCCCCCTTTGCAACTGTTGCATTGTTCCCTATTTCATTCCAATTGTTTGTATGTGGTATAGTAAAACTGTAGAATTAGATCCTTTTTCTTTTGCATTTTTTTATAGTAATTTACCTTTCTTCAAACTGCCTTTTATGTGTTTTCACTAACATGTTTGTTGTGCAGGTGCGATAAGAACATGTTGCAATGATATCAATGAATAGAATAGGCAGTAGTAACATAAGGAACTAACATTTCATAATCTCAAACCATAGCCAACAAAAAAATATCTCATCAACCATGTAAGCCGTGTCACACATCATCACAACATAAAAAATGAACATATCTATTCTTCAATAGTTCAAGGGGGTCTGACCTACTAGTATTATTCGTCTTATATAATAATGGGCTTTAGAAACACTTCATGGGAAAAGTTCGTTGACAATTTTAATCATAAAAAAACTAGTGACTCCATAGGGAAATTTGTTTCCAACAAATTTAGAACTTAGAACTCATGGTTTCATAGACTGAGAACAACATGCATAGAAGGTAAACTGGGAAGATTATGCAACAGGGGGAAGCGAGTGGATTTAATGGAAAAATGACCAGGAATTTGGGAATGACTTATGAAAAATGTTAAGTATGAGGGGGTTTATCCACGTATGCATAATCATCCAACCAGAATCAGCTCGTATCTCAAGGCAAAAAATTGATGGATCTTCTCCTTTATTTCTCAATGGACGAAGAAATGGAGAGAAGAAGCGAGAGATAACCAATCTCTTTATAAAACAACAGTGGAAATATATAACAATTTCAAGGGTCCTTCAGAGGAGACATCATAACAACTATGTAAGATTGATTGTTATTGACTAACAATGCTTTGCAGGAGTGTTATTGTGGCAGGATTGATCCAACATCTTATTTTGACCAAACACTAAAAGATGATAAGGAAAAAAATCATAAGAGAAGTAATAATGCAGAAATTAAAACAACAACAGTAAAAGACACAGATGAAAAACAACAAGAAAATTTTAACTCGGAAAGCTGAAGTCAAAGAGAAAAGGAAGCACAAAAATTGAAAGTAGAGCTAGGCTACTAGTATACAGAAAAATCCAATCAGCATTAGAGATTTTCACATTGGCTCCATGCAGTATTTCAAGCGAGGACTGTTAGTGTTGTAGGTAAACAATTGCTTCTGTAATTTCTTTAAAATGTAAGAGTTAGTGTCCAAGACAAAAGTAATTTGGAAAGGACCCACCACATGAAATTTTGATGTAATTATCATCCCTTTGATGCACATGATCAAATCATCAAGACAAGCATGGAGACTAACCAATTCATTGAAAGTTGTGTGTATAGGCCTTTTAAGGGCAGTACTTGCATCAAATAAGACAGAAGGCAGGCATTTGTAAGGCATAGTATCACAATTAGTAATAAAAGTGGTTTTGTGAACATTTTCTCCTTTTACTTTGATTCTCTTGTAACCAAACAAACTGACAAGTAAGGGACCTAACTATGACTCTACAACCTATTGAAAAAACATTTCCATATTGAGAGGAGGGAAGGGATTTCTCATAATCGCTTGCCTGAAAGTTTGAAGACTAATATATGTTCTAATATTATTAGTGGTTCTTGAGGTCGGTTCCCAATTTGAAACCCATTCAAGGTGGAATAAAAAAACCATTCCATCCCTTAAGATATCTCTCAACTCGTTTTGAAATGGTTCTTACAATGCAAAGTTAACAAGTTCTTGTTTGTGCCTAGCTAGTTTCATAATATGCTAAACAAGAACAGGATCAAAACCATGAAGATCCTCATAAGACAAAGTAAAAACTTTTTTAGATTCACCGAGTATCCCGCTAGACCCCATCTCTTCTTTATCATAACATTCTACATTTAATTTAACATTCATTGAATATTCAGGTGTCCTAATGTTCAGGAGGATGGTTTCAAGCATGTTCTTTCATAACTCCTCTTATTTATGTTTTTCTTTATTGCCTACAACACTCAATGAAAACGAACTCTCAAGAGGAGTGAAGCCCTCAGGAATCTTATTATTTTCTATGGATATAATATCCTAGGGATTAATAGGTTCATTTTCAATGACAATGCTAATTCTCTCATCATTAGGGATGGCCTTCCAAGATCCTTCATTTTCAGGAATACATGGACGATGTAGAGATTGAAAAGCACAATCAGGCCTGTGAGGAAAAATTTGATGATTAGGAGAGGCTTGAAAGACAACTAACCGATCAACTATTGAATTCAACTCCTTCTTAACATGAATGATATTGAAAGATATAAGGTTCAAGACAAGTTCCCAAACAACTTGGGTGTATCATTCCATCATCTTGTTGCTAGGAGAGCACATCTTACGTATCAGGTTCACAACAAGCTCATAATTTCTGAAAACTAAAAGGTGACCACAACCAATATTAAAGGTGTTCTCAATGCCTAATAATAAAACTTTGAATTTAGTGACATTGTTTGCACCAACAAACTCCAACTTGTATGACAGATTATGAATTTTACCTGCAGGGGAAACCAAGATAATGCTAGCCCCATTACCTTCATTGTAGTATGAATGATAAAAGTGCATATGCCATAAATCATTATCTAAATCAATTCTTTCCAAAGAAATGTTATCCTCTTCAGCGAAGATGGAATACACTCCTAGGTATTCTTCGATATAGTTTACGCTAGATTGCAGAACACTCTCTATGAAGGGTTAAATTATTCCCTCTCTAAGGACTATAATATTATTACCATTCCAAGGAACGGATAAATGTGTCCTGTTGAGTGAGAGGTATCCACCTATTAAGGATTTCCAATCTCTCCCCAAGATAATTGAGTAATTGCTTACAAGCATATCAATCACTTGAATGTTGAGGGTTGTCCTTATCTTAGGATGAGCGCATAAACCAAGGTTACATATTTAATCTCACCTATGGTTGTTTGTTGTAGAATATTATAGGAAATCATGCTTCTGGGATTTTCATTTGTACACGACAAGCCTAGCTCTTCCATAATAATCTTCGACATCATGCTTGGGCCCAAACTGCCATCAATGAAGCAACAATGGGAAATCTTATCCATGATCTTTACAAAAATATAAAAGGGTTTTTTTTTTACAGGGTATCTAAAGTTATGTACAAATACTTTATTTATAGAAGAATCCTCTTCACCTACCTCTTCAGAAAGACTGGCTACAACGAAAGCTTTTCCTTCCATGAATTTTTTCAGATGCATCTGTTGTTTAGGGATGACAACCATGTCTAGGAGGGTTTCATCTTCCTTTATGTTGGCCAATTGATTCAATATATTGTATTTGAAAGAGGGAAGAGGGGGAATGATTATTTGACTCTCTGGAGCCTTATGAGCCTGGAGTGTAGAAACTATTGAGGATGAGCTAGGGCTAGAAGAAATGCGAAGAGGGTTAAATTTTTAAAATGGGGTGTAGAAGAGGATGAATCTCCAGGGGTGAGAGGGGAGACAATACCTTTCCACTCAAATGCTATTATATGATTGTTCATATCTTATACTAGCTGTAAGAGAGAAGACATGTCTATCTGTATAACTAATTCTCCCTGGGGAAGACCAGTTCTTTCAAGTTGTTCTTCATAGTCTGAGAAAGTATTCAGAGTGGAACCGATATTATCAATGGTTTTTTCCTCAAGCCTATGATGGTATGGAGAAGGTAATGAATTGTAGTAATGCATGAAAGAGGATTGGTTATGGGGGTGGATAAGTTAGGGAATTTGATTGTATAACTTAGTGAAACACAAGTTGAAAGAGTTGATGGTCTCACCATCTTTATAAGTGGCATTATTGTATTCCCTTAATTTCTCAGCATGGATTATAGATTGCCCATAAGTGGATCAGAACAAATAGATTAACTCCTCCCAAGTAGACATTATCTTAGGGGGAAGATGAAAGAAATCATATGCAACCTTTCCTTCCAAGGAATTGACTAACAAGCGCATGCAAATGTCATTGTCATTTGCCCCAATGTTATGACAAGCATTAGAAAATGCCACTAGGTGTTCGTTTGTATTGACAGTGTTATTTCATGAAAACTTAGGCAAATTCTCCTTAAACTTTGGAAGTGGACGAATAGTAGGTGCTAGGTTAAGAGGAGAGGACACATGCCACTTTGTGGTTGTGGCATCTTCTTCGAACTCAAAAATCCCATACTTTTTAATGACCTTGGTGGGGTTTGTGGTAGATTGTATAGGGATATGGTGGATATATAAGCTACCAATCACTGATGATGATGAGTATTGAGAATATGAAGAACTTCGAGTGCCACCAGAGCCTCCACTAGATGTTATCTTATGGATGATAGATAGGGAAAAGAAATATGAGTTGGATGAATTAGATAAAGTCCTCCTTAGAGAACTTTGTTGGGCAGAAAACACAACGTTCCTTCTTTCTATTTCAACAATAGGATTGGTTTTAGGTGACAAGCCTCTTCTTCTTCTAGAAGCACAAGAGTCTAAGGACATGAAAGAAAGGTCGAAACTTGAAGAAAAAAAGGGTTACTATTGAATTCTAGGTTGTCTACGTCTAGCCTCCAATTGTTCTTGAGTACTAATATCTAGTTCAATTGCTTCCCAAGAATGGTTAAGCTCAACATGGGTCCTGGAAGTTTCTAAAATAGTATGAAACAAGTTCAAAGAAATGTTGGTTCGGTCTTGGAGACCAAACTCAAGATTGGGCTACCTTGTAACAGACACAGTCATTAATAGTAAAATAGTCAAAGAATCAATTTCATAAAATAAAGATGTATCGATGAAAATCGAGTATCAAAATTAACCGAAGATATATCAAAGATATCCCCAGTATGGTCTCCAAATAAATGTTGAGGAAAATATATGAAATAATCTTACTCAAGCATTTTCAGACTCTGCTTGGCTGGAGCAAAGTAAACAGGAATATCACCCTATGTTTATAGCCAACAAAAATAGCATCCTAACTTACAAGTATTAATTACGAGTGCTTAGGCTAGTCTTTTATCAACAAAAAGGTTCCTGGAAATTTAATTTTTATGTAATTTTCTGAAATAAATGTAAAGATAGAAGTAAAGTTACCAAGATGATAATCAAGACAGATGAGACATAAAGCAATCCTTTATTTCATTCAAATTCACCAAAGAGTCATTTTCTTTACAAAATCTCATGCTGAAATTTTGGACCAAAGTCAAACTTAGACATCCCCGATGGAACATACAAAAGGACCTCTGTCAGAAAACAAAAACTGAACTCTAAAATCTGGATCAACTTGCCACATATTTCTGCCCACTCGATTCTGCACAATAGACTTTATCAGTGATGAAAATTAATTCACAAACAAACAAGTCTACATAGAATATCAAAGATAGATCAACACCTCTGGAAAACAAGTGTCTGAATGATGTGATTCAACCCTAAATATTGTTGTCTACAATAAGACCCTACTATCATAAAAGAGAATTAGGCTTGTGATAAATAATGAATGAATGAAAACTAAACTATCTCAACATAAAATCAAAGAGAAAACCTTAGTATGCTTATGCTTCTATCCTCCTCTTGTTCCTCCCTTTCCTTTTTCTTTTAAACAATTAGAATTGGTTGAAGTAGTTGAATCAACTCATTAGTTAAGTTAACTAAAAGACTCAACTAACTTTATTTAGGGGGAAGAGTAATAACTATAATAAATCTTGTAAATAAATAATAACTAGTAGGTGGGACCTCTTGTGACTCCCTGTAGCTCATAAAAATCATAACAATCATAACATAACCATTATTTAAGTAAAACACACCTCCTTGTGTCTCCCATCAACATATTCACTTTTGGAAAATTTATCTCATGAAATTTGAAATTATTTTCAAAAATATTACTCATATATCCAAAATACAACATGTTGTCCAAAATTTCCTGAAGTCAACAATCATCAACAATGGATAAAAATAAACACTCAAAAGTCATATTTCTCAGTCTGCAATGCAACCTTTCCTTGATTGCTGCTGTCACCTCTTGATTTTCTTGAATTTTCCTTTGGTTGTGCAGAGCCTTTAGGCCTAATCTCATTGATCATGTGGGAACAATCATCCCTCAAATGCATCTGGGAAGACACAGATTTGTCAAAGCAATTGGAGGGCGAGGAAGGGACAACAATGGATTTTCCTTTATCAAGGGCATGGTGGGCCTCAATTTTAAATCTCTTGCTAGCATGGGAGGATTGCACTGGTGAGTGGTCAAGGGCGTCTTGGACAATGGGGTTAATAGGCGAAGGAGAAGCCAAGGACAAGTTGGGCTAGCCACGATGTTGGGAGACTGTCGTGTGGACAATCTCCTGCCATTCATCATTTTCAGGAACCTCGAGTTGCAATGAGACATGAGGAGGTATAGGGATACTGAGGGCTTGTGGGGCTTGGAAAGGAGGCCTTTAAGGCCTAGGTTGGACTATTCCCTACCCAATTCAATTGAAAATTCTGACCTGAAACAATTGGCCAAGATATTGTGAATCAACATCAAAATGTATGGAGAACCTGGGCCTTCTTGGGCCTCAGTTCCAATTACCTCTACCTCTTTTTCCTTGGCCATGGCTACCTCGACTAAAAAAACTCATTCCTGCATGCATGATTGATTAGAAAATAGTATTTTAAATAACCATACATGAAAATTCTTAAAAATATGAAATATATTTGGATCGGCAATGTATCAGATTCATGCAATCCAATCCATACAAATTGTTTTCCAATTTATCAATGAGCAGGGGGTGAAAAGGCTTATGGGATATGTGAAGGGTTTGTATTGAGTGAGACATCATACAATGAGAGGGAAAATAAAATGGTTACTTCTCAATGACAACAACAATCAACTATAAATCAAACCAATAAAACATCACTGTAATCCACACAAGACACTACCACTTTCAACTACCTTAAGGTCCTTAACACCAGAATTCTCTTGACTGTAATCCATCTCAAAACAGGGAGTGAAAAAAATGAATATGGGAAGGTGATGGGATTTGTAATTAGTGGAAAATGAAATAATGGAAGGGAAGAAAAATGAATATTGTTCATGTAATTAATTAAGTTATCCATAAAACATTCTGCGAAAAGTGATGCACCAACCATCAGTCATTGTGATCGAATAACACTTATTGTGTATTTAACTAGTTCACTGTTGATAATGAACTATCCAACATAATTCCATCACAAGACAATATGCATTCCACAAAATATGTAAAGGGGTTATGTTCCTTTCATTTATATACTTTGCATCTTATAACAATTTTCAAATAGTAACCATTCCCACTCTGTTAACCATCAAAATCAACGACTTCCCATACATTACTTCAATAAACAAATATTCTCAAAGTCATGTTTCCAAAATTAACAATGAAGTCACACTATCACTGCAATCGGGCCTGTGGTTTAAATGCAATCATGTTAATTAACATATATAGGGGAAATAAACCCAATAATCAAGATCAAATTGAAAAACCCGAATTGAGATTTAAATAGACATAACCATTCCAACACAAGCTATGTGAGGGATAATTCAATCATGCAAGTGTAAATCTTCCACTGTGCAAGCCTAATTCAATTTGAATTTAAAAGGTTGGGCTATCCATCCAACACGATGACAGGATATAAACAACATGTGTGTATCAACAAATGATTGGGTTGCAACAAAAACATGCTTAAAACTCTGTGGGTATCCTTGAGTGTGAAAACCCAATCTATCCATATTATATACAGTGTGCAGTCACCAAAAAACTATGATGCAACATATCCATTTAACAAAATCAAACACACATTCACAGTAATAACTAAACCCATCATGTTGAGCCATCAATCTAATACAATATTGCTTCGATTTAGTCAAACTGTAATCAAATATGTTGTGTACAACTTGGCTTATACAATCAGAAAATCATAGGCATGGAGTGGATGTAGTTCATATAGTCTTCCTGGTCGCAATAACCATTCAACCCCAAAAGAAACTAATAGTTACAATGACCATTATTTCATTATGTAGAAACACCACACACACAATGCAGTATGTGTGAGAAACATCAAGAATTTGTAACCAATGCTAGCTAAAAATCCAATTAATACTTAGTGAAAAAATACCAGTGATTGTGTACCAACAAACCAATTCACCACTGTCATAAAAATCAATCAACCTAATAACTGTGGAAACCACGCATACCCACGAATCAATTCGAATCAGGGTAGCGGCCCTCTCCATTAAACAATATTGAGTTATTAAACATAAGGAGAGTGATTGTGTCTATTGAATTATGCAATTAACAATGTAGGGTTTACCATTGTTATAACAGTGGCAATAACTAGATGCCAAACCAACACAATTGTCATATGACCAACTCGGTGAGTGTGTATTCAAATTAATCAACAATAAATTCAATCCACAATAACCCATAGTAAACTTGACAAGCCCGGCAATCTTCTCTATAAAACTCCAAACTGAAGGGTTAAGAGTTTTCTCTGTAGACAACATAGGTAGAATAGAGCCAACTCATTGTAATGGTGAAAACCGATGCAAGAGCATCACTCCCAAGCTAGCCATGCACTATCCAGCCAGCCAACTCATCGCGCATTCAATGGGAAGGAGAGGCACAACCCTCAGTTCAAATTTTGAATTTGGATTTAATTGTATTAAATGAATGTAAGGTCGTGGAGCCATCATGCCATGTGTATGCGCAGGCTTTAGTTATAAGTATCCTTTAATGGTTGTAAGGCTTGGATCTAGATCCGATTCGAACTAGACAACCATTTAATTATGTATTCAATGTAATTAAATAGAGTAGGTGAGATGGAGGGAAGAGATCGAAGAGCCCCCTCATGTAAATATCTTTTGTATCTTGTCTTGAGATTATTATTGAGTATAGAGGAGAGGAGAGTCGAGACTCTATCAAAGTCTGAGCTTGAACATATTGTAAAAGAGACATTTTACATTAATACAAACAACCATTTTTCCTGCATGTCATTCTGTGTTGTGTGAATGTTTTCATGTGTTCATTATATGTTGTAGGTTTGCATTTGCAGGGACAGAAAAAATTCATTGTCTGTTGATTTCTTTGATTTCAGGTTGGGTTCTTTGAGGCTTCATTCCAAGAGAGTGTGACATATTGCTACGGGTTCTGAAAGCTAGTGCATATATGCACTCTTGAATTCTATGGAATTTGGGCAAGGATGTGCCAGGAGGGTGAACCAACTGAATTTTTAGGCTTAGGAAGAAGCCTCAAGGTTGTTGAATACCTTGGAGGTAGGACTATGTAGAGGAAAGCATAGAAGAAGACATAATCTTTGTGGAGTTATGTAGATCTCTACCAGGAGGGCATTGAGTAGATGCATGGGTTGCATTAAGGAGAAGAAATCTATCTTGAGTTCAGAGAAGATAGAAATCTTGAGGAATTCTAGGAAATCTCTACTAGGAGGGCATTGAACAAGTGCACAAAGCACACATGAGAACTCTGCCTAGAGTTCATTGAAGGGAACAAAATCACTGAGGTATTCTGTAGGAGCTCTGCCAGGAGGGTGTTGAGTAAGTGTTAGTTTGCATAGGAAGAACTCTTAGAATTCTGAGGGAGAAGGAAGTGTCAAGAGGACCTTCACAGGGTTGCTAAATACCTTGCAGACTCAGTAAGGAGTTGCTTGAGCAAGAGACTGCCAATAGGGCATCAAATTCTCCATCTGAGAGAGAGAAAAGGGTTAAGTCCCTTAGAGTTCTGAGTAATAGAGAATCTCAGGACAAATAGCACCTTCGTGTGTGCAGGGACCCTGTAGGAATCATAGAGGTCGAGGGAATATTTCAGGGTCTCAAAGAAGAGAAGCTCAGGAGGAAGAGTTCTTTCATGCATAGGCCATAAGTCAAGAGGTTGCAGAGGAAAAAAGAACCATTTTTGTTCTACGAATCTGAAGGATAGAATGATCCTAAGACCGGGAGGTCGTGTAGAACCTGCTGAGGCAGGGGGTGCTGCATCAAAAACTCTGAGGCCAACGATGCATACACAAGAAAAACCATGAATCATTCATGGTCAGGTAACAAATCCATGGTAGGGGGCCATAACATAAGGTGAGGCTCTCATTCGGGTGGACAATGTTATTTAACAAACACATGGTATAACCCTTGTTCTCTTCGATCAAACAACCACAACACTGGGGTGAAGACAGGGCCGAGTAAGAACATGAAACTCATTTCGTGACCCCTAGTGGTGCAATAAACCAATTCCCAAGTGAACAAAACAAAGTGATGCAAAATGCCTCCAACCATTAAACCCATAAAATCCAGAGACTTGACATAGTTGTGAACACGTGAGGACAACCAGCTGACCCAAGACCAACAAAACCCTCCAACTAAAGCAACAAGGATAACAAAGAGATAGCATTGTAACAACCCTGGTTAAATAGTTGCATAGGGTTTATTAAGTATAGTTAATTAAATAATTAACTATCTTAATGTGTATTAGTTAAGTAATGATTAACTATTAAGATTATTATTTATTTATTGTTTAATAAATGTTGATTAATTAATTAATTGATTACTTAACACATTCAATGGTTTGGGTAATGAATTAAAGGGCTTGATAACTTTAAATTATTTATTATAAGACTTTACGTATGCAAGGGGGAAAGAAGCATTGAGTGGAGGGATAAGGAAATAAATGGTAGGATAAGGTAATGAATGGAGGGATAAGGTGGGTGGCATTAAAGGAGGGTAGGGAGTCGGTGAATAGGGGGAGATATGACTGGGCAAAGGCCTTCGGGAAGGGGATTATGAAAAATTGGGAGGAGAGGACTGTATTTCTGTTGGATATTTTTTTGGTTTTGGGAGTTTGGTTTTGGAGTTTGGGTGAACCGTTTTTGGGTGTTTTGGGCTCGGGGGCCAGGAATCCTTACGAAATCTTGGATCTATGGAGCTGAATAGGCTGCTCCTAGCTGGCTAGGTGGTTAGTAAGTTTTGGGTAGATTTGGTCAGAGCATTAGGCAAAGATTGGACAGAGCAATAGGGACGACAACCAGATAAGCGGGAATTTAGCATCAGGCAGAGGTATTTTTATTTATGAATTTGCTAGGTTATGTGATGATTATGTAATTTATTTTCATGCTGTGGATAAATTTAATTTTTGTTGAATATTAAATTCTTATATGATGATTAATGAATTACTTATGCATTGAAAGAAATTTTATGTTTAATTGTATGAATTTTGTTAGGATTAATTAAACTAGGGCCCTACACATGGTATTAGAGCCCTGGTTTAAAAAATTCGACCAGGGCCTACCCACCTACCCGCATGTATAAAGGACAGTTCATGAATGGAACTATTCCAACCCTGAATTTAAAAAAAAAAAACCCTTAATTTTTTTTTATTTTGGGACCTTGAATAAACTATATAGAGTAATTATATATTGAAAGAAACAACCCTGGTAAAAAGGGACTCTGAAACCCTTTAATTAGGTATAAATCTGAGCTCCAAGCTCGAGCTCCACCTAACCTGCAAGCCAAGCACACAATTGTTTTTTTAGTATATATGCAGATCTGTATATATATTTATACATAATGCTTCCCCAAATAATTATGCTCTTCCCTTGAACTTCTAAGCAGAGGTATAAATGACTTTATATAAGTAGACATATATAAAAGATACTTATTTAAATTATATAAAAAAAAGATATACATATAAATATAAATAAAGAAAACAAAAAAAAATTATGTATGTGCACATGCAACCTAATCCATATAAAACTAACTTATATGCCAAACTATGAGTCCATAAATCAATACAATCCCAATACCTAAGCCATATGACATTAACCGTATGCCATACAGAACACATGGTTCAACACTATGCACTACATGTCAAGCAAATCACCTGCAAAATAACCCAGCCAAGCAGCTGTAAAATAACACAAATTAACAAATAAAAACTTGATGTTCCAGTCTCCAAGTCACAAGCATGGAGCCAAAGCATCCTTGCTTCCATCCAAATTAGTAATTTGCTCTTTCAACAGTTGAGTTCTTTACTGTGATTTTGTTCGCATTGCATATTTTTAATGGAAATAAATGAAAAAGAGAAAAGAACCAGAGATGTCGTTCTTTATTTAATGGAGAAAAATGAAATGAAGAGATGTTGCTTGACATCAAAATGACTGCTTGGATTTATCTACAAATAAGTCCTCTACTTCAAACATTAAAACTAGTAGCAGGAAAACTCTTACCTAGGGAAAAAACTACTGCAAGAAATTGTTCTGACTCACAAACTAGAAGGCCTGTTTTGACAGACTGTCATTTTGCTTCACAAGAACCTTGTTCATCGCTTTTAGTTTCTCATTCAACACAAGAAAATGAGTGGCTTCTTTACACTAGGTGATAGATGACGCTTCTCCTATAACATAAGCCAAATTTCAAGACATTCTTCTTGCTCAATCTACTGCATGACCACGAAGCTTCTGCCACATGCTATAGAGACCTCTTGGCACAATGAAGTCAACAAATGAAGCCAACCATCCAAACTATCATGCAAAAAATTGAGGGAAGAGATCAACCATGGCGACCATGGTTTCACCTTTCAGGTGGTCGGCCATGGAGCTAGGGCCACTCGCGGGCCACTACACAGAGATAAAACCATGAACCGATGCGACCTACAACCAAAACACAGGTCAGTAAAAAAAAACAACACAAGATAAAAAAAAAAAACAACACACAAGCCATCGCCCAAGAACCAAACCCCTCCCATTATTCTTCTTAGGGTCTGCAACTTCAATCTTCAAATCGATCGGAGATTTCCGAAATAACTGCTATTCATCAGTCTAATTAGGAATCATGGCACTGCCTGTAGGAGGCGGGCGGGTCATTGCAACTGGGGGTAGGAAACCCCAACAACAACAACAAGGGGGGCTGGGGTAGATGTTGTTTGGGGTTTTAAGAATGGTTGCCTTCTAGTACTTCACCATGCAGAGGTTATCTTCAAAAAAGACCGTCGATCTGGCGCTTCAGATGTCAAATATGTTTTCTAAGGGAGAAAACGTTGATATGTGGATCTATCTCTCCAAGAATGAGAACTTCTATGATTTTAGCAATGAAGAAACTCTTGTATGGCAAGAGACTAATGTACCTTTTGCAGTCTGGGGGCCAAACAATGTTTGAAAACATAAAATAGTTTACCATCCGTCAGAGGATATAAAGAATAACATGAGTGTCTATGCTCATGTCTTCTTTGCTCGTTCAGGATATGCTCCAGATCCTAGTGATCCTGAGTATGATCCATCTGCTACTTTTAGGAAAACCAACTCTATTGTTACATATCTTCCAAAGCCAAAGGTAGATAAGCATAAGAGCTTGTTGAAAGGTGGTGTAGTTGGAGACCAGGATGGATAAAAAAATCAGGAAAACCCAGCTGAATTGAATGATGATATCTCACCAGATTGGGTCTCATTCTAGAAACCAAACACCCAAACCACGAGGAGGAGAAGCCATGAGAGAAGGCCATGGCGGCCGACCAGGTAACCAGAGACCTCACAAGAAGAAACGATGAGGAAAAGAGGAATTAGGGTTACAACGATAAGGGTTAGGGTTTAGATAGGAAGGTGCTGAAGGAAGCAAGGGGGTAACACGTGGATCACATGGGAGGTATAGGTTATTACCTGCGAGGTAAGTTTTTTTTTTATCTATTTATTTCGTTTATTTATCAATTAAGTTTTTTTTTTTTAATTTCATTTATTCAAAAATAATAATATAATAAACAATTTGGATAGTTTATGCATAAATTAAATAAATTGGGGTTTTTATTTCAATTTAGGGTTTTAAATTTTAAGTAAATCAATTTAATTTGATATTAAAAAAAAAGTGTTAATTATATAAAAAAGGGGGGGAATATAATAATAATAAAATATATAAAACAAAAAAAAATAATAAAAGTGATTAATAGTTAATGGAGGATTAGTATAGTTAATGGAAGATTAATTGTTAATGGAGGATTAGTTATAGTTAATGAAAGGTTAATAGTTAATGGAATATTAGTAGTTAATGGTGGGTTAGTATAGTTAATGGGAAATAATAATGAATGGAGGGAATATAAAAAAATATATATTGGGAAGGATGGGTTTTGAACCCACGACCACTCACCGTAGTCCAAGCCTTGGAAAAAACCCAAACAACAACTCACCACACATGAGTTGTTATAAAATAAATTCTTATACATAAATAAAGTAATAGTCATAAAATACTATCCTGAAGTATAATCTCCAATTATCCATGTTAACCAAACACTGAGTTCCGTGCCCTCAACCACCGAGCCAAGCGCCAAGTCCCTCCATTCCATTCCACCAGTCAAAGCTAAGCACCAAGCTTCAATGCATCACCTCAGGCTCACTACATCATACCACCACAAGTCCAGAAACAATAGATAACCACAATGCACAAGCGCTAAGCTCCAATGCCCGAAAGCCACTCTACAATCCTCAAGACTCGCACCTGCAGCCACCGAGACACACAATTCAACGCATATGTACAAATGCACCAAGGAAAGCCCACGAATAAAGCATTGAAGGATAGACTTAGACTCATTTCATCAACATTAGGTTGGAAGTCACATTAATTAGTTGTAAACTCAAAGTATAAGGACTTAGAATAAGATAAGCGGGAGGGGCCTTCATGCGCACTAAGTAGGTAAGTTAGAGAAATTGGCTAGTATGGTGCAAAGCTAGCATAGCTACCAGGCAAGGGAGTTAGTAGTTTTCTTTGGAGAAGAAATCAATCTTAGACACTTTATCCCTAACCTAGCCACCTCCCTTAAAGAGAGTAACGTCTGTTTACAGATAAGTAAAAAAAAACTTACACCTAACCTTGTTTTCTAGTTAAGTTGCGCAAATGTGAAACGTCCTTGAACTCACCCTGACAACTTTGGTTGATGCAGGTTAAATAATAAAGGATGGTTAGGACTCAATGGAATCGAGGTAGAGGAGCATCATCATAGGCACCGCCAACACCTCCACCACCACCACCACCATCGCCGGAAATAGCTCTCATACTGTGCTCCTTGGAGGCCATAAATGAGACTTTAAAGGAGCGACAATCAGCAGGGATCAAAGTGGAACCCCCACCATCTGGAATGGGTAATCCATAAGCGTCAAGGGATTCAGGGGGAGGACCTCCACCCGCAGACATCACTAGAGAACTTCAAAAGATCAAACTTCTGGAGTTTTCTGGGGGTCACACCAGTAAATGCGCAGAAGCATGGTTGGAAGGCATGACAAGGTGTTTTTCGTTAAGGGACTATGCATCCACCTCAAAGGTAAAGATAACAATTTTTTAGTTGAGAGACAGTGCCTTGAACTGGTGGGAAAAGCTGGAAAGACAACTGTATCTTACCCCAAAAACCGTATCTTGGGAACTTTTCGAGGAGAGGTTCCGAAGTAAATATCTGCCAGCTTACTATGAGGAACAACATGTAGGAGCGTTTCATGCTCTAGTACATGGAAACATAACTGTAGAATAATATGAGATTAGGTTTATGGAATTGGTCAAGTATGTTTCATATATGGATAATGACCAACGACAGGCAGAACGCTTTGTCTATGGGTTGAAACCTAAGCGATCTTTGTACCATAGTGAATCATTTTTCCATGTAAATGTATCTGATGCACCAGAATCCTGCTGCAACCTTTCAATGAGAGTCCACACTTTTTCATCATTCTTCCATTCATCCCTTGATTCTATTATCCAATCAGATTGGATGATTAAGATAGCACAGAGAAAGGCCTCAACATCTTCATCCTTTCTTGAGAGTGCATCTGCCACAACATTTTGCTTCCCCTTTTTATAGACGATTTCAAAATCATAACCTAGTATCTTAGTTACCCATTTTTGTTGTTCTTCTGAAGATAGTCTTTGTTCCAAGAAGTATTTAAGACTATCATGATCTGTTTTGACCTTGAAGTGCCTACCTATTAGGTAAGGACGCCATTTCTTCAATGCATGTAGTATTGCCATCATTTCCTTCTCATAAATGGGTTTCTGTAAGTCTCTTCCCTTGAGTGGTCGACTTTCAAAAGCCAGGGGCCTTCCTTCTTGCATTAGGACAACACCAATTCCATTTCCCGATGCATCACATTCCACAATAAAGGTCTTTGTGAAGTCTGGAGTGGTCAAGACAGGAGCTTTACACATCACCTCTTTAAGTTATTCAAATGATTTAGTTGCCTCTGGAGTCCATGAAAATGCATCCTTCTTAGTTAGTTCCGTTAAAGGTGCTGCTATTCTTCCATAGTT
>ML788825.1:118533-144486 GCA_009831015.1 Picea engelmannii
GAACAACTTAAAGAGGTGATGTGTAAATCTCATGTCTTGACCACTCCAGACTTCACAAAAACCTTTATTGTGGAATGTGATGCCTCGGGAAATGGAATTGGTGATGTCCTAATGCAAGAAGGAAGGCCCCTGGCTTTTGAAAGTCGACCGCTCAAGGGAAAGGACTTACACAAACCCATTTATGAGAAGGAAATGTTGGAAATACTACATGCATTGAAGAAAAGTTATCCTTACCTAATAGGTAGGCAGTTCAAGGTCAAAACAGATCATGATAGTCTTAAATACTTCTTGGAAAAAATACTATCTTCAGAAGAACAACAAAAATGGGTAACCAAGATATTGGGATATGATTTTGAAATCGTCTATAAAAAGGGGAAGCAAAATGTTGTGGCAGATGCACTCTCAAGAAAGGATGAATATGTTGAGGCCTTTCTTTGTGCTCTCTCGATCATCCAATCCGATTGGATAATAGAAGCAAGGGATGAATGGAAGAGTGACAAAAAAGTGTGGACTCTCATTCAAAGGTTGCAGCAGGATTCCAGTGAATCAGATACATTTACATGGAAAAATGATTCACTATGGTACAAATATCACTTGAATTTATGTAAGAACTCCCAACTCAAACAAAAGGTACTATTGGAATTTCACACCTCTCCAGTAGGAGGGCACTCGGGATTTTTGAAAACCTACCATAGAGTCAAGAAGGATTTCTTTTGGGATGGCCTTAAAACTGATGTTCAAAGGTTTGTGGTAGAATTTTTGGTTTGCCAACAAAATAAGGTGGAAACAATTAAGACCCCAGGTCTTTTACAACCATTATCCATCCCAGTTCAGTGCTGGGAGGAGGTTTTCATGGATTTCATCATAGGGTTACCAAAGTATAAAGAAAAGAGTGTCATCATGGTGATTGTTGATAGACTGACCAAGTACGCACACTTTTGTGCACTCTCTCATCCCTTCAAAGCTAGTACAATTGCCACCGCATTCATGGAGACAGTTCAAAAGCTACATGGCAGACCAAATATTATTGTAAGTGACATAGATCCCTTATTCACTAGACATTTTTGGACATAATTATTTTCTTGTTTGGGTACTCAATTGACTCATAGCTCATCCTATCGTCCTCAATTTGATGGACAAACAAAGATAGTGAAAAAATGTCTGGAAGGCTACCTTCATTTATTTTCTTTGATAAACAAACACAATGGTTCAAATGGTTACCCTTGGCAAACTAGTGGCATAACACTTCCTTTCATACTACAACAAAAATGACACCATTTATGGCACTTTATGGATACCACCCTCCTTCCACCACTTCTTCTCTAAAAGAAAAATCTAAGGTTCAAGCAGTGGAAGATCACATTGAGAATCAACAACAAGTTCTCCAAATCTTAAAGGACAACCTAACCATGGCACATAATTGCATGAAACAACAAGTAGATCAACATCATAGTAAAAGAAGTTTTGAAGTAGGGGATTGGGTATTTTTAAGACTACAACCATACAAACAGATGTCCCTCAAGCAAGCGAAGAAGGATAATAAATTATCACCAAAGTACTATGGCCCTTATAGGGTGTTACAAAACATTGGTACTATGGAATACAAATTGGAGTTGCCTGCATCTTCACGAGTACACCCAGTTTTCCATGTTTCATGCTTAAAGAAGGTTATCGGTGACAAGATCCCAGTTCAAACTATATTGCCAAAACTTGACGAGGAAGGAAAAATCATATTAGAGCCTGAAGCCATCACTGACACAAGAATTCTCCAGCTAAGGAATAGATCCATTTCAGAGTATCTCATTAAATGGAGGAAATTAATGGCTGAAGATTCCACTTGGGAAGATGAGTCTTTTATACAGAAGCATCCAGAGTTACTCAAGCATTGTAGACAACACTTGTCTCAAGGGGAGGGGCATGTTAAGCCCTAATATTGGCTCATCACCCCTTAATTGGGGCATATTATATTAGTAATCTTATTTTATTTATGTTGGCTTTAGGCCATTAGTTGTAATTATACCTCCTAGTCTCCTATATATACCAAGGATACATTTTCATTTTGAATCATTTTGTACTTGAACATTTAGGTTGGGTAAAAGGAGGTTTCCCCCTCGAAGAGGCTTATTATATGAAATTATCTCTTTTTCAAGGTGTCGAGTACTTTTTCTGAGGTTTTTCTATGCTATATTGATATTTGGTTCTTAACATACTGGTAACAATACAAGAGTTTATACAAGAGGGGCTCGATGAGCTTCCCTCCAAGCTAAGCTAGTGGTGTCTAATCATGATTTAAAATGCCTGAATAATGAGTCATATTACAATGATGGAAATCTGATCCGAATCGGATATAGATCCCTCCTATCATCAACCACTTAATGACGACCTCATCTACAACTTGTGCGAAGGAACAACCTGGCTCTACCAACATGTGGGCATTAATTGCCTTAATCACGATTTATATTCTCGAAGGAAAAATGAGAGGGAAACACCTCTCCCTTCCTTGAATGTGCAACACTCGTGCTAATCATTTGGCATGTGATGAGGTGGAGAGATTCTCTTGCATCATATCGGGTGGAACCTTTGGTAAAATCAAAGGGAAATAATAGGAAAAAATGCATTGTATCATAGGAATATAATAATCCTAAGTTCTATTTCAATGAGTTATACCTAAAGCAAAACCACCAAAAATTGTAAAATATAGGAAAAAGGGATTCCCATAAAAGTCCTAGACACAAAAAAAAATATATACAACATGAAAATGCCTAAAACATTTAATGTGAATAGTATACATAGTATACCTTGTATATTCCCAGAGAGTTTGTGTGAAAATTTAGGGCCAAAAATCCCTTTGGTTGGGGGGTGGGTGATGATGAGTCCAAAATATGGTGCACTTTTGACAACATTATGAAGCATAAAAATATGTTTTTTTTTTCTACATATAGAATTATATGGTCTATTACCCCTAATTTTGGTATAGGGTAACAACCCTAGTGAATTTATTAACTAGCCTTTGGATTTTTTATTAGTTGTAGACAATTTAGAAACCTACTTGGTTCCATGTATCTTGTTGAGGTAGAGTATTTCATGGAATATTTGTTGATCAATGATGCAATACTTGATGTTGCATGGTGTCTTGTTGAGTTTGGGCATGGCATTAGTTTCATTCATATTTTTGGGCATCTTCAAATTTCCCAATGTAATTCACATTTATCGAGGTAATTCATGATTCCCAAAGCATTGGTAAAAATTGTTTTGGGATATTCTTGATTAACCAAAGCTTCTCATGCCTTGCCACATTCCAAATTTATGAAAGTTCACCTTATTAACTCATTTTGAGGCATTTGTCACATCAATTGATGAGATGTCCACCTTGGAGTTTGCATGAAGGTTTCATTTGGCATGTGTGGGTTTGTTAAACCATCCATTGAATTGGAGAGTACATTGGCATGGTTTAAGGACTATAATTACACCTTGTTGGCTTCACATTTGACATAATAGAGATGATTTAGAGGAGGTTGTCCATTTTTTAGTGTTACATTCATCACTTTTGAAGCCTACTTCACCTTGAAGATCCATGTGTCCACTTGGAAGGGTCTTGTGAGTTCTTTTTTACATGTTTGATGAGGATTGCTACACCTTCACACAATACTTATGGAGCCTATTTGGAGGGGCCACCCATTCCTAAATGGTTTTTCCTTTTGGTTCTAATATAATCCCTAATCCTTGAATGAAATAATCCCATTCTTAATAGGGTTTCGTCTTGACCTCATCGGCCATTGGATTCAACTTGAATCCATTTCCCTAGTTGGATTTGGAATTGATATAAGCTTCCTTCCATCACCTATATTTAAAACCCTAAAACTCCAAAAACTCCATTTTACTAAGATTTGAAGAAATACGTATATTACAGAATTAAGCTTTACTACTTACAAAACATAAAAAATGGATTCCAAGCAATCATATTAAAATTCCAACATCCATATTTGTGGAAAATTACTAGATAAAGAAAAGAGAAAGGTTGAGTTCTGGAAATTTTGATGTTAAATTTAACAATGCCAAAAAACAACACACACAATGGCCTAGGTTGCGACATGATGTTGTTATGACGCTGTGTTTTTTTTTTCTAACACACTTTCAAAACACATACTATATATTTCTAAATAAGGTAATGACGAAACCATCACGACCTTAGAGAAACACCAATGGAGCTCACGACTCGAAACGCCTGTTGTTCTCTTGTCCCTCTTGCGCTTGTTGTGGTTCTTTCCTTCCTAGTGGGCTCTCTCCTCCCTCTCGGTCAAATTGTGGTGGAGTGAATGCACTAGGGCTTGAGCTTGTTGTGTTTTGAATGCACTAGGCCACGATCTTAATGCTTGGCATTTTTTTTTTTGTTATTTTGTTTTATTTTTTATGTTTCATTTTTTTTTAATGTTTGTAATACTAATTTTTTTATTTTGTTTGAAATTTGTTTTGTTTGTTTGTTTATTTGTTTGTTTTTTTATGTTTTTTTGTTTTTTTTAACACATTTTTTTTAATGTTTTTAATATATTAATTATATTAATAATAATAATAATAATCTATTTTTTAAGGTCACGACCAAGACAGACACCAAATTGGTCTATGAGACCTCCTTCGTCCAACGATTTAACTGGTAAATTATACCATGACCATGAATTTTTACCATGGCATAATCCATTTGGCCTACCACATGATCGAAATACTTGCATGGTATCCAAAGAAGGTTTTCAAAAAGTCGGTGAGATTAACAAGGATGGACCTAGTGACTTAAACAACTATATTGTGGCTGAGTGGCATGACATGATCTAAAAATTTTCCAACTCTCGTAATGAAAAAGAGAAAGGATTGAAGGGAAAGGTTCTAGATTTAGCTACCATTTCTAGAGATTTAGCACCCAAACCATCCAAGAAGAGATAAGAAAGAGGATCCAAGAGAAGGATTGGGTCACATATCATTGAAGGGGTATCATTAATGTCCAAATGGGATATGGGATCCATGACTAGGTTATATATGAACAAATAATTATTATTAAGGTCTAACCAATGTCAAGGGAGATAAATAATGGAATTTTGATCATATATTCATTTATATCATCATCAATAACTGGTGCATTGTCTCCTATGCCTCATTCATCTTCTTTGTCTTATTCATCTGTCAACCCATATTCTTCCTACTCTAGCTCTACATCATCTTCTTCTTCAATATCATCTTCTTCATCTACAATATAATTTATTGGCCTTCCTCTTGGATCATATCTAACAACAAATGACCAATCCCTCTTACCTAGAACCTTTGAGTAAAAGACTTGTTCACATTGACATGGAAAAACATAGCGGTCATTTGTTTTTTCAAAAATTGTTGCTTTAATCATCGGAAATCCATTGGAATTTTGAATAACAGTACTTTCCTCATCATGTTCATTCATTCATAACCTATACCATTTGACATCAAACAAAACTAATTTGAAGGAATTAAGGTCACACTCAATTATATCATTCAAAAACCCATAGTATATATTTTCAGATTCTCGAGGATGTCTGTGACTCCTAGAGGAAACATTAGTGACTTGGAATACTACAATTATCCCACTATCATAATTTTTTCTAGTTTCATCCAACTTTTTGATGCGAAATTTCCGACCATTTCACCACATAGCCTTGTGGTGTTTCAACTGCAATATGTCAGACATGTAAAAGATGCATTGTCAATTAATAATAAACAAATTTATATAACTTGGAAAGTATAATATGAAAAAAAAACACCTACAGACACATTAATATAATATAAAATAATTGAATAAAATTGGTGAATTTCTTTCCTTTCCATATTTCAA
This sequence comes from Picea engelmannii, assembly GCA_009831015.1. Classification (NCBI taxonomy): domain Eukaryota; kingdom Viridiplantae; phylum Streptophyta; class Pinopsida; order Pinales; family Pinaceae; genus Picea; species Picea engelmannii. The sequence continues at coordinate 124,385 of ML788825.1, forward strand.
ACAATATGATAAATCTATTTCCCTCTGCGTAACATCAGAATCTCCATTACGATGAGATTCTCTAACCAATTCAGATAGTTCTTTCCATGATAACCTACCACCATGACATTCTTTACATATATCAATCCATACCTTCATACAGTCAATATTGTTTGCAATGTATAAATGTAGTGTATCCCAATCTTGAGAAACTGACCGATCAAAAAATCACAATTCACCAATATTAAATATTAGTTATAACCATGGTAAATATTAATAAATGATGAAAGAATAAATATTAAATGAGTATGATCATATACACAAAAAACCAAAAAAATTATATTTATTAAAAATATCCACAATTTAATTACCGCTCAATTTCTTCATTTTACCTTTCCCTAATAACTACCCCCCTTCAAATTTTTTAATGGAGTTCACATCCCAAATGAAATCCACTGCATGCATATCTTGTGCTACTAATTTAGGAAGATACTGACTAATATACACCATGGATTTATATACCATATATCCATCCACAATAGAGCCCTCGGGACATTCTCTTTATCTAACCAAAGCCTTCAATGATTTCAAGTGCCTTTCCACCATCCACATTGACCTTGTATGTACAGGTCCACACATTTCAATATCCTCAACTTGGTTTATGAGGTAGTGTTCTTGTGCATTCAAAAATGTTGGAGGTAGATACTTCTGCATTTCATACGTTAGCTAAGGATCTTCTCTCTTCCAATACTTTATATTATCTTCATGGATTTCTTTCAATGACAACCATATACAGACCATGGCGCAAGAAAATAACATGTTTCAACAAAACATATAAATATACATTACATTACAAGTAAAAGACATGTCATTAAGTACAACAAAAAATTGAATTTTTCTTTTGCATATATATTGCAGCTACTTACCTCATGTATTTTCCAAGATCATATATAACTTGTTTGACGTTGTTGTCAAAGTCATTTGGGAGAGATAGAGGTAGAAAACACTGTAACAATAAAAACAAATCGTTACTTGTTCAAAACTAGACAAAAAAATAAAAATATTAAAAAATGTATACGACCAATATATAAATATGAATACTAAAATGATGAATTACCTTAATGAAGGTATGCCAATCATGTGTTTTTACGCCACCAAATTCACCTTTCTTCATTAACATATTCTTTATGTTTGAACAAAAACCTATGGGAAATTTAATTTTTTGAATCACCTCTTTTACACCATTTCTTTGCTTCACTGTTAATAACCATGGAATCTTGTTTTAGTCTCCATCATTATTTGATCGGATCAAACTTTGCATTGCATGATTGGCTTCCTGAACGTCATTACAAAATTTGGCAATTTTTTCTTTATTCCTCCTGCCATCTATGATTTGCCATAATGTTTCTATCACATTCTTCTGGATATGAATTGTATCAAATAAATGAACTAGTTTTAGGTCCTTATAGTTAGGAAACCTCATGAATTGAGTGGGATGACATTCCATTCCTCGTGGAATCCCATTATTACTACCTTCACGACGACGACATTGATGAAGAATAAAAAAAATCAGAACACTATTTATCAAATGTGGTAAAATAAAATGAATAATTAAAATAAAATTTCAAAACATGATTCCATTTATGATACATAAAAGAAATGCGTACCTAAACTTTTTGACCCACGAGATTTCATCTTAGGACCACAAACTGGACATGAAAAATTACCCTTTGTTCGAATACTTGCAACAGACAGATTAATGTGAATTAATAATATATGAAATGATTATTTAAACAACACGCATGATATATTCAATTAAGTATATACTATTCAAGCATGCAATATGGAACGTTACATACGAAAAAAATGTGTTTGTCCTAGGGCATCATGAATTGTACATAAAAGTATTCCATGACATTGAAATCTCTTCTACCTAATTGGTTTATAGATGTCATACATAGTGAGTCCCTCCCATAAATTTAGTAGCTCGTTGATAAGAGGCTCAATATACACATTCACATATTTAAGTTGGTACTTACCTAATTTTTTGAAATTATACGAAATTACTACCATGGTATGTTGTTGGAAGCCAATTCACCGTTTCTTATGATCCTATAAGCTACCTACACCTATGTCTTGCAAACATCAAGTTTTGTCGCAATTCTCAAATAGACGACATTTTCATTTCTTGCAACATTTACACACTTATTTTCGTTTTGTTTTCACGACTGTAAGCGTGAAAACTTCTCCTTTCAAAGTCATATTTCGATCATTATCTGAACTGACAATATCTCTTTTGTCATCATTCCTATTGTGCTCACCTTTTATTGATCATTATACAACTGGAAAGATCCTCTAATCGGTTCTCATACTTCGATTGATTGTGTAACTTGGTTTTTTTGAGTTTGTAAGGCATTTGGATTTTCACTTTATATGACTTGCCTGATCATTGATTCTATGAAAATGCATAGGGGTTATGATTAAATTTTGTATATATATATATATATGATATAATCCTTATGTTAATCTTTTCATAACTTTTGGCTTGACAACTATATGAATACCGTTTGGCACGTTGATTAAACTATTGATATCGGTTGATACATTGACACATAGTTGAGTTTGGTATGGATTTCAATTTGACTGTTGGTGGATTAATAAAACCTTGGTATAACATTTCTCGCGCATGCACTTAACATTGTTCATTAGTCGGCCAAGTGATATGACTGTTCACTATGCTATAATGGGTTGAATTACTATGTAAATCGACGGTTGTACTTTGACCATAATTGTTTTGCATGGCAGTGAATAACTCCACCACCTTCGCATGCTCGGATTTATGCATATCCCTTTTGCTCAGCTCAGGTAGCTCTGCTCCTATGTGTGTTGGTGAATACAAACCCTTCCCTTGACATGTGTTTCTCCATGTCACCAGTCGTGTGAGTCGAGCCCAATGGTAGTCAAGCCCTGTTAATGTTTGACAATGCCCGCTGAGATTTGGAGGACAGTGGATGGCTTACCTTCGTGAAACGATTTGAGGGTTTTAACCTTTTTGTAGCATGACAGTTTGCCATGAATTTCGATGGTTGTCGAGCCAAGGTGGGCGACATACAGTTAGAGATCGATGAACAGTTTATCAGCTCAACTACGGGGTTATCTACCTCGAGGTAGCATTGGTTTAAGAATTGCAAGGTTGAGGAATTGCCATGGACATTGTTGTTTCAATTGCGCAAGGTCACCTCTTGTGACAGAGGTATGCCCATATCTATGCTCAAACCATGATGGGACAACTTGTTAATGATACTTAAGCAGTTCGTGACCTGTGAAGGTCAATACGGACTTGTGTTCCTCTACCACTTGCGTCTATTGATGATTTTTATAGGGTATCCTCTAAACATGCCTTTCTATTTTCATCGGAGCCTGTATAAGATGTTGAAAAGATATAAAAGGAAGCATGCTGACAACAACCTGTTCCACCACGTGATTATTAATCTCATCGTTGTTTATCATTTGAGTTTTCAGGGTGATAGTTGGAGGGCTTTCATCACCCGTAATGGCTTTGAGGACACCGACCCTGTATAGGTTCATAAACCTATGGTAATTGAGACTAAGGCTGAACTACCTATACCCTTATATCTCCTACTGCCTAAACCCTCAGCCGACCTTAAGGTTGATTTACTCGACACTGTAACTAAGAGTACAGAGGCCATTTAAAATCCTATGAGAAAAAATCCCAAGGAAAACCTTATTTCCAATGAGAAAGGGAAAAGGAATGCCCGACTCATTTCGAGAATGGCCAAGAACAAAGAAAAACCCTTTGCCAAGTCTAAACCTATCATCCTAAGTGAGGACTCTGATTCTGATATTGAGCATTTTCTAGCCAGTGAGTATCCCTACTCACAAGGTTTATGTTCCGAGCCCCATTATGATTTTGTGTCAAACCTTCCCCCCTGCCTAAAGAACGACCCTGACTATCCAGGTATTAAATTGCCTCGTGAAACCCTCAGTCATTTTCCCAAACCCTTGTCTGCTCTGTCTAAATCCACATAGTCACCCTGTGACCAATGCAATTCATGGTTAGAACGGTATTATATTGATGTTCCTATACTCCAATCAAAGATTCAATCATTGGAAGACCAGATTGCAGTGCTAACCTGTCAAAAAGCCAAGCTACAAACAACAGATAAAAAGAAAAAGACAACCGACTCCATCCTGTTCAAAAACGTGGAATCAGCCACGACTGTTGTAAATTCCAAGATGGAATAATCAAGCAACCTCGTCGCTATACAGGTATGGTTTTAACATTGTTTTGTTTTGTAAATAATCTAGGTTGATATAATGATTTGAATTCAGTTTTTAAATAGCTCTATTTACATCTTGAATGGCTCTGTTATAATTGTGTGCATTCCATATATAACTTTCCTTTGAATAAAATGAAATTTCGTTTGGATATATGGTTTGATCATCCCCAGTTTAGACACCGATAAATTCTCATTTTGATTTGATTGGTTTTCGTTTGATTTGATTTGAGCCCGTGTCTGATTGAGTTAATGAAATGGGCGTTGTGCTTTCAATTGAATTGGTTTGGTATCTACTTTGAACTGTAAGTTTTCATGATTACGATCATGTTGGATTTGATCTCGTTATGGTTCGGATGCTCTTATTGGTAAACTATTTCAAAGAGTTTGTTGGTTACGATATTCTCTATCATGTGATTTTCAAAAATCGTGAATATTGCTCTGCTCGATTTTAATTTGGGAAATAAAGACTGTTTTTATAAAAATGATATGCTCATGTAAGCCGATGCTAGTAATATTCATACCTGAATCGTGGGACAGTTTCGATTCATGATGATTATGTTAAGACTCCTTGTTTTTTGATTCGCTTAAATCGAATTCAGTTGATTTGATTACTCTCATGAGTTAGATTCACATCGTGAAGTGTCGTTCTGTCTATTTTTAACTTGGAAACGAATTGGTCAATATTTGTTGTCTCTATCGAATCTGGTAATAATGTGTTTTAAACAAATAATTTCGATCAAAGGAAATCGATATTGTATACCCAGTTTACTAAAAAAAAACGATCATATAATTCTTGTGAACCCTGTTGCCAGTTGAGTGATTTCATGACGATTTTGTTTATAGACAGTTATGCACTAGTGTTGATTTAATTCGTTTATGGTGTGAATCGTTTGCTATATCGTTACAGCTATAACGATTGGAAAATGATTTTGTTGGATTGGATCGTATCTCTTGTTTAACAATCGCATACAATATGTTTGATTATTGGTTTCAATTGGATATGAAACAATCTTATGACTGTCTGATTATGACTCTGTGGACCCGATTTTGTGGTAACAAAAGAACAAAGTATTCATATCTGTATATTCGGTTGAATCATTTTTGATCCTGTTTAATTTTGAATGATAGAACCATTCCAATCTCAATGATTCGTTTTCAAACAGTTATTGGAAGATAATTGGATTTAATTCTTTTAAAAGATTTTGAATCGATTCTGATGTTGATTTTGTATCTCATTTTGACTAGCTACAGAATCGCATGATTCTGTAGCTAGTCTATAGAATTTAATTTTTATCATTTTATTAATAAAAGAGTCTTCTAACTCGTCTATTTCTGGTCCTTTTCAGGTGAATTCGAATTGCATGGGATTTGATGGACAGTTTAGAGGATATCTGGAGGTTTTAGTTTTATTTTAGTTTCCTAGTTTAGTTGAACTTGGGAATATCTTCCCAGATTATGTAAATAGTTTGATAACTTCCGCAGGGAGGTTTTACCGTGTGGAAAAACTTATAAATACTTATTATTTTTGTAATAAGGGCATCCTCATTCATGGGAGAACAAGGATATGGAATTTTAATACAAAATGAGACAGAAGTTGATGTTCTGCTACAACTTTAGCTTTTTATAATATCAATCTTTTGTTTCACGTTTATGTTTATCAATTTGCATTTGGTTAATGACTACTTTAGCTATCTTAGTCTTTTGAAAATGATATGATTTAATTAATATAATCCATATCTGATTTCTTCCAGTATTTAAAAAACATAGCAATTACTTGATTCAGTTTGTGAATGATAGATTTCTCTTCTTCATCAATTGAATTATTAAGTATAAGTTTTTGCATAACAGGTTTACCTAATTGCAGAGATTTATAAATCATATAATTGTTATGATTTTTTATGTCTTGTTTGTCCTGTAAACAAACTTAAAGAGCATTGCAGCTATCATTTACAAGAAGCTTCTGGATTATTCAGTGTGAGTTTCCTTCCTCCAACCTGCTAGCACAGTCATCATACTCAGGACAAATCTGGAGCGTATTTCCAGGTTAGTTTGTGATCATTTTCGTTGATTTGATTAGATATAAGTTTAGTTAGATTTATAGGTATAATTAGTATATTAGTGTTTAGTTTAGTTAGTTTTCTGTTTTATTTCTTGTTTATAAAATTATAAAATCAACAAAAAATACCCTTCTCTGTCTTAGGGCAGATTGCAAATGAATTTTTCAGGTTTTACTTAAATCTGTAAATTGTAGACATTATACATTTTGTAAATAGGTTATACTTCAGATAGTAGTTAGTATAGTATTAGTTAGTAGTTTGTATATATAGAGATAGTAGATTATTTTATTAGTTTGTTTTATTTATTGTTAGTTAGTTTAGTTTGTTTTATTTATTGTTAGTTAGTTTAGTTTGTTTTATTTAGTTTTAGTTAGATTAGTTTAGTTTAGATTAGTTTTCTTTTTGTTTTCTTAGGACCTTAGATCAGCTAACGGAGCCGCTAAACCCATCAGGGTGGTTCATTTCAAATGTCTTGGTTTATTAGAAAACCTTGGACCCGTTCCACTCTCTCAGTTGACGGATGGTCAATTTCGCCCGTCAACAAATCGCGCTAGAAGGAGGGCCTGAACTTAATTAATTGCATGAGGAGGTCGCAAGACTCCTCCCCCCCCTAATCGCTCACCTATAGTGACTAGAATCTGTTCACATGATAATATTCCCCTTCAAACAACAACTACTTCAACCAAAGATCCACAGATCACAGTTGAGCCAAAAACCCCTAATCCTACAGGTGGTGACATACAAGAGATTGTCCATCAATATCTTATTAAAAGACATAGTTCCTTAGCTCATATTAGGCAACCAAACCGTCCATGGGGTCAACCTTTAGACTTCTCTGATATCAGAGAACAATTAGGAGATACTAACCTCACTGTGAATCCCATAGATCCAATGATAAATCCTGCTGCAGGAGGATCTGGGATACCTCCTTCACCACCTCCCTCATCTCCTTCCTCTTCTGGAGGATATTCCTCATCAGACAAAGGCAATTCACCTTCTCAGCCTTCCACACCCACTACCCCAATGGAAAATTAGAACAACCCTGCTAGACCCTAGCTTGATCAGGATGTTGTAGCTGTACCTGGAGCCTAGCACCCTTTACCTAAGCACCCGGAGAAATGGCTTCCCAAGTTTGATCCTGATTCGAAACAGATAGCTGAAGATCATATTAAAACATTTATGCTAGCCATTAGACTCCGTAATGTTGAACATGAGGATGTTGTCTGTAGGTTTTTCCCTTATACTTTCGAGGGTAATGCATCGACATGGTACTTTTCCCAGCAACCCCATACCATCGTGTCTTGGGAAAAGTTTGAGTCATGCTTTTTGGAAAATTTCGGAGACGGTAAGCCTCTGGAAGTTTTAGTCATGGACCTTTCTAACTTAAAAATCAACCCAAAAGAAAATGTTAAAGACTTTAATCAAAGATTCTTGACACTTAAAAGTCGAATCCCTGCAGATTCCATGCCTTCTGGGAGTCTTATAATATCTTACTACACTAAAGCTTTGCATCAAAGCATATCTATTTGGGATAAACGATCAAAAAAGGACACATTGTTAGAAGCCTTCGAAGAGGCCAGTCAGATTGAAAAAGGCATACTTAGTCTTAAGGATTCTTTTAGCAATGAAACTGAAACTAGTTCTTCTTCCAAAAAGAAGATTGAAATTCTCCCTAGACCTACTCAAAGTAAAACACAACCTGAAAACTCTGATTTGGAAAATTTAACGAAAGTTGTTCAAAAATTGTTGAATCAAGTTATAGACTTAAAAAGGTCAACCGAAGAAGCTTCCTCGAGTAAAGGACCCTACAAACCTCCTTTCCGAAAGCCTTTTCCTACCAACCGATCTAATCCAACCATCGAAGTCTTAAATATAGAAAGTTTGCAATGTGCCCTTCAAACAATTCTAGAAGCCCAAGATAACTTGATACCCCCTGAGATCCCTCAGGAGGCAGTTGAACTAGAAACAGTTCAAGAAGAAGAGTCTTCTCCAAACATTTTTGGACACTTCTCGGATAGCATATGTCAAGCTAACTTCGAGACTGTTCATCCTTACAACACTAGGAGTAAGACAACAAATAAACCTTCTTCCGAAAACACCACAACTTTGCCTCCCAAGACATCTAAATCAGCAGAAACTAAACAGATTAATGTCAGCCCCAACTTAGATTATGATGTTGTTGAAGATCTTAAAAAGTTAAGGGCTAATATTTCTATTTATGAATTGTTGAAGTTTCCATTTTTGTTACAAAAAATGTTGCAAAATATTTCAGAGAATGGAAAGAATGGTAATTCAAGTGGTAACAAGGTTGTACAAAGCAAAGTTCCGTAGAAGACTTCCACTAAAAATAATCTTGATCCTCAAGATAAAGGAATCCTTCCTGTAGTCCCTGTAAATAATGTAAATAATGTAGATAAAGCAGCCTTAGAAATTGCGAGTAAGAAGCCACAAGATATTACCCCTAGCACTCGCAAGAATGTACCTCCATTTCTTTTAAATTTCGAGATTTTCAATAGAAATGTGCATAATTGTATGGTGGACTCAGGAGCGTCATTCAATGTGATGCCTGTAAGTTTTAAACCTGCGAAGTAAAGCAATGCATATAGATTCTTAAGCAATACAAAAATTAATCAATGGCTCATACACAGATTACACAGAGATTTTTACCGGCAACCCTCAACCGGGAAAACCTTTGTTATTTTCATTATATCGAATTTCACCATTCGCCATACAATATATACAATGTTTTTAGGTATTCCGTAGATACCAAAACCCTAATACCTTAATCCGGGATTAATTTACAAATCAGCTAAAAATATCAATATCTGCTAAAAATAGAAAAAAACGCCCAAGGGATCGTCAGACGCAGTTGTCGTATCTGACTCACCCACACACACACACACATGCAAAGAATATAACACACACCCAACAATGCCTTGGTCTGTCTACCAAAATATTAACGCTGAAGTGGAACCATCTACTTTAAAAATTATACAACTTGATCGGAAAAATGTTAAAGTTATAAGCGAACTAAAAAATGTATTGATTAGATTATTGTCTAACCCAAAGGTTCATCAGGTTATTGATATAATTGTTGTGGATATTCCAGAAGTGTATGGTCTATTTTTAAGCAGGGACTGGTCGGAGCAGCTACGTGGTTACTTCGCAATAGACTGGTCTTACTTATGGCTTCCAGAGAACGGTAATCCTAACAAGATCAGGGTGAATCGTGAGCACTACCTTAAGTTCACGGTCACAGATTTGAATGATCCCAACGAGCCATATACACCTTCTGCTGATTCACCTGAAGTCCAAGGGATGGACACCTTCTTTGGCAATTTCATGGCCGAGGCTTCACCTATCATCAATTCAAAACAACAGTCTGAGATCGTAGAATATATGCAACCAACAGATTCTATGCAACAGTCCCATGTGCCCGATGGAAACCAAATTTGGTCTCTATATTTCGACAGTTCTAAGTCTAAAGAAGGAGCTAGAGCAGGCTGCATGATTATCGATCTGGCAGGTAACAAGACATTAATGGCTTGTAGACTAGAATTTGAATGTATTAATAATACTATAGAATATGAGGCTTTATTGCAAGGTCTTAGAAAAGCTCTGGATATGAACATTCAAAACCTGGTTGTATTTGGCGACGCTAAAATAGTAGATAGACAGGTAAGAGATTTTATACACTGTCTTTCCCCACATCTCAAAAGTTACCAGTCTGAGGTATTGAGTCTTATGAATAAATTTTCCGCTTTCAATATAAATTCCATTCCTAGACTAAATAATGCTGAAGCAGATCTATTAGCTAATGTAGCCTCTAAACTTCTTCTTGCAGAAGGTTTGTCCCCAGACGCATTCTCCGTCGAACTATTGTTTCGACCATCTGTTCCTGACAATATCACAAACTGGAGAGTATTTGACAATGATCAGCAGATCATTAACTTTCTACACATGGAAGAAACCTTTCAAGGCATGGTGATAGATGAACGCATGCACGATGACAATTTGCACGATTTTACAGTAATACCTGATCCGAAATCTTCTGAAGCACTATCGGACATGGTAAATTTCATACCCAAATTCATAGTTAGATTAGAGAAGTTTTATGATTTTGAAGATAAATTTAAAAAGAGGTCAATTGTAAAACCAATAGTTCCTCGTTGTCTTATGAAAAAGTGAACTTAGGAACTAGTGAAAATCCTCAGTGCATTAATCTAGGCTTGGGATGTTCTAGACAAGAAAAAGCTGTTTTTGTTAAATTATTTAAAGAATTTAAGGATGTCTTTGCATGGACGTATGATGACCTCAAAACCTTCGATCCTAATATCATACAGCATGTCATCCCGATGAAGCTCCAAACTTTACCCTTCCGATAGAAACTGAGGAAGATGCACCCTAAACTAGAACCGACCATTCAAAAAGAATTGAATAAGCTCCTAAGTGATAAAATATTTTTTCCTGTTAGGCACACTCAATGGGTGTCCAACCTTGTCCTAGTCCGGAAGAAAAATGAGGAAATTCAACTTTGTGTCGATTTTTGAAACCTCAATAGAGCGTCTGACAAAGACAATTATCCTGTCCCACCCATGGAACAGATCCTTCAACAGGTATTCGGTTCCGAGAGGCTATCCTTGCTAGATGGTTTCTCTAGATACAACCAAGTCCTGATGTCTCCACCAGACCAACTCAAAACTACCTTCCGTACCCCATGGGGCATTTATGCTTATCGCAAAATGCCCTTTGGATTGATTAATGCTGGTGCTACCTTTCAGAGAGAAATGGAAATTGCTTTTTGAGGCTTAATCAATCACTCCGTCGTAGTTTACTTAGATGATGTGATCATTTATTATAAAAACAAAGATGATTATCTAGCTCACTTACGAGCCGTTCTTCTATGATGTCGTAAATACAACATCTCCTTCAATCCCAAAAAGTCCATCTTTGCAGTAGAACAGGGTAAACTCCTAGGATTCATTGTGTCTAGCGAAGGAATGATTATTGATCATGAGAGGACTCAAGTCATCGCTAAAATTCCCCCTCCTACATCCAAAAAATCCATGCAGTATTTCTTAGGCCAGATTAATTTTGTGAGAAGATTTGTCCCCGGTTTCTCCGAAATGGTCAGGCCTCTACAAAACCTGATAAAGAAAGACACCCAATATCACTGGGGACCCACAGAAAATCAAGCTTTTAATGCCATAAAGAAGGCTATAATAGACGCTCCATCTCTCATGAGCCCCGATTTCTCTCAAGATTTTACACTCTATACTTTTGCCTCTGACCATTCTTATGCCGCCGTTCTAACTCAGAAGAATACCGAGAACAATGAAGTACCCATTGCCTTTATGAGCTCTTCATTCAAAGGGGTTGAACTTAACTACCCAACGGTTGATCGGCAAGCCTACGCTATTTTCAAAGCAGTTAAGCATTTCCGGTCCTATCTTTTGAAGTCAAGGACGAAATTCATTGTCCCCTACCCTGCCGTAAGGAACTTGTTAGTGCAGAAGGAGTTAGGAGAAAAGAGAGCTAACAGGGTCACCTCTTTGCAGAAGTATGACTTAGAAATCACCTCAACTCAGATCGTGAGAAGCCAAGGGTTCTGTAAATTGGTTGTTGATTCGGAAACAGGACAGCAAGAAGATAGTGATACGTCAAACCTAAGACAAAGCGATCAAAGTTTGATCTGTTACACACAAAACCTTGTTAGTCCCTGGTACGACGATATTAGATTTTGTCTTGAACATGGGTCAGCACCCCATCACCTTGAACCCTCCAAGAGAAGAGTGTTAAGACTAAAGTCTGCCTCCTTTCATCTAGTTAACGGTGTACTATTTCGTCAGAATTTTGACGGCGTACTGATGCGCTGTCTTGAGAAAGACGAAGCAGAAAAAGTCTTGCTAGAGTTGCATGTAGGAGAAGTTGGCCGTCACTTCAGTGGTGACACCACTGCTCATAAGGTTTTAAGAGCCGGTTACTACTGGCCCATGCTTTTTAGGGACACTCATGCCTTGTGTCATAAATGTATCATCTCTCAGAAAGCATCAGGGAGGTTGCAAAAACCAGCCTTTCCCTTGCAACCCGTTTCAGTACATTCTTCTTTCCAGCAATGGGGCCTTGATATCATAGGTCCAATTAACCCTCCGTCCTTGCAACAACACAAGTATATTGTGACAGCCACAGATTACTTTACTCGATGGTCTGAAGCTGCTGCATTAAGAACTGTTAACACTAGTCAGGTAATCGCTTTTCTAAACTCGAATATTATCACCTGTTTTGGTATTCCTGACTGTCTAGTATTTGACAACACTTCATACTTTTCTTGTCTTGATATGAGCAATTTTTCTTTGGAGAAAGGAATTAAGCTGAAGTATTCTGCTAGTTACTACCCCCAGGGCAACGAATTAGTAGAATCAACAAACAAGAACTTGATTAAAATTATCAAGAGAACGGTGGTTGAAAATCACAAGAATTGGCACAATGCGCTGCTAAACGCATTGTGGGATGATAGGGTAACGCCAAAATCCGCTATAGGTAACTCCCCCTTTTTTCTCGTTTATGGCAGAGAAGCAATTATGCCACCTCACATTCTTCTTCCTTCGCTTTAGTTGTCACAAAAAGTCCAAGAAGAAGATTGTCCCCCTTTAGAAAAATGGATTAACGCTTTGATGAAATTTGAAGAGGTAAGAGCCCAAGCTAATCGTAAATTAGATCAACATCAACAATTGGTTAAAATCTAGTTTGATTCTAATTCTTCTTCTGATAGGAATTTTGAAGTAGGTGATCTCGTCTTAAAATGGGACAAACCACATGAAGGAAAGGGTGAGCACACAAAATTTCAAAACTTATGGCTTGGACCATTTTTGACTGCTGAAAAGTTCGGTCCTAGTTCTTTTCGATTGCAGAATCTTGAAGGGCAGCTTGACACCTACCCGGTGAATGGCCAAGCCCTAAAAAGATACTTTGCTTGATAACTGCCCTTGTATATTATGTAAATATTTCATTTTTGTTTTCACTTTCGTTTGCTTTCTATTTTTTATTTTGATTTGAATTTATCAGTTTGTGTTTTGGACATACACATACATGTACACTAAGCTATTCAGAAAAAGATGATAGAAAATTTCTTCGCTGAAATAACTTCTGAAAATTTTTAACAAACATCAATGATATATTGCCGAAATTGATATCTGTGTTGGAAAAATCTGTTGTTTGAAAGAAGTTTACTGATTTCAATCTCTAAGCAAAGCTTGTCAAGATCATCTATTATCTTTTTACGCTGTCACTTTTCCATAAAGGAATGACTCAGAAGATGTCTCCCTGTCATAGGAAGTTGTTGTTATAAATAAAACTTCTCTAGATCTTAATAAAGGACAATCCTAAAAAATTCTGATGAGGTCTGAAAAAACATGTTAAAATATCAAGATTTTCAGCGTCACCCCGCTCAACTATATACCTATGAAAATTTTTTTTTTATTAAGAAGAGCTGTGGGAAGTGCTTGTAAACCCATCGGGATGCTGAACAGGTCTGCTGGCAGCGGGTAAATGCATGCATGGCGCCAAGACAACTTCGTCGGGGTACTGAACAGGCCCGCTAGCAGCGAAGCAATGTCGGGTACATGAAAATTTGTAAAAAAAAACCTCTTTAACGTCCTTTGTTCTAATCCAGAACTTCTTGGCAGGACACAGATGTTAGAGTGGGTTAAATAGCCTACTGGAAGTAGTGGCTATGCCAACAGTATTGGATATTTTATCTTTAATATCGTGACTTGCTGATCTTAAGACTTTTATTAGTTTTCATCTTTTGAAACACTGTTGGAAAAGATGGTTAATGATAATGTTTGTACGATTTTTCGATTGTTATTTTCAAGTTGAAATTTTCTTTGCCGTCCTAATCTAAACTTGTTTCTTTGACAGAGATAACTGCTTCTACCAGTGTGTCGCCATTGTTGGCAGCCAGTTCACCTTTTCTTATGATTCTATAAGCTGCCTACACCTATGTCTTGCAAACATCAAGTTTTGTTGCAATTCTCAAATAGACGACATTTTCATTTCTTGCGACATTTACACACTTATTTTCGTTTTGTTTTCATGACTGTAAGCATGACAACTTCTCCTTTTGAAGTCATATTTCGATCATTATCTGAACTGACAATATCTTTTTTGTCATCATGCCTATTGCGCTCACCTTTTATTGATCATTATACAACTGGCAAGATCCTCTAATCGGTTCTCATACTTCGATTGATTGTGTAACTTGGTTTTTTTGAGTTTGTAAGGCATTTGGATTTTCACTTTATATGACTTGCCTGATCATTGATTCTATGAAAATGCATAGGGGTTATGATTAAATTTTCTATATATATATGATATAATCCTTATGTTAATCTTTTCATAACTTTTGTCTTGACAACTATATGAATACCATTTGGCACATTGATTAAACTATCAATATCAGTTGATACATTGGCACATAGTTGAGTTTTGTATGGATTTCAATTTGACTGTTGGTGGATTAATAAAACCTTGGTATAACGTTTATCGTGCATGCACTTAACATTTTTCATTAGTCAGCCAAGTGATATGATTGTTCACTATGCTATAATGGGTTGAATTACTATGTAAATCGACGGTTGTACTTCGACCATAATTTTTTTGCATGGTAGTGAATAACTCCACCACCTTCGCATGCTCGCATTTATGCATATCCCTTTTGCTCAGCTCGGGTAGCTCTGCTCCTGTGTGTGTTGTAGGAAAATCTCCCTGCGGACAGGTAGATCACCTCTAAGGCTTGACCTTAACCCTAGACAGAAAAATGCTTAACGTGGACACTGACTTCCTTTCAAATCTATCTAAACTAATGCATGAGATGGAAGGATAACATGAGTACCTCTTAATCGACGTTTGTCCCTGCACGCTCCGAGTTGCGCTCCAATCCTTTGCTCTTCACTAAGTTCTATGGACAAACAAGATACGACCACTTCCTACTCTATTGACATTAGAATGAAAACATATCTATCAATAAATGATAAGTTCATGTAACATCAGACACAAACTAGAAAGAAACAGGTCAAGCGTGTCATATTAATGAGAATAACGACAACAGTACTTTCAATCACAGATGCGAATGTGACAGCTTCGTCAAGTCCCCTTCGTCTAACCCTTTCCTGAAAGATCCGCGACCTGAATAACAACAGCTTCACTGATCACTCTCCTTTGGCTGACTGTGAGTTTCCTCCAAGATCATAAGTTTCATATGTTCATATCTCCCCTTTTCCACCATCATGGAGCCTTTTTATATAGGTTAAGAGGAGCTTAACCTCTTGAGTTATATTTAGAGCAAGTTGGGAGCCTTTTCCTTAGATCAGGGATCTCTTGATGAAACCGAGAATTTGAGCACAACTGCCTCCTAATCTCGAATAATCCTCCCCTTATTCTTCTCAACGGATCAACAACTGACCCAAAATAGGGAGCGCTCCCACAGAAGGGATCTCAGAGCGTTGTAGCGCTCCTTGGTAAGCCTTGGGGAAGCGCCAAAGCTCTCAAGATGGGAAGCGCTCCTCCAAAAGGGGCTGGGGAGTGTTATAACGCTCCCTGAAGCATTATAGGGGAGTGCCAACACTTCTGCAGCTGAAGTAGGGGAGCTTTCCCCCTCCAAACCTTTGTTTTTGGGTGCCTTTCAGGTGTCAAGATTTGTTTTACTCCAATAAACCAGTTCTCCTCCTTCAAATCAGTCATATGAGATATGATAAGTGTCTCTTCAGTGTCGTAGTCATGGAATTATGTCTGAACATCGTTTGTGACACTAGTGACCAATTTGTGACACTTGCAAAAGTTGTAAGGAATGATGCGACACTTACGACAATTGATAGGGACAATGCAACACTTATCCAGTTGAGCAATTTTGACGTGTAACAGAATGCCCCCCAAAGTATGAAGTCAGAAGATGCAAAATGATGACTGAAATACTTTGTAGACGTTCAAGCGAGGGTATAGACTCGGAGAACCTGACGGAAGCTACACACAAACATACAACAAATATCATGACATATTTCAAAACCCAAGGCAGGCATACCTATGTTTGGATGATTAATATTTGTAAGGTATGGCCGCCATAATATACACTGCGGATCCATAATTGTATTGATGAAAGGGTATAGCCACCAAAAATACACTGTGGATCTATACTTTGATGACTCAGAATGATCGTAGCCACGAAGAATACACAGTGGATCTACGAGATGATAAAACATAGCCATGACCAATACAAAGTGGATCTATGTAGCAATGTATGTGTTCTTTGTCCAGAACTCCTTCGCAACCTGGGCGAAAACATATATCAAAGTGAATTACTCAACCCAGGGTCTTCTTACCAATCCCCGTGCGATACGATTCTAACCATGTGAATAGATGTCTTGGTGTCGAACATGGTAGAAACCACTTGATTACCGGTCAATGAGGTAAACCGTTAACAAGTGCGAGGGAGATCACCATTAATGTCAATGATTCCCAAGGTACCTTAGTACATTCCACTGAATGTGACTAGATGAGTTGAGTTCGAACATTCATGGAATCATTCGATCAGAGGTCAATGATGCAAACCCACTGTTGAATGTGAGGAGGCCTGCCATTGAGGCATGCAGGTCCCAAAGTACTAGTTAGTTTCTAAGTCTAATTCCTGGATAATGTGTTGGAGTCGATAGGAATAGACTCGTCGAGGGAGGGCCTTAATGTATCCCCCATCAACGACGTGAAACTTGTATAAAGATGTAATTGGTAGATCAAAAGATCATGGACTGACACGGGTTTTGAGACAAGATATTTGGGATGGTTGACTCTCGAGGCGGATACTTCCCTTGAACACTGAGGCACAACAACAAAACATGACATGGACCAAAAATGTGCAATGGATACTGTGACTTGCGTCGGGTGATCCACAGGAGTTAAAGGAAACTCGGAGGATTGACTCAGTGCAGAGGTTCAGCAGATTATGATATATGCAAAGTGACAAAGTTTTGTGTTCAAGGGCGACTCTAAGAAATGTTGGATGATGTTTTCAAGAGACTGCTAGGCTTGATCCTTTCAATTTTTCCCCCATCCAGATAGATGAGTACCTCTTTTTGATTTAATGAGCTTGAGGAGGATAACACATGCTCAATATAACTCACCTTCGGTAAGTTCCTCTTCCTTTGTTTATCGAACCAGAAGAAGTAAGGGTTTGTTCCCATATGGGCTTGTCGATGTGTGCTTTAACGAGTCCAAAGATAGAAAACTCGAAGGTTTTTTGGGATTATAGAGTTTGGAAAAACACTTAAAAGAGAACTCTCTCAGTTCCTTTTTCATACAGTAGTCTGAAAAGACCGAAAAAGGGTTAAACTATCGCTCGAAAGACGCCCTTTCTGACCTTTTAACGAGTGTGAAAGGAAGCAAGATCACTCGAAAATCTTTTCATATTTAGAGAGTCTGAAAAGGGTTTAAAGGAGACTCCAGGGGGGTTCCTTTTTCATGTGATCGTATCCGTATGGGTCCGAAAAAGAGATAAAAGTTTACCCGGTTACGTTCTCATATTCTCGAGCTCGAGAACGAACTAAGACTATGCTCATAAATGCGACAAGGTAAATGATTTATTAGAACTGCCAGGAAACCTGCGATGCCAGAAACTATAAACCGGAGATTAGTGAAGCCATTTACACCATTAGAGAAACCCAAAAATGACCATACCTTATAGAAAAAATGAAATCCTACAAATAACAATTGATTTGGAAATTTATTTACCATTCCATTTGCAAGGATTTGTGGAGTGTTGAAGAATCTCAATTGGAGCAAATCTTGTTTTTCTCGCTGCCGTAGCTACGATCGACCATTTCGCACACCGTTCAGACCAGATAGGTGTTCATTCTTCGCTCTTTCAATTGCATGGTTTCAATTTGATTTTCATGGCATTATTAATTTAAAACACAAATCCCTAGGTCGCCCCTTTTTGAACCAAATCGGCCTCCTTTTAAAAGTTAATGAAATAGGGGGGATCTTTCACAAAAATGTATTGGAGAAGGGTCGTTAGGATGCTTATACCCTTGCAATTGATTAGACCGATAATTTAAGCAAAAGAAACTCATGAAAATTCCCCTCATGGGCCCACGCACCCCTTCAAATCGTTTTGCATTTTTACCACGTTTTAATCATTGTTTGGTAAATATTAAAGAGTGTGGTGGTTAAAAAGGATGATTGGTTGCTTTTAGACGTCATGGGCATTTGATTTTATGTTTTAAAATGCTTTTTGAAAATCACCGAAATCACAAAAATGTGAGGAATGATGAAAATCTTGATTTTTTGTTTTGTAGGTGTATTCAGAAATCATGATTGAATGGAAAGAGAGGGAGCATGAGATGGATGATTTAGCCGCTCTACGGAGTCCCTGTATGCGGGTTGCTTTGAGATCCTGTGGCTTGCTCAAGTTTTTCAAATTCCAAAAAATGAAAAGAGAGATTCTACTGCTTGAGAACATGATTGGCCTTTGGGATGTTACGGAACAGGGATTCCATATTGGTACACAACTCCTAACCATTGAGTTGGAAGATGTGTACTTTCTGACCGGCCTCTCAAAAAGAGGGGTCCCCATAGCTTTTACAGGGCAGAGGGCATTACCTGAGCAGGTGGACGTGTATCTGACACGTCACTGTATTCCGGGAGCAAGGTTGGTAGGGGGCAGGATCCCTATCAAGGATATACGATATCTGCCTCTTCAATCTATATTATTTTCTATCACAAGTGTGACTCATAGCACTAGTGCTCATTTGGCATTGAGATCACAGGTAGCCTATGGTGTTCAGTGTTTAGAGCCAACACTGTTCAATTGGAGTGCAACGTTCCTTCGGAATGTGAAGGAACAGATCTCACGGTGTAGGAATGGCCAAAAGAAGTTCGGTTATGGATCGTTCTTAGTCTCATTCTTCCTAGAGCACATCCCTCAGATGCAACCTCAGATAGCATTGGCAGTTCGCACAGTGGACGAACCTTGGATGGAGAGATGGACTAGTCTGTCTCCAAGGCTAGTCTCAGAGTCAGAGTTCCACTTTACTGGCGATTTTTTTGCCTGGTTGAGATGGCAGTACCTCTGGATAGAGGACTTCCCATACACCGATGTGGACTTCCGTGGGAGTATGGACTTGATTTTTCCCGCGGGGGAAGATTGGGACCAGTTAGGTAAGAGACTAAGCCGTACCTTGTCTAGTTTTATTTTTTAAGTTTTTGATGTGTATGTATTTTTTTGGGGTATGTAAAAGAGTCTTATCAGATGTTTTGTTTCCAATGTGCAGACAAGGGAGCAGTGCACCCTGTTGATTTACCAGTACCAGGGCATCATGGAGGCGCCCCAGCTGCGGCAGATCCGATGGTACCAGTGGTGGGTCTCCGGGAGGTCAAAAGAAATCTCCAAGGCCTTACTATGGGCATCCCTCCTCTGCGGAGGGGGGATGTGCCTTTGCGTCTTCAACGACACACTGTAGGAGTGCTAGAGAACATCAATTCTCTGTTGAGGCATGTAGTGCATGCAGTAGTATGTTACTCATAGCACAACGTAGTGCAGGGAGATTAGAGTCTCCCCACGGTCCTGTTTTTTGTATGCATTGTCTGGTGATGTTGTATGGGTGGATGGACCCAATATTTTTCTCTTCTACACACTTTTTGATGTAATGAAAACATTTTAGTCATGCCATATATATATATATATATATATATATATATATATATATATATATATATA
>ML788825.1:158115-200555 GCA_009831015.1 Picea engelmannii
ATATATATATATATATATATATATATATATATATATATATATATATATATATATATATATATATATAATCATTCTTTGCCAGTGTTTATATAAGTTTCATCATTTTTCGCAAGATTCTTAACACCATCAGTTGCACTACCATACCCTTTTGAGTAAATCAAGCTAGTAAAAAGAACGTTAATTAAAATTTACTACACTTGATGTTTGTAGGGTCCATCAACTAGATTAGGCTAGAGCCTTGATTTAGGTTGGAGAGGAAACTCTTCAAGGCTATAAAAAAAACATACGAGTTTGTGCTAAGGAGTGTAGAATTCCAGTAATGTCGAAATTATCCGTGACCCCCCTCTAACACACGGGCTAAACATGAGGTTGTGTACAGAAAGGTAGCAAAGATAATCCCTCCAAATCCGGACCAAGCGTAGTGGGAAACACATATAGAGGACTTGTCTTGGGATTCCATTGATTGCATTTGCCACAGAGCTTCGTGGGTCTCGAAACTATTCAAGGTCCTTAGTCGTCTTCCAGAACACTTTCTTTTGATGCCCTTGATAGGTTGCAATCTTGATAGCCTGTTCATTGTGGTCCACCCGACCGTCAACTATACCCACCTGGCGATTGTTCATGAGTTGGCAACCTAGTTTCCTTTATTTTAGGGATTTACACAGGTGATCGCGGGGGTATACCGCAGTACCTAGGGCAGAAATCGAGCCACGCTTTGTAGAGTATACCCGGAGGGTGCTTCCATATTGGAGTTTCATTTGCACTAGTAAGTTTCTCTAGTGTTGGTTGGTGTAACTGTCCTTCCAACTAGTTAGTCATTTTCTTAATTTGCCTTTAGGAACTTTTAGTGTGTGCTCTGTGCTCCCTAGTTTTCCATAGTGAGTTAGTCTATTGTGGCTTTGGTTCTCTGACCTAGGGTGGTATACCGCCCACTCCATCGGTTGAGAGGACTTTCCAGTATTCCTCTTAGAAACGTGGAGCCGCCTCTTTATAGGCATTGTTTTGATAACACTGGTTCTTCAGAGTGAGTGTGTGAGACATTTATAGACTTGAACGATATCACAAAGGGAGAAACTGTGCTTAAGATATTCATGTCTAAAGTTCTTGATGATATCAACCAAGGAACCCCTAAGCAAGGGGATTCTTGTGCTTTTCCTTTCTTCTAAAATGTTGGTGTCCCTTTGATGGCCACTTTGTACATTCTTGAGTTGAATGTGGGATTACCGGTTTGGTTGGGTACCATTCCAAATGTCCCAAATTCTCTTGATGATTCTCAGTTAAGAACTTTATTTCATGGGAACCCATTTGATGTTTCTTCATCAGAAAAGTCTTCTCCACCTCCTTCCTCTGCCTCTGGTGAAAGTACATTTACTAGTAACTGTAGGTCTAAATGAAATAGAAAGAGGAAAATAGGAAGAAGAAATCACTAACCTCTACGAGTCATGTTGGAGATAGGCTGAAAACCTCTACAAGTCACATTGAATACCAACACCTAGCCTCTGCAAGTTATGCTAGGGGAACACACCCACCCTCTGCAACTCATGCCGAGGGAAAAATTCCAGTCACAGCTAGTCATACTGGTAATAGGTCTGTAGCCTCTGCAATTCATGTTATCAACCCATCACTAACCTATGCAAGTCATGTTGGAGATCTGGAACCAACCACAGCTAGTCATGTTGGGGGCATTAATTCTGTTGAGAAACATAGATGAATAGGGCATAAGCCTAAGTTCCTTTGTAATCTTTGCAAGGGAGATCACCTTACTCATTTGTGCCCTGGCATTCTAGATGTAAAAAGATTGTGGTCCCTATCTGCAAGCTCTTTTGATTCTGAGTCTATTGAGGATTCGTCGTAGTCTATTCAACCATTGGTTGAGACAGTAGTCACACTGATGCAACCATCGGCTGATCCCACTCCTCGTTTGGGGGGTGAGGTGCCTTTAGACCGTGTAGTCTCTCAGCCTATTCAACCATTGGTTGAGAAAGTGGTCATGCCGATGCAGTCATCGACTGATCCGAATCCTCTTTTTGGGGGTGAGGTTCCTTTAGACCATGTAGTCTCGTAGCCTATTCAACCATTGGTTACAAAAGTGGTCATGTCGATGCATTCATCAACTGATACCACTCCTCTTTTGGGGGGTGAGGCACCTTTAGACCATGCAGTCTCACAGCCTATTCAGCCATGGGTTCCAAAAGTGGTCATGTCGATGTAGTCATCAGTTGATCCCACTCCTATTTTGGGGGGTGAGGTTCCTTTAGACCATGTAGTATCACAACCTATTCAACCATTGGTTGCGAAAGTGGTCATGCCGATGCAGTCATCGGATGATCCCACTCTTCTTTTGGCAAGTCACGTGTCTACTGACTATGTTTTTAGCATTTCTGGTTCAGTATTTTTAGAACAAGGGGGCATTTCGCTCGCTTTGAGCACACCCCCTCCAATCCCTAGGATGGTTTCCTTTGATTGGAATGACCTTGTTGAGCCTCATCTTCCTTCCTCCGCACCCTTTCAAATAAGGGTTGAAGTTAATTCAACAAACATTTATCGATTTATTGTGGATGAAGGAGCCTCTGCAAGTATTTTATCCTCCTCAGTTTGGAAAGTCTTGGGTTCTCCCAAGCTTGTGTCTCCTTCACATGAGTTGTTGTATTTTGGTAGATGTTCTAGTGAATATTTTGGGGTTCTTCCTCAGCAGCCTGTCTCATTAGGTGGGAATATTTTCCATGTCAATGTTATAGTGGTGCAAGGCCCATTAGATTTCAATATGCTTCTTGGGCGCGATTATGTATATGCTATGAATGTTGTGGTATATACGCTCTTCCAGGTGATGCACTTCCCTCACAATGGAAGCATTGTCAGTATTGACCAGCTGGCATCTAATAATCACCATCCTACTTTAGCGTTAGTCTAGGCTTCCCCTTTATATGTTCCTAGTGTTTGTGTAGACTCCACCCCACCACGGGTTAATTATGTGGCATCTTATCCTCGGTGTTAAATTACTTATGAGAAGGAACCTGTGCAATCATGTTTTCCTTCTCGAGACTTGGAATCAACAATTGATCCATTAGTGTATCCATTGGGGGCATGGGAGCCCTTTCTTCCCCCTCTTGGTCCAAGTGGGCTTGAGTATCCTTTTGAATCTTATCTCGCTGTTTGTAGATCCTCAATCCCTCATGCTTGTGATTATTTGCTGATAGACTCTACCAGTCCTAGCCAGAACCTCCATTGTTATATGGAGTATGGTCAGATTACTTCACTCTTTGGGACTGTCGACCCTCGGTTACGTGATTTATCAGATTTTGAATTTCCTTCAGATGAGGCTATCCTTGAAGCCATGACTATGGTTTCTATACCGCGGGAGGGCTTACACCATGGTTTGTGTTTTCTTCCCTTTTAGGAGACTTTCCAAGTTGACTATCGAAGAGACTCTTGGTATGATCCTAGCAACGGGCTCTACTTGAACCAATTTCATACATGAGTTGTATCCCCCAACGGGTCTTCTTTTAAGCCATTTTTAGTCTCTCTAAACATGAAAATATTGATGAGCGATCTTGTTGCCCTTCGCGTTCGTTAAAATAAAATTTGAAGGCACGTTTTTCCGACGGTAGTTTACCCCTTTTTTAGTCCGAATGGTCAATTGTATGAACAAAGGTATACTCTAGGAGCCTCAGTTCTCTAGAAGAGTATTCTCAGGTATACTTTTAACCCTTTTTCTGGCCTAAGGGACTAATTTTATGAAAAAGGAATCCCCACAGAGTCCATAGTTAAAGCTCTTTTCAGACTTCCTAAAATTGAAAAGATCGTCGAGTGACCTTATTCTTTCACACTCATTAAAATGGTCTAGAAGAACATTCCTGACGGAGTCCATATTTAAACTTTTTTTAGACTCCTTAAAAATGAAAAAATTTCCGAGTGTCCTTGTCTTTATCACACTCGTTAAAATGGTTTTGAATAGATGTATGGTCGGTGCTAGTTTACCCCTTTTTCGAGCCAACTAGACTATCTTTGAAAAAGGTATCCGAGTGGAGTCTCCTTTTATGTTTTTTCAAACTCTCTAAACATGAAAAATGACCAAGCTTACCTTGTCTTAACTTGTTAAAATTACATCGAAGGACATTCCCATTGTGTGTCTTATTAATCCCATTTGCATACCTGTGTCTTTGGTCTAATGTCGGCTCCATGTTTCTCTCAACTGAACCATCTGAAGCATGCCTTATACACAAGCCCTATAGCACTTCACCTCTCTATCTTGACACCTTTGGCCCTAGGAGGGATTTTTCCCAAGTTTCCTTGCTTTGAAAATCAGTCTTGTCCTTGCGCCTCGAACTCGTATGTTTGCGAAACTCATTCCTCCTTTGTAACGTAGCACTCTTTTATTCTTTTTCCAAAATTATTGAAAAAGACAAAAAAATCAAATATACCCCAAAAAGAGGAAGAAAAAAGTATTTTCTTTGTATTGGCAGCATAATGAGTTGCCCTTGGATAAAGCACATCCTTATGTTTGTTCGTCAAGCCCTAGGATTTAATATGATCTTAGAAAGTTGTTCCCTCTACATTGAGTTGTGTCCTCCTCCATTTGGTTATTCTTCCAAACATATGGAGAGTTTGCATTTCCTCCTACCTCGTGAACTTATGTTAATGAAATGCTTCCTGAGTCTCATCATTTGTCGTGATATGGTCCAAGGGAATTTTTTCCAAGCCTGAGTCGACCCCTCTACAGTTTGTCTCTTTCCCTCATGCTCGACCATCCCAAAATTCCAATCTAGTCTTTGTTTGAAATCAATGAAGTCTTCAATCTGATCATCACGATTCTCTAGTCCATGATCGACGAGCCATCGAAGACCTCTCGGTAGTGAAGTCATACACTCATATTACACTCCTACCTGAGTTTTGAATATTTTGAAGTTGTTGCTCAAGCTCTGAAGACCGCATCTCTAGCCATCAGACCTTATTAGCTTCTAGAAAATGAATACTATACATGTATATCTTTTTTATTTTGAGATGTAGATCCATTGTGTATTTCTCGCAACGACACTTTATATAGTTATATGACATGGATATACAATGTATTTGATTGGTAGCCATGATTTTATTTCATTCTGAGCATGGTTATGCCCACCTCGGTGAGACAATTGTTATTTTGCAAAGGGAACCTCCCAAATTCTGGTCCCTGGGCTCACCATTTTGGTACGTTGATAAACATTGGTAATGTATTTCGGCTATCAGATGCTCTTATGACCTCACACATTAGGGGGCATCTGTTATAACCCTAATTTTCACCAAAAATAATTACCTAACATCAAGCCATCCCATATTGCTTCTTTGCCAAGCTAGTACTAAACAACTCTGGTTAAAAAACTCTCTTTATAAAGGCCCATATGCCCTACTCCATTACTACAAGCGTGTACACGCTAGCTGCTCCAAAAGCATGGAAAAAGGAAAGTTCTTGACAGAACACACAACTTTGGGCAAGTTAACTAAACCTTTTAGCTATGCCTGGCCGATCATTCGACCAAATACCTAGCTCCTTATAGCCTATAAAAGAAGGGGTAAGGGTCCCATTTGAAAGGAGGAAAAACATAGTAAAGAAACTCTACCTGAATTCATATTCCCCTTTGCCCAAGATTCTGCAACGATTTTGTGATTTCAATGAAGAAAAGAAGAAAGTGTGTTAGCAATTGTTGCACAGTAAAAGAGGATCCCAGGACTAGATTCATGGAGTAGTGGTCGGCTTCATCATTGTAAGTTGATTTAGTGAAGTTAATAATAAAGAAGTACTTTTCCTGTCCCACCATATGAGGTTTTCATTGTTTATTGTGTACATGTTGACTAAATATCTAACCCATTAATCTGTAGATCAAATGCATGTGGAGTTCTTTGTTTGTCTTTTGTGAATGCAGGTCAGCCTCGGGAGGAGAGTTGCAGTCAAAGAGCAACCAAGCTTGAAGAGGGATCGATACCAAATGCTAGAAATAAGGTATGTTCACTTGATCTTCTTAACTGTGTATTTGCTTAAGAATAATGGGGATTAGGTCTGGGATGATGGTAAAAATTAGGAATCTTTAGGTCTTTTCTACATGCATGATAAAACCGTAAGTGTTAGTCTGTAGGGGGATTACCCACTCACAACAATTACGCAATGTTTGAATTCTTGTGGGTGACTGTGCACACCTTGCACCAGTCTCTTTGCACTCCTTACAAAGGGAAATTTTCATGCTATCTCTTATGAGCTTCATAATCGAAACAAATACTGTTAATGCACTCCTTGCGTCCTGTGTGCACACCTTGCACCACACTCAACAGAAGAGAAACAATTAAAACTTATCCTAACATTCACAGTTCCATCTATTCATAATGAAATTCATTCATTCATGAAAGAAAAATAACAGAGAATTACAAAACAATGTCCACACCATACATTGGATCAATTTTCCTCTGTTATATTCATAAGTGAAAATGGTTACAACTATGATAAAAAAAAAACTGAAAACTTAGAATTCCTAACTTGTAGCTATCTTACTTGCAACGATCTACCTTGCAGCCAACCTCATTTGGGCGTACAAAACCTCTATTTAACTTAGAGAGATATTAAGTTTTTCCCTGGACACTTTTCTACATCAAAACCTAACCTACGGTTATCTTAGTCCAGTCACATTCTAGAGACAAAGTGGAAAATCCCACTTCGCTCGCGATTGCTCAAGTGTACCTCAAAAGATTTTTTTTTGGTGCTAAATTAAGGCGTACTTCAAAATATCTGTTGTGACTACTAGTGTTGAGATTCCGTACAGGCTCCCAGACATTGATAGGTCCTTCTTTGCGTGCTTTCTAGCGATGCTCCTACATCGTACTCCCCTTGAAAAATATTCATGGACTCCTTTCCATGAGCTCTTGCACCGACTTTCCATGCTTTTGTATAACAACTTCATTTTCCCAACTGGAATATTCTATTGAGTGTCCCTTCCACTTGACCAGATATTCAAAATAGGTCTTCCTCCTGGTATTTTTGTCGATCCTCTGATCACCAAACTTCTCCATATGTGGTTTTTCTTCTACTGTAATTTGTTTCTCCCACTGAATCTTCTCTTGATCTTTTGATCCCTCGGTGTCATATTTCATGTAAGGATACAGGTATTATATATTGAATATGGGCGATATGCCCACATCTTCTGGCATCTCAATCTCATAGGCGTTTGTATCAAAATTCCTCAAGATATTGCATGGCCCTATCTTCTTCCTCTTTAACTTGTTATATGTTCCCCTAGGGAAGCTTTCTTTCCTGAGATGTGCCAGAACCTGATCTCCTACTTCAAATTGAAGTTCTTTGCAATGTTGATCAACTCTGCGCTTGTACTCTTGGTTAGAACTTTGCAACTGTCCTCTTATCTATCTATGGAGCTTCTACATTTTTGCAGCAAAAATGTAGAAGATCCAACACTCTTGGTCTCACTCTATTCCAATTCTCTCAACTTAGATACTCCCTTGGGTTTCATTCCATACAATATTTGGAATGGGCTCTTTCTAGTGCTCCTTTTCAGTGAATCATTGTATGCAAATTCTGCTTGTGGTTGAATCTTATCCCACTGGTTATGGTGTTCAGTAACCAGACTCCTCAACAATTTTCCCAAAATTTTTCTTACCACCTCAGTTTGTCCATCTGTCTGAGGGTGATAAGCTGAT
The DNA here is from genome assembly GCA_009831015.1 of Picea engelmannii. Lineage (NCBI taxonomy): Eukaryota > Viridiplantae > Streptophyta > Pinopsida > Pinales > Pinaceae > Picea > Picea engelmannii. The sequence goes on from ML788825.1 coordinate 165,793, forward strand.
CTAAAGGAAAAATCTGTCCCCAAATTCTTCCACAGTGTTCTCCAAAATTTTCCAACAAATTTTGTGTCTCTTTCCGAGACAATGGTTCTGGGTAGTTCTTGAAGTCTTGCAACTTCCTTGAAAAATAGATTTGCAATATGTGTTGCATCATTGCTCTTCTACCATGGGATAAAGTGTTCCATCTTTGAAAATCTATCCACCACCACAAATATAGAATTAAATCCTTTTTGTGTTCTTGGCAGTCCCAACACAAAATCCGTTCTTATTGCATCTCAAGGCCGCTCTGTTATTGGCAATGGTTGATACAATATAATGTTCTGTCTTTTACCTTTTGCATGTAGGCATATTTTTCATCTATTCATGAACTTTATCACTTTTGTTCTCATTCTTGGCTAATAGTATGAAATGTCTAGCCAATCCTCCACTATTCTTTTCCTTCAAAAGGTTATCCCTCATTGAGCATTTTGGTATGCACAACTGATTTCCCTTGAACAACAATCTGTCTTGAATCATATACTCTGTCCACTAGATTTTTTCTCTCAGTACAGGACTTGTACATGCTTCGTATGTTTCTTTGAAATCTGTATCATTACAATACATGTCCTTAAGGTGTTCAAACCGCAAGGTCTTCACCTAATATTCCTATAGAATCAAGCATCTCCTGCTTAATGCATCAACAACTTTTCTAGCATTCCCAAAAATATGTTTTATGAAAAAATTACAATTCTGCATAAACTCAACCCATTTTGCATGCCTCTGATTCAATTTTTCCTATCTGGTTATGAATTGTAAATCCCGGTTATCGTTGTACAAGACAAATTCCTGTGAGACAAGGTAATGTCTCCACTTCTTCAAGGCTTGAATCATGGCATAAAATTCCTTATCATACGTGGAGTATTTTCTCTTGGTCTCATTCAACTTCTCACTAGAAATAGGAAACAAGTCTATTATCCTGGCTCAAAACTACTCCAATTGCAACTCCACTTGCATCACATCTCACTTGAAATGTCTTCTCAAAATTTGGCAAGACCAGAATTGGTCGTTATGTTATTTTCACCTTCAATATATTGAATCTCCTCTCAACTTCCTCTGTCCATTTGAAATACTTGTGCTTCTTCTTCACCATATCCATGATTGGCACACAAATTCCACTAAAGTCTCTGATGAACTTCCTATAGAAGCTTGCTAATCCATGGAAGATCCTTACCTTGAACATACTCTTTGGTGACGACCATTCTTTGACTTCTTTCACCTTTTCTAGATCCATCTTCAGTTCATTAGAAGAGATCAAAAAACCCAAGTAAATGAGTTATGTCTTCATAAAAGAGGACTTCTTTAGATTTATCAACAACTTCTCCTGCTTTAATCTCCTCATCATTAGCGTTAAGTGCCTCAAATGTTCCTCAGTCCCGCTAAATATCAGTATATCATCCAGATATACAACCAAAAAATTGACAATGTAATCTTTTATTATCTCATTCATCAGCCTCATAAAAGTACTCAGGGCATTCGTTAAGCCAAATGGCATAACAATCCACTCATACAAACCTTCATTTGTCTTAAAGGATGTCTTCCACTCATCACCTTCTCTCAGTCTAATCTGGTGATATCCACTTTTCAAATCTATCTTAGAAAATAAATTTTCTCCACTTAAACAATCTATTAAATCATACATTCTTGGTAAAGGAAATATATACCTGATGGTGATCTTGTCAATGGCTCTTGAGTCTGTACACATTCTCCATCCTCCATCCTCCATCCTTCTTTGGACTCAACATAGTTGGTATTGTGCATGGATTCAATATATCTCTGACCAAACCCTTGTTTAACAATTCTTGGACTTGGTTCTTCACTTCCTCATTCTCTCGAGGTGTCAATATGTATGTTTCTTTATTCAACAGACTTTCTCCTGGTATCAATTCAATATGATGAGTGATACTTCTGATGGGTGGAAATGAGTTAGGCATCTCATCCACCACTATGTCAACAAAATTATCCAACAATTCCTGAACGTCCTCAGGCAAATAATCCATTAAAGTACTTGTAAGGATAATTCTAGGTTTCCTTACCACAACAAACTGCATCTCCTCTTCTTTCTTGACTTCTTTCAGGAGTTCCTTCCTGATCATGAGAAGTATGCTTGTGTTGGCTTCCTCCTTCACTTTCTTCTCCTCTATTGGCAACAACATGTGTGTCCTACCATTATTCTCCAAGGTGTATGTATTCTTCCTCCCATCATGAATGACATTCTTGTCAAACTGCCATGGTATTCCCAACAAAATATGGCATACATCCATGGGAATTACATCACATAGAATTTCATCCCTATATCCTCCTATCTTAAATTTAACCAAGCATTGTTTAGTAACCATTACCTGGTGCCATTTCTACAACCATGAGACTTTGTATGGATTCATATGTGCATTTGTATCCAGCTCCAAATTCTCCACCATCTCTGTGGATACTAAATTATCAGTTCTTTCACTATCGATTATCACCATGCATAATTTGTCTTTAGTCTTGCAAGCTGTTCTAAAGAGACTATTCCTCTGCACCAACTTTTCAACTTCTGCCTCTGATTTTAGGAGAACCTTCCTCAACATCAAGGATCTTCCATCCTCTGCTCCTTCTTATTCAACATCTCTCCTTTTCACTTCTGAAATGTGAGCTTCACCTCCTCCTTCTTTCTTTTTCTCAGGACATTCTCAAGACATGTGCCATGTCTTTCCACAGACATAACATCTTACGTCTCCTCCTCCTCTTCTTCATATTCCTCTAGAAGAACTTCTTCCACCACCCTCTCTTCCTTGGGAACTTCCTCCTCTTTCCAAGTGATTGTGTGGTTTTCCAAACTCGTCATTAGACTGATGTGCCTTGTCATGGGTAAATCCCTTGATTTTGTTTGGGGATAGGATTTTACCTCTTCCTTGTTGGCTTTGTTTTCTGGCCAACTTCCCCTTTTCCTTCAGTGAAAAATGATAAGCGTCCACCACTATATTTACCAACATCATGCTAAGGTCATATTGGATTTCATATCTCAGACCATTCATATATATGGAAACTTTTTCTTCATCTCTCTCTCTTTGTCCTATTCTAATGTTCAGCCTATAAAACTCCTCTGTGTACTCCTTAACTATCTTCCCCTTCTATCTCAGGTTCTGCATCTTCCTAAATGTATTAATCCAATAATCCTTGGGCATGAACTCATCCTTCAACTTTGCTACTATTCTGTCCCAATTCTTTATCTTATTCTTTCCTTTTCTTCTCATCTCATCCTGCAGTTCATCCCACCACAGTGCTACGTGTCCTTTTATCCTGGTGACACCATGTTTCACCTTTCTCTCTTCATCGACATCTTAATAGTCAAAATGCTTGTCCATGGATATTATCCAATCCAATAGCTCTTCAACATCTAAATTTCCTTCATACATTGGGACCTCTATCTTGGCTCTGCCTCCCAATATAGCAAATGATCTCAACAAGCGTTCCTCGACAACCTCCTCTCTTGCAGCTTCTTCAACTTCTACTACTTCACTCTTTTCATCTCTGATGTCTCTGATATCAGGTGGTCGTCTCTATGCTACCTCCATCACCTCTAATATTGTGAAAAGTTCTCGCATCTCCCTTTCTACATATCGATTAGCTAAAGATGCTTTCGCTCGTCTCCTTGGTTGCATTGTGTTGACTGTCTGTCACACATAAAGTAAAAATTTGAGTTCTTTTGTCTCCTCTCCTTTTCTTTCTTTCTGCAAGAAAAACTTTTTATTGATACCACTTGATTCTCTCCTAAGAGTTGCATGACCTCTTGGTCTAGGATCGATCAAGAAACTGAGTCTGATTGACACTCTGGGTCTCTTCTAGACCCAAAACCAAATTACATGGGTCCTTTCTCCAAATACGCGGGTCATATGAGACCCGCGGGCCCTCTCCTGAGTGTTGTTAAAACCTCAATACAAAACAAGAACTATCTCTTCTCTGGCTAAGACATTTCCTTTACGTGACCACGGATATGACCACTCGCCTACTCAAAAGGTGCATTGTGACTTCGCGTATCGGGTCTTCGTATGTGAGTCATCCCGACTCCCGAAATGTCGATATTTCAGAGTGCCAAATAAATTGTTCATAATCCCCATGATCCAATGGTCTTGATCTCCTTTTCTCATATCGACGCTTCCTTTTTCACGAAGTTGGAGGACCGCTCACTTCCCCTCTCCTGATATCTGACTCCCCGATATCTCCCTAGGAAACCAATGGTTCATATCTCTCCTTGATCTGACGTCTCATATCAAATCGTGAACTCAAATTTTGGAAGTTCCCCAAACTCCTACTTCCGATATCCCGAGTTGTGAACTCCGAACAAAACTATATCTACGGTTCAACTCCCTCCTCTGATCAACGACTGTGATCAAATCATGATTTCTTGATTTGCGAGTTCTTATAACTTTGCCTTTGACTTCTCTGAGTCACGAGTCAGTGAAACACTAATCTCTCACCATGTGTCCCCCTTGATGGATGGTTTCAATAATTTCAGAACTTTCGTAACCCCGATCCTCCTGTATACTTTCAGGGCTTATCATTAGTGCACTTTACCTTGATCGGGTGGTTATGCTTCCTTTTCACTCAAACCAAATGAATGAGATATTTCCCCCTCTGTTCTTACTCCTCGCTTTCTGGACGTTGATCGGATGGTCCAGACATTTATCCCTAATCTTATGCTTTCTTCAGACTTAGAAGATTTTCGAAAGATTCAAAGGCTTCAACCTTTGTCCTTCTTGCAAGTTTGTTTCTTGGATCTCGTTAACACTTATAGAAAGTTTTATTCCTCCTAAGCTTGGTCTTGAGAATACTTCAAATTCCCATGCACTCCTTGCATTTCTGGGATTTCAATAACTTGTATCTGAAGGATTTATCGAAGATAAATTCCTCTCTCGCTCCTAGTGTTCTCCTTTTTTTATTCTTCAACTTCTTGCAAAGTCCCTTCGACACTTAGTCAAATCTCAGATCTGTGCACTCCTTGCACTAGATCTTTACGCAAGGTTTGAATTCTTGAGAGCAATTGTGCACGCCTTGGAACAGTCTCTTTGCACTCCTTGTGTTGTACATGCACACATTGCACCACTCTCAATAGAAGAGAAATATTTGAAACTTATCCTAACATTCATAGTACCATCTATTCATAACGAAATTCATTCATTCATTCATGGAAGCACAATAACAGAGAATTACAAAACAATTTCCACACCATGCATTGGATTAATTTTCCTTTGTTATATTCATAAGTGAAAATTTTTACAACTGTGATAAAAAATAAAAACTCGAAACTCAAAAAACTCCTCCTAACTTGTAGCTATCTTACTTGCAGCTATCTACCCTGCAGCCAGACTCATTTGGGCATACAAAACCTCTATTTAACTTAGAGGGCTCTTGGGGTTTCCCCTGGCTAATTTTCTACATCAAAACCTAACCTATGTCTATCTTAGTCCAGTCGCATTCCAGATGTGGAGTGGAAACTCCCACTTCGCTCATGATTTCTCAAGCGTGCCTCAAAATATTTTTTTCCAGCACTAAGTTAAGGCGTACTTCAAAATATCTGTTGTGACTGCCAGCGTTGAAATTTCATGTAGGCTCCTAGATGGTGATAGGTCCTTCTCAGCATGATTTCTAGCAATGCTCCTACATCAAAAAGAATAAAATAATGCTATAGTACAATGGAGGAAATGAGCATCACCGATAAGCAATCTAGTTCCATTCACAAGGAACATACCTATTCTCAATGTAAGGAAACACATGCAAGATATACATGTTAAGGTGAATTTTCCTCTAGGGATAAAAGGGGTGTCAAGTCACAAAGAATATTATTGCAATTTTGGTAACTTCTCGAGAATCCGTATAAAATTGGCTATATAACATCAATATGAAGCCAAAATTAGGCCCAAAAAGCATGAACGGTGAATATGCAATGAATGCACAACTTAACACATAAATGAGGGAGCCCCATAGGTTATTAGCTAGAATAAGAATGAGAAGACTATATGAGGTGTCAACGCAAAGGCATGGAGGGACTAAATAGGGATCCCAGTCCTATGAAATTATTTCACCATGGGAGACAAACTATGAACACTATTCTAACTAGGGAACCCATGAATGGTAGGATATACCACATGAATTAAAATACTTCTAAAAAACAAAGAAGGTTGTGTTCCACAACTCAGTGGATTCGATCCTAAGGAAAAACAAAACAAGAAATAGATAACGAAAAATGAATGAAGGGGAAAAACTAACCTGTATTCCAGTTTCAAGATCATTACCTGCTAAAATGGATCAATACAGAAGAAAAGGTACCAAATAAAAATGTCTTCAAATTCATGTATATAAGACCAAACAAAAATGACCCAGAAGTTAATAAGTCCAATATAGAAACCTTTGATAAAAACAAGTTCTATGAGATATGGAAATAGAAAACAAGAAACCCTAAAAGTAAAATATGTACAGAGAAATGCACAACCTTATGAATTATGCATAATAGTGATCGAAGTAGATCCCATTACTACGATCAGGCCGAGGGATTCTTTGGTAAATAAATTGTAAATCTTCCAGTTAAGGAGGATGTCGAAAATCCATAATTATAGATTCAAAGATAGCCTCATTCGAAGGAAATTCAACATCCAGGAAACCAACACTCTAATACTCACCAATACCAGGGCTGGAGGTCTCAAAAATAGTAATATTAGACTTAAGAGGAAGAACCAGATTACTCAGGCTAGAAGGGGAAAGAAATATCTCACCTACCCCCATTGGATGAACTACATGATCAATTGTCTATACCTTGTATTGAGAAGGAAAATATGATTGTAAATATCCTTTCTTAGAAGCAATTGAACACTCAAAATATGATGCCACATAATTCACCCATGGCGGGGAGGAGCACAAATGATTTTAAGGATGGAAAATTATTTTAAAATGTAGAAACCTTGGCGAATCTTAGTAATCCTTCATATGCCAACTATAAATGTTTGGCGATATTTTTGTAAAAATATTCAAATTTCTAAGGATTCTATATAGTTTGTATAAAATTTTGGCTATTTTTAAGGTAAAATTATTGTATCCTATGGAATTTGGGTGAGTCATTTTTAGAATAGTGAATCTGTTTTTGGGAAAAACCATGGAAAATTAGCCCATGAGGGAAATTTAGCCCCTAAAACCATCCATGGGGAGGAGTCTACTCGAACACTAGGACAACCATAGTGGAAAACTAAGCTAAGTTTGAACTAGGACGATGATTATTAGATGAAATTTGATAAATAGTGACAATGATTCTATTGTGAGGGAAATGCATCACACGAAAGATCGTAGAAACCACAAATTTGAAATCATAAACACAATCACACCAAAGAAGCATGTTAGAATCTAAAGGGCCTGCCACCACTAAAATATTTAATAGAAAATTATTCTCACCTAATATGATAGTAAACTAAGGAAGAATCCCTAGAAATTCACTAGGTCTTTGGTCGAAAGCCAATAGCTTACTGCTAGCTGACACAAGATTGGGTGAACCCAAATATTTGCAAGTTGAGGAGGATAAAATAATTATATAGGATCCTTCACCTACAATAAATAAATAAATTTCCGCTGAATTAAATTTAATCCTTATCCGGAAAGGTGAAAATGATGGAAAATGAGACTCAACAAGTTCTTTCCAATCAAAGGAAACCATCCCAAGATTTGGAGGGAGCGTATTCGAAAAGATCTCACTGGATGACAACACTCCAAGAATATGACCTTGAAATTGAAACAACTCAAATTTTTAGAGGACAACATCTTTGTAAATTATCTATTGATTATGTTAATGCACCTAATGAAAATTTATGTTTAGTAGATGAAGGATTTCTATTTGAAAATGAAATTTCATGTATTGTAGACACCCCTGATTCTCAATATACTGATATAAAGTTTTATTCTTTATGCATGGAACCTCTCCACAAGACTTGGATCAAAGTAAAAAGAGATAACTAGGACTCAAATCATCCCCCTTTCATCTAATTAACAATATACTTTTCATAAAAAAAATTGATCAAGTCTTACTACAATGTCTAGAATGATAAGAATCTGAAAAGGCCTTGACATAATTACATTCAAGATATGTAGGAGGCCATTTTAGAGGAGACACTAATTCCAAAAAATTGTTGAGATCTAGATACTATTGGCCAACACTGTAAAAAGAATATCATTCCTTAACTCGGAAATGTCAAATTTGTCAAAAGGCAGCAAGCAGAGTAAAAAAAGCTAATTTTCCTTTGCAACCTATTTTTGTTGATGCTCCATCTCAGCAATGGGGCTTGGATATTGTTGGTTCCATTAATATTGCTTCATCTCTCCAACAAAATTTCATATTGATGACAATGGTTTAATTCACAAGATGGGTGAAGGTGTTACCTCTTCGAGTGGCTAATACCAACCAGGTGATATATTTCCTTGAAATCAATATTATCACTCATTTTGGTATTCCCGAATCTCTGGTTTTTTATAATGCCTCCTAATATTCTTTTATCAATTTGAATACATATAATCCTTGGAAAAATGAATTAAATTTAATTATTTGGAAATCTACTACCCTTAGGGAAACGGGCTTTCCAAATCCACTAATAAAAATATGATTAAAATATTTTAAATAATAGTAGCAGATGATCACAAGAATTAGCATACTTATTTGTTTAATGCATTGTGCGCTCATAGGGTAACCCCTAAAGAATCCATTAGTAATTCTCCTTTCTTTCTTTTGTACAGGAGAGAAGCAATAATTCCCCAAAACATTTTTCTACCATCATTACAACTATCCCAAAGGGTTCAATAAATCGAATGTCATACTATGGAAAACATAATTAACGCCTTGCTAAAACTACAAGATGAAATGACTAAAGATAAACACAAGTTTAATTAACATCAACAAATCTTCAAATAATGGTTTGATGATATATCCTCCTCTGATAGGAATTTCGAAGTAGGATACTTAGTGTTTAAGTGGGATAAGGAACATGAGGATAAAGGAGAACACACCAAGTTTCAACATATTTTGCTGGGACCATTTATTGTTACATAAAAACTTTGTCCTAGAAAATTATGATTACAAACCCTAGAAGGTCATTCTAAGACATTTCCAATAAGTGGACAAATTTTGAAGAAATACTTATTCCAATTTCCTCATGGGAGATCAATGTTGTAAATATGTTTTCCAATTTCTCCTTCTTTCCAATTTGTTGTTTTTAGGTATTTATTTGACTTTTTTTTTTGTTTTGATAATTTTTTTTGTTTCCTTTAATTTTGATTTCTCCAACATACTTAAATGGTAATGGAATATTTTTATCTATGCAATAGCTAAGATCTCATGTGTAAGGAAATATCTTAGAATATGACACCCTTGTGTTGACTCTCATATTTCTATGATTAATTAATCTCTAGTTTTGAAAGACCTATCATAATCTTTGCTAATAAAACCCTCTGAATTTTTCCATCATGATTCAAGAAACTTTATTTTCAATATATACTGATGAAATCATAAATGAAACATCTCTACATAATACATTTACTTTTAAAAGAATCATTTTTGTGAAAGCATGATTAATCGTTAAGATTTTAGTAATATTTAACTTCTTACTCCATTCTACACTCTTAAGGAGTTTTAAAAATATGCTTCCCCATCCATTAGAAAATATCCCAAGAGATTAAATCATTACCATAGAAGGATGATTTGTATTTAAATAAATAAGGGTGAAGGAGTTTGAATGAAGGATGGAAGGTCTCATCACGAGCCTCCCTATCATGACCATATAATCTCATAGAGTGACATTACAACTATTGGTCAACAAGATAGGGTGATGGCTTCTAGTCGCAAGCATGAAGGACAAGTGGTCTCATCATGAGTCGTCTTGTTCACTTCTGTAGGTTTTTGTGGGTGAAAATGTTGTCAGCTGGTTATCAAGCCAGGGAAGTGACCTTCGGTTGACTTCCAAGAAAATAAGAAAGCAACACCCATCTATTATTACCAAATATTTTTTCACTATGTATTTATAACTATTGGATGGGATTAAATCATCTGAATGGGTTAAAAGGTATCCATGTATAGGCTACAAACACCTGCTGGAAACAGTGGCTATGCCTATGGTATTGAGTTTTTTTTTAATGTTATAACTCACCTGATCAACTCGTCTTTCTCAATATTAAATCCCTAAAATGTTTATTGTTTTGTATTAATTGTATGTTCGTATTTTACAAAGTTTCCAAATGATGATGGAAATAATTTAGATGTTCAGAGAAAATTGCAAAGCTAAATCGACACCGCATAAACTTCGGATGAAGCTTTTTCAGGTGATCTAAATGTTTAACATTTAGAAACTTGTTACCATTCATTCCTTGATATTTACATATTTAAGATTATTTTGTAAGGATAACTACCACCTAGTAAGTCATCATTTGTTGGCCTAGCAAAAATTCCCTTCATTTTTTCATGAAATTGGAAGGGCCCCCCTTTGTAAATAATTTCACTTGGTAAGAATTATCATTAAATTTAATTTGGAAAGTATTGACCAACCATCATTACTACTTAGAAGAATAATCAATCAATAAAAAATATTAAAATATGAATCTTCTTGTATGTTTCCATGTTTCTCTTGCCTTTCCACAGGTGGTAGTTTTGATTGTGTCTACTAGACATCTGTATATCTAGTCTTTCACGAAAAGGTCCTAATTAATATATTTTGTTGATTCATCATTGTTTTAACATGATTTAAATCGTTATCACTTTGAATTTCATGACTGGAAGCATGAAATTGAAAGTGAATATTTAACAAATTATGTCCAGGAAATCAAGACTTTTCAGATCTTTGCAAATGTGTTTGTGACAAGGTCCAATTCTACTTAACATCTTCAAATCCTAAGTTATTGCACTCAATTCTAAGTTGGTTGAATTTTAATATTGTTTCAAATTCAAATCATGTTTTTCCATGTCATTTTATTCTTATTTTCATTCCTCCAACTTGTTCTATGAGCTCTTGAATGATACATTATTGATTTGATCCCTCTTGGACTTATCCCTTGATGTCTGATTTTGTTGTGATTCTTTAACAAAAAAGTAACATTCCAAGCCTTATTGTTTCTACTTCAGTTTTTTATCATCATGTTTATTAATTGGGTTGGTTGTCATTGATTTCAAACCTTGAATAAAGTCTGGTAGAGAATTCTAGTAGCACAAAGGTTTGGGTAATGGAACCAAGTTTGTTTGATGTATAATGGTATGAGTTTTGATATATTTGCAGGTAATACTATTCTATATGGATAATACATATCATACCATTTATGTTGATATGTGGAACGCCACATAATTCCTCACGGTTTGAGAGTTATGGTCTTATGAAGTTGGAGGACCCTCATATGTTGGCTTGAAGCCCCAAAAGGTCAAAGAAGTCAGCGTGCTTGCAAAGAAGAAATTATTTAAATAATAAAGTGAAGTGACAAAGTCAAAGATGATTATTTAAATAATAAATTGAAGTGACAAAATCAAAGAGGGTTATTTAAATAATAAACTGAAGTGACAAAGTCAAAGAGGATTATTTAAATAATACAGTGAAGTGACAAAGTCAAGGAGGATTATTTAAATAATAAAGTAAATGGAGAAATTTCTAATTATCGAAAGTGGTTATAAGAAGGTTAACCCTAAAATGAGGAAAATGGGTTAAGTAGTCAAATGGCTATTGGATATATGGACAAGTGGCAAATTGGGCAAAGTTGGACATAGGTGACTATGTGGACAAAGTGGTCTAGAAGATGCTTCTAAGGAAGATATGTTGGACCTCGACCAATGTTTGGAGACCCTTGGTCATGTTTGACCATTTTTGGGGCTTCAATAGGCTGGTCAAAGGCAGAGCGCAAGTCGAAGTGGAGATTACAATATCTTGGCCCCTTTTTAGGGAAGTTTTGGGATTAGGGTTTATGTAATGGGTATGGGATGTCGGCCCATGGGTTTAACCATGTTTAGGCCCATTTTGTAATGTATAAATAGATATCTAGGTGATGTAATAAGGGTCCAGTGTCTGATAGTGTAGACCTGATAGAATCGACTTAATGCAGAGCTAGAGGCTTTGTGCATACTATGTGTTAAGACTTGCAAAGTTAAAGTGAACGTGATTGTAAGAAGGATTTGTGCTTAAACCTAGCTCGGGGAAGGAGGATCTGACAAGGTGTGCTCAAATTTCTTGTCCTATGCGGAGTGGGTTTTTTGGGCTCTTTCCTTGTAGAAGATTGACAGAAGATAATAAAGATGAGAAGAGTTGGTGGAAATATCCCCACACTGGGGTGAACCATGTATATCCTGTGTTATGGTTGATTTGTGCATAATGGTTATTATATTGTTCATATGATTTAAGATTAGTGCAGTAATGAATGTTTAGATGAATCTGGTATGATAGATTAATTTCTTAGTGATGTGAATGAATGTTATATCTGATCTCTTTCCATATGTTAAGTGATTAGATTTATTAGATCTGGTTGAATAATGCGTTGTTCTGTAATGAGGGTCTAGATATGCGATGTGAATAAGGGTTAAATAATGATGAATGTTAACTTCTAAGTGCTTTGTTAGAGTTTTGTAATCATATATATGTGTCCCAACTAGGTTGAAAACACTTGACTCATGTAACCACCCCTGCCTCTACCTCGGGTGAGACTTCATCTACTTCGAAGGTGTTGTCGAAAGGGCCAATAGTTATGGTTTTGTTGGTGCGTTGTTGAAGCGTTGAACCCTGGGTCTGCCCCTATGCCAACAAATGGTTCCGTTGCTAGGACCTGAAACTATGATTGTTGGGAACTGAAGAAAAGAGAAATATATGTATGTGGATCTCCTACTTTAGTGTGCAGTAGTCTACCTAACTTGTGAAGCTATGTGATAAGAATAAATGTCCGATATGAATAAAAGAGGTAAGATCTTGAAGCTTTGTGCTCTGAGAAAGGTAAGATAAGCAAAAAAATTGTTTTGAAAGAATGAATCTAGGTATGTTTGATAAAAAAATTCCTAGTGTGAAAACTAGGGTACAACTAGAAGAAAGAAGATTTGATATGAGTATATCAGATAGGACTAGTGAAAGATATGTTATCCCTATGCATAGAAATAATGTTTGGACTAACAAATGGATGAAGGATCCTAGAAATAATTTTTTGCAAGTTAGTTACTATTATCCCAGTGCACAGTACAGGAAAGGTTGGGGATCGTTCAAGAGAAAGACATGATTAAGTCTTTGCTATAGTTGCAGAAGACCAGGACATTTTGCTAAGGAATGCCCTGATAGAGGTCCTATTTGACTTTGTTGTAAGGCTACTGGACATGAAGTTTTGGATTTCCCTAGAATGATTGCAAAAGTTGAAAAGATGAATATGAGACAAGAAAACCCCGAGGAGGATCAAGAGACTAAGAACCAGAAAGAATCAGAGGTTGTATTATTACAGATGAAAGAAACCCTGAATGATCACAGAGATATCAACTTATTAGATGTTTCAAAAGAGAAAGAGTACGTAGAAACAAGAATAGGAGACTTCAACATAGACTGTGTTCTGGATGAGGAAACATAGGTGAATATCATGACAGAAATAACTTGGGAAATTTTGGGAAAGCCTGTTATGGTTCCTTCATTAGGAGGAATAAGATTATTTAGAGGAAAGTTGATAACCCTATGTGGAAGACTTACCCAAACATCTATGAGTACCCATGGCACTTCAACAGAAGAAGAATTTGAGATTGTTAAATTTGTTGAGAACAATGCCCCATTTTCTATCTTGCTAGGAAAAACCTAGATTGAGAAAGATCAGATACGAAGGAAACAAGAAGAGGAAGATCTAGAACAGAAAAAGAAAGAACTAAGAGATTTCATGTCTAGGAGAATAACACACTTACTAGAAGAAAAATAGAACCAATCAAAGCTACTAAGGACCAAATAGATGGATGTTGAAGTTGAAAGGACACAAGAAGATTGGAGACACTTGTCTGTACAAGAGAGTAGAGAACCTACCCCAGAAAGAGAGAAAGTATTACCCTTGAATCCTGTGAAAGACCCTCGATAGTGTGAAGTTACCATGCCAAGAGGAGATAAGAATGATAATGGAACGAGGAAACCATTGATTCAGATTAGAGGAAAGAAGGCCAGAAAGATCAGTAAGAAGAAAGCAAAGTTAGAAAAATTCCAAGAAGTTCCAGGGAAGACTTTGTAGAAGGAAGGTTTCCAGAAATTGAACTACGCCGAAATATCAGTACAACACAGTGTTGATGGGGCTTAAATCCCCTGATTCAACAATAGGAACGAAACCCGCCACTGGGGTCCAATTAGACTCTGTAGCATTTGGAGTGGAATGGTTCTCTAGATCTTACAATCTCACCAAATTATCGATGAGCTTTTGTGTTTTCTGGTGAATTCTCTTCCTTCGGTTAAGAAATTTTTTTCTGTATTTTCTCTTAGGTGGGACATGTACAATAGATGCAAGCTAGTATAAACCAACTTGATGAAGATAGGACAAGAGTTTTAACTATTGGGAAGGGGTCGAGCTTGGGATAACCCGCTACTCGAACATGCAGACATCGATCCTATGCCAAAGGGCTTAGTAATAATACTTTAACCAAAAGAGCATCCAACTGTTATCTAAGAAAAATACTTAATAGAAAGAATATGTATATATGATCAAGATCAGGGTAAGAAAATTGATTCATCTACCGAGACATTCATCACATAGCTGAGGTAAACTACTTAGCATAGAGAAAGAAACACAACTGTAATCAATGTCACAATAAGAAAAATAATTCATCTACCAAGACATTCATCACATAGAAGCACAATGATTTTCTTTCATAATTTAAAGCAAGGGACATCAAAACATTGCACCAGATAACTTGACAACATAATTAATTGCTCTTACTCATTTACTGCAACATTCATGGAACAGGAAAGGAAGTAATTCTTATCCAACTTCAATCACATACATCTGATGAAAATAACTCGTCTCTAGTCTAGAAGGACTTCTTAATTCGTAGTAGTCTCAAAATAATTATCAACAACCAAAAAAAAAGAGTTCTTACAACAACCATCGACCATTTGACCATCATTCAATGTTCCTATTTATAATATAAAGTCTTAACAGTAATTAATGGTAAAATACAATTTGATCTAATCAAGAATCACCACGTGGCATCATCATCTAACATTCTTTCAACAGTCCACCTGAGTTGTTTCTTGAAAAGGGTGGACTCTTTCATAATCAAACCATCTGATAAAGATTTCTTCACAAGAGTTGGCCCATGGAAACCTGTGTTGTTCCATTGGATCCGCATAGATTCCCCTGATGCCTACTACGTGCGCCCGATATTTTGCAAGGCTAAAGTTCAACTTTTGAAGTATGGCTCTGGCTTTGATTGGATGTCCTACGAACTATTGTACTTGCTCTGGATTTGCATCGGTGATCTTGTCACATTCTTCGGCCCATTATGCATATTGTTCAGTGCACATGTTGATCATTTCTCTTAGGTCGATTAATATTGGGATGCTGAAATAGGGAGCTTGACATACTTCGTTGCTTCAATGATTCTTTCAGTTCTTCAGTGGGATCACAGGAAAGATTCTAGTCGGTGATCGAGAAGGTTCTTCCTACAATTAAACATAAGTAGTTTAGCAATCAAGCAACCCATGATCTGACATAAATAAACAAAAGATCAACATGTACCTGTGCAGCTTGCTAGTCTCAGTCATTTTTAATACTTACATGATCCCAAATGCTTCCTTCGAGTGACCTGTGAAGCCGTTGCTCCTCTTTGGTATAAATGAACACCTCAACATTCTGTAGTGTGGATAATCAAGTACGATAGACATGAATGTATAATTATCACAGTAATTACTTGACCTTTGGGAAAAAGGGTGTCGAGGATGAATTATGCGCATGTGTGCTCCCGAGAAGTCGGATATCATATAGAGAAGGTCGCTAAATGCCTTCAAAACTCATACCACCAAGCGTGCCAAGTGTCATTTATAAATAAATAAGGTTCGAAAGTTCAAAAGGATCTAAAGGATTGCATTCCACACTTTCCTACAACCCTGATCAACATCGCTTTCATGTTCTGAATCACATCCGTCGATTAGCTACAGTGTGCCAATTTTTTTTGTAGAAACCATAAAATACAACTTTTAATTCAAATAACATATATTTCCTTTCTCTATACGTAAATCATTATTTCACATCCTACAAACATAAAAATTCTGCTGGAATTCAAATCTATTTACAGCATGAAAAATAACTTAACATAATAAAATTTAATTACCTCTTCCCGATGTTAATTTCTCCGCTGACCTGGTTGTCTAGCCTGCTGCTTTGTTGTTGCCTGATGCATTGACCAACTCTGCCCAAATCGTGTTTCCTCCCTGCCAGCTAGGAGCAGCCTGTCCGGCTTCCTAGCTCCATGATACCGTAAAGCTATACTGACCCCCGTGCCCAAAACCCCCAACAAACCAGTGCCCCTCGTAATGAGCCTCCAAGACTACAAAACTCCAACATAGAACCAGAAAATCTAAGCCCAGAAACCAGAACTCTCTCCCCCTCCAAAATGCTTCCTTCCCCCCAATAATCCTCCTCCTCCTTGTAAGACTCCTCCTATCATATTCCCCTCCATCGACTCTCTTCCCGCTCATTAATATCTTATCCCTTCATTATTATCTTATCTCTTTATTTAAAGTCTTATCCCCTTATTAATATCTTATCCTTATATTTAATGTCTTATCCCCTCTTGCATACGTAAATCATTTAATTAAACAAATTAAAATTATCAACCCTCTTAAATTTATTACCCTGGTCATTGAATGTGATAGGTAATTAATTAATTAATTATTTAATCAAAAGTTATAACAATTAATTAATTAATTAATTAATATTTAATTAATATTATTATGCCAATCTTTGTTTAAGTAAAACCATGTTAGGAAAATTAATTACCTAATTAATTTTTCTTAATAATCCCTAAGCATATATTCAACTAGGGTTGTTACATACACCCACCCTTCAGGAAACTTCGTCCCAAAGTTAAGGTATCTTATGGTACAAAGGAAAAGAAAAATGGTTCACACATTCATAACAATTAACCGACATTATCAGTAAGTAAGTTAAGAAAACTCATACATACTAGTGTATATGTACAAGAAATGCATGTGTAGCTAGTACATACAAGTCCCGTGCATGTACTAATAATCAAAAACTATCATCCTTTATTAATTTATGTATGCATCCAATCCAGTCAGCAAGACTAGTCTTTTACAAAAGACAAAAAACCAATCAATTGTTTGAGAAATCCTTTATTTACAATTATCCGGTTCAACAATTTTATTTAGACAACTGTGGTTTAGTTACGTAATTATGAATATTCATATATACACATTTTCTTTCTTTTTCTTTGTTTTTTTTTTTTATAAGGGAAAACATTAAATTCCACCATAAGACAAATCTCCATACTTTCTCAACTATTTCTACTCATCCTTCCTCCCTAACTTACTTCCATCACCATTCCTATCCTTCCTCTGCTAGACTATCTTGGAGTGTCAACTATATTGACCTAACTCCAAATAGAACCCGTAAGCGTAATTGTCACTATCTCGACCAAGATTCCCTAGCAGGCAACTGACAGTCATCATCACACATCTTGGGGAGCGTGAGCTAACACCGTCCTCCCATGACTTCAGGTTTTGGAGGATACACGGTGGGAAATGCCTCCACCCCTCCTAATCATAACTAGGGTCCACACCCTACAATGGAATATACAGTGGCACCGTGTTGTTGGGGGTTTTGTCATCGTTTATTCGGTTTTAGGTAGTGTCATCACCTGAAATCCTACACTGGCCCACATATCATAGAAATGCATCCAAACCAATATAATTTCACATACAATATTCATACCATAATGTTTCTCGGCTAGTGGTCATGATATCCACTTTCATCATCATTACCTTGGCTATTTCATAGCCCATAACTTGCAGATTAATCTGTAACACAAAATCATACATTTCTATGCATTATCATCATGTAATTGCATATTATCATCATTTCAATTTGGTATCCCTGTACCGAAAATTTAACATCAAAGTTTTCAAGTTAGAAACAGATCTCATAATGCCCCATAATTCAATTTCGACACCCATTCATAAGATTATCATTTACCAAAATAAATTGCATCATATCCAACATCATTCTAATAGCATTTAAACATTCATTAAATTCACATTTTCACAGTATGTCGCATCCTATACATCATCATCAATAACATTTAAACATTCATAAAATTTACATTCTCATAGTAGATCGCATTACATACATCATCATCCATAATATTTAACATTCATAAAACCTACATTCACATGGCAGATTGCATTATATACATCATCATCAATAACATTTAAACATTCATAAAAGTGCATACATTTTAAAGTTTAAGTGTATCACTTAATAGTTTCATTGAGACTAGAAAATAAAGCATACAGGCCTCAGGTAATCCTTTCTGTCTAAGTCAAAAGGTGTTGTTACATACACCCAACCTTCGAAAAACATATTCTCGAGGTGGTCAAAAAAGTGAGGGATAGTCTCGTCATAGTGTCTCGGCGTCTTCCTAAGTAGCAGATATTGGACTATACTTGTCCCACTGGACCTTAACTTGGTCTACCAGACGGTTCCTGAGCTGTCGGACTCTACGGTCCAATATGCGTAATGGTTCTACTATGAGGGTTTCCACGTCCGATACCTGCAATTCCTTCCAATTTAGTTTATGTGATTCATCAACAACATAATGACGTAAAACAGATACATGAAAAACATTGTGAGTTTTATGCAAGTGGGGTGGTAGTACGAGACGATAGGCAACGGGTCCAATTTTATCTTGGATTTTGAATGGTCCTATGAATCTAGGTGACAACTTTTTCCCCTTCCCAAACTGTATGGTAATCTTATTAGGCCTAATACGAATGAAAACCTGGTCTCCCACTTCATAACTTCGGTCGGTCCTGTGTGCATCCGCATAACTTTTCTATCTATCATGTGCTTCCTTTAGTCTCTGCCTAATCTGAATCACATGTTCCTCTATCTCTTGAATCAATTCTAGCCCAACTGTTACTTGGTCTTCTAGTCTATCCCAACTCAATGGTGTTCTGCATGGCCTTCCATACAAAGCTTCGTAGGGTGGCATTCCGATGGAGCTATGAAAACTGTTATTATAGACAAACTCTACCAAAGGTAGGTACTTCTCCCACTAGGTTTGATTATCCATGACATACATCCTGAGCATGTCTTCCATGACTTGATTTACTCTCTCAGTTTTCCCCTCTATTTCAGGATGATAAGTTGTGCTTAAGTTCAACTGAGTCCCCAACGCTGACTGCAAACTTGTACAAAACCTAGAAGTGAATCTGGAGTCCCTATCTGAAATGATCTTCTTAGTTATCCCGTGCAAATGGATAACCTTCATTACAAACACACGTGCCACATCAATGACATCGTAAGTTTCTCTAACTGGAATAAAATGAGCACTCTTGGTTAACTTATCCACTATCAGAAGAATGGCATTGGGTCTATGAGATGTGAGCGGAAACCCCACAACAAAATCCATAGAGATGACTTCCCACTTAGACATAGGAACATCATGTGGTTGTAGGAGGCCTGCCGGGTGATGGTGGTCGGCTTTCACTTGTTTACATTCTAGGCACTTGGTGATGAAATGGACTACATCACGCTTCATGCCTACCCAGAAGAAGAGCTTCCTTATATCTACGTACATCTTCTTCACACCCGGATGTGCACAATAAAGTGCTCTATGGGCTTCCTTTAGTATGATTCTTCGAATATCCCCATTCTCAGGGATGTACATCCTTCCTCGATATATTAACAGTCCGTCTACTTCCAGACTATATCCTTCATACTTTGGATCTAACCACCTCCCACTCTGGAGGTTTGAAGTAACCTTTAAATACCAACTGTCTCCTTGGAGTTGTGTCAACACATGTTCCCTTAGATTGACCTTCAAGGGTACCAAGGAGAAGATACGTGGTCTCCTACTCAAGGCATCTACAACCGCATTTTCCTTTTCCTTGATGTACGAAATACCAAAATCGTACTCACTAATAAACTCACTCCATTGCCTTTGCCTAGAATTCAGATCTCTTTGAGTGAAGAGATATTTTAAACTTTGATGGTCCATTTTGAGCTCAAAGTTTCACCCCACAAGATAGTGCCTCCAAATTTTCAGAGCTAGCATTACAGCTACCAACTCTAAATCATGAGTCACGTATAGCTCTTCATGTTTCTTCAACTTCCTTGATGCATAAGCTATCACTCCTCCATCCTGCATTAGCATGGTACCCAACCCTTGCTTCGAGGCATCTGTGTAGACTATGAAGTCCTTTTCCATATCTGACACTCATATAATTGGCACACTGGTTAGTAACCTCTTAAGATCAATGAATGCACTATCACATTCTTCTGTCCATTCATACCTGACCCCCTTGTGTTGCAAAGTGGTGATGGGTTTCGCTATTTTTGAGAATCCTGCCACAAATCTCCAGTAATAACCTGCTAGCCCCATGAAGCTTCTCACCTCATGGGAATTTTTCGGCAATGGCCACTCCATAATGGCCTTTACCTTTTTTGGGTCCACAAAGATTCCTTCGCTAGAAATGATATGACCTAAATAGTGAATCTCTTTCTGGAAGAAGGAACACTTCGACAACTTCCCATACAATTTGTTCTCTCTAAGGCAGGACAACACTACTTGCAAGTGTTCCTCATGTTCTCTTTCGTTCTTTGAATAGATGAGGATGTCATCTAGAAAGACTTGTACAAATCAATCTAAATACTTCCGGAATACACTGTTCATGAGGCTCATGAATACTACTGGTGCATTGGTCAATCCAAAAGGTACTATGACAAACTCATAATGTCGAAACTGAGTTCGAAAGGAAGTTTTTGGGATATCGCCTTCCTTAATCCTTAACTGATGATACCCTGATCGCAAATTGATCTTTGAGAATACTGCTTCTCCTTTCATCTGATCGAAGAGGTCATCTACTCACGGGATTGGGTACCTGTTTTTCACTGTATCACGATTTAAGTCCCTGTAGTCTATACACAGTCGTGAGGATCCATCCTTCTTCTTTACAAAAATTACGGGTGCGCCCCAAGGTGAGACACTGGGCCTTATTATCCCTAAGTCCAGTAACTCTTTCAACTGCATTTGCAATTCACAAAGTTCCAGCGTTGTCATCTGATACAGAGCCTTGGAGATTGGTTATGCACCAGGTTTTTTCTCAATAGTAAAATCAAGATCCCTCTCAGGAGGTAATCTTGGTAACTCGTTCGGAAAAACGTCCTTAAATTCTGACAATACCGGGTACTGATCCAATGAGGGTCCCTTCCTTTCATTCACTTATTCCACTACATAAAGTCGACACCCTTGCCTCAAACATTTCTTAACCTTCATAGTTGATATAAAGCGTAACGACACTTTTCTCCGTACACCCTGGATCTCTACTAGTCTTCCTTCATCGTCGACACAAATCACCCTCTCTACGAAACAATCTACCAAGGCTCGGTGAGATGCTAACCAATCCATTCCAATGATTAGGTCATACACCCTTAGAGAAGTGATGTATACCTTCAACCTGGTAGTACACACACCCAGGTCTACTATACAATTATCAACTCTAGGTCCTATCACTTATTTTTCTCTCGAAGCTATCTCGACTTGTTTAAAGTCATCGTGCTCGTAGGCTACCAACCCACTCTTTTCTAATGCAAATGGTGAAATATATGAAATATGAAATATACTCTTCTAAGTGTGAGTCAAATGTGTTACCAAGGTCATAAATTTACTTTCTATTCACAAAAGTGAAAGATAAGAAAATAAGGTTCAGTAAAATTGATTGTAACAGTTGCAAGAACTTCAAGCAACATATATGTATTAAGTGAAATTGGAAATGAAAATTGTTTCCTAGGAAAGGAATATGATAGTTGGCTATGGCACAGAAGAATGGGTCACATACATTTTGATAACCTTGTCAAAGTTAGAAAAAGGGAAGCAGTTAGAGAAATTCCCCAGATCACGAAACCAACCAACACTTTATGCAGGAATTGTCAACAAGGAAAGCAAACAAAAACCATGTTTAAATAAAAGGAATATTCAATGACAAGACCACTAGAAATTGTGCATACTGATCTAGTTGGACCAAATACAACAAAGGGTTTAAAAGATGAGAAATAATTTATGTTATTAGTTGATGATTATACAAGAATGACTGCAGTTTTCTTTCTTTGGAATAAGTCAGAATCTTTTGAAAACTTCAAGGTCTGCAAGGAAATGGTTGAAAATGAAATGGATTCAAAAATCAAATGCTTGATATCTGATAATGGAGGAGAGTTCACTTCAAAGGAATTCATGGACTACTATAGCATGCATGGAATAAAAAGGCAATTCTCTGTTGCTAGGACACCTCAACAGAATGGAGTTGATGAAAGAAATAACAACATAGTACAAAAAATGGCTCAAAAAATGCTAATGGATTCCAAATTGATAGATATCTTTTGGACACAAGCAGTGCATACAACAGTTCACATTCAAAATAGAGTAATTTTCAGAAACAACATTGACAAAAATCCTTACGAGGTATAGAAAGGAAGACCAACAAATGGGAAGTTGTTATAACCCTAAATTGCACCATCCATGCTTACCTGGCATCAGGCCAACTCATTTCCCTTCATTTCCAAAGCCATGCTGAACAGACTCTTAAAAAACGTCTTAAAACAAGTAAACCATGCCCTAAGCCATTACTGGGCGTGTTGGAACGCTGTCAGGATCACTACTGGGCATGTTGGAACGCTGGCTGGCCCACTACAACCCGCGTTTACCTAACAAAGCACAAAATCAGGAAAGTTGTTGAAGGAACAAAAATCTTTGGGTCAGTTAACTGGAACTCCCAGCCATGCATGGCCGAGAATTCGCCTAAAACCCTAGCTCCTTCTAGCCTATAAAATAAGGGGTAGGGGTACTATTCAAAGGAGGAAAATCATAGCAAAGAAACTCTGCCCAATTGTCGAATCCGTTTTTTCCCAACCCTTTAGCCTTTCCTCAAGCTTTAGGAGAATTCAAGCAAAGCAGTTGGAGGACAAAGAAGAGGAGGAGCCCAGGATTAGGATCAAGGAACAGTGGCCGGTCTCTATAATCATTGTAAGTTGATTCATCTTGAGATTAATAAAAAGATACTTTTCCCGTCCCAAATGCACGAATCTTATGTGTTTCATTTGATTTATGTTTAATCTCTAACCCTATAGTATAACAATAGCATGCATGCATAGTGTTTTTGTCTTGATTGCAGAATCATCTTTGGAAGGAGCAGTAGGAGCTTGGAGATAAAGCACAACGGAGGATCTACACCAACCGTCGATAAAAAGGTTAGTTGGTTCTTTCCATGTTTGCATGTGAAAAAGGGTTTTAGGTTTGGGGTAGAAGGTTAAAAGTAATTTCTTAAGGGTCATGATCTGCATGCAAGTTTAAGCCCTAGCTTGTTAGTCCATAGGGTATAATTTCCCAACAACAGAATTGGTGACTCCACTGGGGAGATTTACTCTTAGGGTTTCCGGATTTAAGTGAGGTTTTTGGGTAGTTTAAAGGAGTAGATTCTTTGTTTCTTTGTTTGTTTTGTTTTCTGTTAGGTCAAAGCTAGCAGGGAACCTGATTTTCAATACCATTTTTTCCTTGACTGTGGCTGGGAATTTATTATCGGGACACACAGAGGTACACGCGACCTGCAGAAGGCCTGCACGTGTGTAACCCACGCCCTAACCTTCTATAGCCCGCGTTTGAACGCTTGCTGCAGAGGTTTCAGTAGCGTGTGGGACTCAGGAAGCTTGAGAGGCAGTCTCCTCTTCCCTATCTGAAGTTTACCTTCTCAGGGGGCTTTCTAGATCCTGTCTGGGTCTTGCTAGTTTACTGTCTTGTTTCCAGTCTGCCTTATTGTGTTGGTTATTCTTTGCATTTGTTTTCTTTTTGCAAATTTTCCCTTTCTGTTAAAGTAGAAGCATCCAAGCCTTTTAGAGACCCTGGTTGTCAATACCAGAGGTCTTTTTCAGGTCTGGGCTGCCTATGTGTTGTTTTGTCTCAGTTTTTATACAGACCCACGGCCTGTTTAAATTTAGCCCGCGGGTACCCACGCGCTGTTATAGCTCAGCACGCGTTTGCACGCATGTTGTCTCAGTGACAGTCGCGGGCTTGATTGGTAGCTTTTCAGCTTGGGTGGGGCAGTCATCCCCTCCTCTAGTGAGAAGAGCTCCTCTCAGGGGTTTAGAGTCTGGGGCTACACAGTCAACAGGTTAGGGCATCTTATCATTATCCTGTGTTGTTTAGTTGTTGTTTTGATAGAAAAGACAAAAATAAAATAAAAAATAAAATAAAAATAAAAGTTGGTTTTATGGTTTTTAGGCAGGTGTTAGAATTGGTGCTTTCTTGATTGCCTTTCCACATATTTTCTATAATTCTTTTGCGATCTGCGCTTTAAGCCAGAGTTTTATGTTTGTTCTCTTGGTTTTGTGCTTGTCAGCATTTTCCCTTGTTGCGTCATTTTGCAATTAATAAAAAAAAAAAAAAAATGTTTCATTTTCTTCTTGATTTGAAGATTGTGTTGTTGCATCAGTAGCTAGGAAGAAGTCTTTTTGCATAAGTTTTTGCAATGCATTTAGAGTATAAGTAGCTCATAGATCTGAGTGAAAATCCTTTATATTTACTGCATGAAATCTTGGTAAATTAGAAAAGGAAAAATAAGTTTTTCTTGTTGAAAAGTTGTTGGTTTTTGCATTGTTTGTAAAAGTTTTTGTTTCCAAGCATTTCTTGTTCAT
Organism: Picea engelmannii; assembly: GCA_009831015.1. Taxonomy (NCBI): domain Eukaryota; kingdom Viridiplantae; phylum Streptophyta; class Pinopsida; order Pinales; family Pinaceae; genus Picea; species Picea engelmannii. The sequence continues at coordinate 190,729 of ML788825.1, forward strand.
TTTTCTTTGAGTCTTGTTACACACCATCAGTTTCACTTTCATACCTTGTGACTTAAAAAGCCCATTAAAAGCAATGCTAATTAAAATCAATTAGACTTTTTTGTTTGTAGGGTGCATACACTAGCTCAGGACTAGGGCCTTGGAATAGGTTGGAGAGTAAAATCTCTAAGTCCACTCAAACTGAACATTGGAGTCTGTCAATAGGGAGTGTAGAAGTCTAGTTACGGAAAGTTATCTGGGACCCCCCTCTAACACAGGGGCTAAACATGAGGTCACGTAAGGAAAGGCAGTGGGGATAACCCCTCCGAAGCTGGACCGAGCATTGTGGAGAACATATATCGAGGATTTGTTAAGGGATTCCGTCGTTTGCATCTGCCACGGAGCTTCGTGGGTCTCGAATCCGTTCGAGGTTCTCAATTGTCTTCTGGACCATTTTCTCTCGATACCCTTGACAGGTTTTGGGCTTGATACCCTGCTCATTGTGGTCTACCCGACTATCGACTGTACCCGCCTGGTGACTGTTCACGTGCTGGCAAACTAGTTGCCAATATTTTCTAGGGACATACACGGGTGACTACGGGGGTATACCGCGGTACCTAGGACAGACATCGGGCCATTCTTTGCAGAGTATACCCAGAGGGTGCTTCCGTATTCGAGTTGCACTTTCACCGGTAAGTTGCTCTAGTGTTGGTTGTTGTAACTATTCTTCCAACTAGTTTAGTGCTTGCTTGATTTATCTTCTAGGGGCTTTCTTTTAGTGAGTGTTACTGTTTGTTCGTGTACAATACCTTAGCGTGTCGTGAATCTTCTCACACAGTGGAGGATTTGGAGCTCCGCCAGTCATGAAGGCTTCTGGGCCTGCCGCCGATTATACTGGAGCCACCTCCACCACCGTTGAGGCGGAAGCTAGACCAAAGAGGGTCTTTCGAAGCAACCGGGTTTCAAACCATTGAGCCCGAACAACTCCCGGAGGAATCGACTACCAATCTTGGATCGGTTGAAACCTCAAACATTGATACTTGGCCAAACATTATTGTGCCAATTCAATTTTACGAAAGCCTGTTAGTGCCTAACCCAGTTATGGAACCAAACTCGGTTACTTCCTCTGGGAATTCTTCCATTCCTATCACTATTGCTACCACAGGAGAAGCTTCTCCTAACTTCCCTTTGTCGATGGTCCGGGCCACTATGGTCTCGGCCACAACTATGTCACACAGTGGATCGACCCCATCTATCGCGGCGGCCACACCTCCTTACACACCTAGTGCGACAGGCACTCCGCTTTTATACGGTATGCCTAGTTCAGGTACAAGTCCTGTATTCACGTCCTCCACTTTACAGACTTTGGGTCTGGGGGCAGGGAGCTCTAACACTCCTCTGCAAGGTCAACTTGGGGGAATTCCTGTCCCTTTCAATGCTTTTCCTTACGCTGGAGGTCATATCCCTCCTTTGTCCCCTTTGCTTAGTGGATTGCATCAGCAGTCCTCCTGGCAGCCTACACACACGAGTTCATTTGGAGTCGGGAGTCAAGGAACACCTACGCAAAATTTTCCGGTAGGTTTGTCACCGTTTGTTTAGAATGGGACGTTTGGTAATAACACTTTCGCATCCACTGCTTTCCCATCTGGGGGCACACCCAATTTTGGATAGTCTACACCGGCACAGGGTATTATTCCTACACCGGGGGCACATATACCAGGACCTTGGAACTCAGCACAAGGATCCATTCCATCCTATGGAATGTCGTTCTGGGGTAATTCTTTCCACAGCCAATGGAACCCCGGATAGACTTCTATGCCTTTTCCATCAAGACCGGCATGGGGTAATCCGTCCTAGAGTCCATCAAACACGATGAATGCCCAACATCCTATGTCCTTCATGGGGAATCAACCAATGATGTCTCCTCAGATGAAAAACCCTTACGCTAGTCAGGGCCATGGTTTCTACCAGAACCCGGGCCAACAGCCAAACTTTTCCTGGCAACCTGGTGCCAGTCAAACTCCAGGACCCTTTTATCCCAGCTATCAGCAACAACCTAAACTACCATTCCTGGCGATGTTACACTTTCCATATTTGACACGGTTGTTAAATGATCCTATCTATCATGATCCGCGTTGGCCTCCTATGCTGACGAAGTTTCCTTCAGACATCCCAAAGTTCGAGGCCAAGCCTAACGAAGATCTAGGTGATCACGTGACTACTTTCCATCTCTGGTGTCCATCTAACTCACTGAAAGATGACTCCGTCCAGTTGCGATTGTTTCAACGCACTCTCATCGGGAGTGCCACGAAATGGTACATAGAGCTTGATTGTTCACGATATTCTTCTTTTGGCGAACTGGCGATGGCCTTCCTTAACCATTTCCAGTTACCTGTGAGATATGACGCCGGCACAGAGTTGCTAGCCAATTTTGAGCAGACAACAGTGGACCATATCTCGGATCATATTCAAGAGTAGCGATGCTGAAAGAGTCTTATCAAGGTACCCGTCCCTCCAGCATTCCTGCTTGAGTGGTTCCTTAAGTCTTTAGTCCCGCAGTTATCCAAAGACGTCGCGAGTTTAGGAGTTTTCTCTGAGGAAGATGCCATCATGAGGGCTCAACAGTTTGAGATTATCTATTCTCAGTCTGGTCTATTGTACAACATCCTGCTGGATGTGCCACGATCGATTCTTGATAAAACCAGACAGAGAGTCGGACCACATGCCAACGGTATCGTTGGTTCGACAAAAACCAAGCCCACTGAGCAATTGACAAAGCAATTGCAACAGTTATCTATACAACATTCAGCATCCAACCAGACTACTGCTTTGGCTGCTCCTCCTACTCAAACGTCAGAAGTACACTCCGTGTAGACGACTAACCCAAAGGCCAACCAACAGCCTGAAGGGAAGAAAAAACAACGCAAAAAGAGTAAGGGGGATAATAAACCAACTAATAATGCTGGCGAGGGCACCACGGAAAAGAGGAAGGAAAGGTATCCGTGCAACTTATGTGCGGAAGACCACCCGACCCATCTATGCCCTCAGCTTGCGGAGGCCCAGAAGTTTGTCACACAGTAGCAACAAGCCGTGTTGACTAATCCCTTTCAGCATGGGCAAAATTTAACTCAAGCCTCTGCAAGTGCAGAAGGGGGCAGCCAAGAAAACTTCCCTCCCCCAACCAATTCATCTTCCGCGAATGTATACATGGTTAAAAGTGATGCTTTCATAATGACTAGAGTGCATGACTATAGCAAATGAAGCGCCCCTGAGAAGGGCAAAGAAGTCGAGATCCCATATCTTCCTCTATAGATCGAGAAGACATTGGGTGAAATGATGACATGCATTCCAAAAGGTGCGTTCAAGCATGCTTCTCACAATCCAAACGCAAGGGCCACCCAGAATTACTCTGTGGTGGAAGATTTATCACAAACACCTTGTGCTATGTCCGCTTTGGAGGTCCTCCAAAGTTTCCCTGCTCAGAGGAAAGCCTTGTTGATTGCTTTAGGCTCTACTGAGACTTGTAAACTGGGTACCATCATGTTAGATACGACTGACTTGAAACCTCATTTTCCTTACCACGTCGCATTTCATATAGTAGTGGCTCATCCCACGAAAACTTTTACACAGAATATCTTCCACACGGTGGTAGACGAGGGCGCTTCGACGTGCGTTATGTCGTTAGCATGCTAGAAATCCATTGGTCAACCTGAGTTGTCTCCATCACTTACTCTCCTCACTGCGTTTGATGGTCGTTCTTTCTGACCACATGGCATCATTCCTTCTTTCCCTGTGCAGTTAGGGGGGAAGACCGTGTGCGTCGAAGTAGAGGTAGTTGATGCCCCCATTGACTACAATCTATTGTTAGGTCGTAGTTGGACTTATGCAATGCAAGCGGTGGTCGCTACAGTTTTTTGAGTCTTATTGTTTCCACATGAAGGCTGGATAGTGACCATTGATCATATGTCCTTCTCTCGACGTGACCTAGCTTTGGGGGCATCCACGGTTCCCATGGTTGATAATCCTCAAGCCGGTGTCGTTAACGTAGGAGTTGGTTTGTGCCCATCTTTGATGGGTACTTTCGATTACCCACCTCCTCATGGCGATGTCAAGTTTATATCGAACCACCACAAGGCTGAGATTTTCCATGTTTCGTCGTTCTGCATGACTTACTTTCAGGATCTGTGGATACTTCCTTCCCCATCAGACACGATGGATGCGATGGGGCATGTGGGCATGTCTACACCCTTGTCGACTGTTGAAGTAGCGTACTCTCTGGTTCAACAAGCTTCAGCTACTCCTGATCCGATTCCCGCACAAGAGTTGGATCCACTCTTCGAGCCTATCTGGGCTCAGGATTCTCTTGCCAACACTGACTCGTTAGATTTAGTCTTACCTTCTGATGAAGCCATAATCGAAGAAATGACTGGTCCAGACAAACCATGGGAAGATATTCATCATAGATCATACTTCCTCCCATAGTTACACCGAATAGAGGCAGGAGAATTCACTATCACCATGACGGGAGATCAGCCTTGTCCCATTAACCTCTTAGCTACACAGGACATTTATTCTAAGGGAAACATGGCGACTATCGCTGCCATGATACCTATCAATATCTCTCGAAACCCTGGCGTCGTGGAGAATGTCTTCGTCGGAACGGATTGCTCCCCTGAGGAGATTCATATCTACACAGATCTTTTTAAGGAATTTTGCGACATTTTCCCCTGGTCATATGAGGAAATGCCAGGCATTAATTCGAAAATAGTTGAACATGAAATCACAACATATCCGGATGCGAAGCCTGTTCGAAAAAAACTTCGTCGAGTTAATCCTAGGAAAGCAGCAACCATTAAAATGGAGGTTGAGAAATTGCTCAAGGCTGGGTTCATATACCCTATTCATTTGACTCAATGGGTGTCAAATCCCGTGCCAGTCGATTAAAAACAAGGCACGATTCACGCATGTACCGATTTTCGTGATTTGAATAAGGCATGTCCAAAAGATAATTATCCAACCCCATTCATCGACCAGATCATTGATGAATGCACCGGTTGTGAAGCATTTTCGTTCATGGATAGTTTCTTAGGCTATAATTAGATCCAAATCAAACCTGAGGACCAACACAAAATGACATTCATTTGTCCGTGGGGTACATTCGCCTATCGCAAGATGCCTTTTGGTCTCAAGAATGCTGGAGCCACTTTCCAACGGGCCATGTCTTTTGCGTTTCACGACCTCAAGCATATAGTCGAGGCTTATCTAGATGATTTAGCATCATGCTCTCGCAAGCGAAAAGATCATCCTACACACCTCAGACTCATCTTTGAACGTTGTTGCTACTTCAGGATTCGCTTGAATCCCAACAAGTGCAACTTTTGCGTCACATCAGGATGTTTGTTAGGTTTCATAGTGTCAACCACGGGGATCAGGGTCGATCCTCTCAAGGTGGAGGCGATAATCCAGTTGCCCCCCCCACGCATAATCTTACAAATTCAAAGTCTTCAAAGCAAGGCGAAATTCTTACGACGCTTCATCACCAACTATGCCAAAATCACCAAGGGCTTCATGCATTTACTGAAGAAAGATGTTCCCTTTTTCTGGGATGAAGCAGTGCAGTTCTCTTTCGATGCATTGAAACGTGCCCTTACAACCGCACCCCTGCGACGACCACCGAATTATAACAAGGATTTCCTCTTATATCTGGCTACCGCAGAGTCAACCATAGGCATGGTTTTAGTTCAAGAGGATGACTCATTTTCTGAATACGTGATCTATTACCTGAGCCGAGGCCTCGTAGGACCGGAACTTAATTATACACATCTCAAAAAACTTGCGTTGGCAGCAGTTCACGCTGTTCAACGGTTCCATCACTATGTTCTGTTTCGTAAGACCACCGTCATAGCTGTCATGAATCCATTTCAGTACATGTTGACATGACGAGTTATCGATGGAAAAATCAGTAGATGGATGGTAATCCTCCAAGAATTTGACTTAGACTTCGTTTCAGCAATGTCCAAAAAGTCATTGGTCTTCGTAGAACTTATTTCGGAACTTTCGGTTGAGTCAGGTGATGTTGTGCCTGAGGAATCGCCTATCCGGGGGGATATGCTTTTGATTGAATCGTCTGAACCCTAGTACAGAGATATATTGATTTATCTCCAGAGTTTGAAGTGCCCCACCTCTGCTTCTCGTGATGAGCGTCAGCGGATACACCATCAGGCAAAGAACTATCTCATACTCAATGATACGTTGTATCGGAGAGGTGTAGACTGCATCTTACGTCGATGTCTCAGTCATGAGGAGGCCGTCATAGTGCTCAATGATGGTCATACAGGATCTTGTGGCGGTCACTTATCCAGGTTGGCAACAACCCAAAAAATCTTACGAGCAGGTTACTTCTGGCCCACGCTTATCAAAGACTGTATTGAGTCGGTCAAGAAGTGCCATCCGTGCCAAATCTTCTCACGGAAGATGAGGGCACATCCAACTCCTATGTTTCCTGTTATCACCGTCGGTCCCTTCACTAAGTGGGGAATTGATTACACTACTTGCAACCCCCTGTTAGCCAGGGGGCACGGCTATATCATTGTGGCTATCGACTACTTCACCAAGTGGGTCGAAGTTATGCCGACGTTCAAAGATGATGGAGAGACCGCAACTCTCTTCTTATTTAACCAAATTATAGCACGGTTCGACGTCCCGAGAGAGATTGTCACTGACCATGGCAGTCACTTTCAGAATCAAATGATGTCAGAGTTAACATCAAATCTTGGGTTATGGCAAGAAAACTCATCACCTTACTACCCCCAAGACAATGGGTAGGTGGAAGTTGTTAACAAAACGCTTAAGACAATGCTACAGCGAACCATCAACTCAGCCAAATCCAACTGGCATTTGATGTTATACTCGGCATTATGGGCTTACCGAACATTAGTAATACTGCAACGATCTTCTCACCTTTCCAACTCGTTTACGAATGTCAAATTCCATCCTTGAAATTGGCAGTACAGTTATTGCCAGACACTTCTCCACTTGAAGAGCGGTTAGTACACCTTGAGAAGCTTGATGAATAGCGTCGTGATGCGGCTTTGGCCAACGAGGCTCATAAATATAAGGTTAAGTGTCAATATGATAGGTCCGTTCATCCTCGGATTTTTTCTGAGGGCGACCTTGTCTTGGTTTACGACCAAGATAAGGGCCCCCTGGGGGCAGGATAGTTTAAACCCATGTGGTTCGGACCCTTCATTGTTAAGGAGGTTTTAAAGAAGGGCACTAATCATTTGGTTGATTTTGAAGGGAATGCTTTGGCAGAGCCTAGAAATGGGCTCTACCTCAAGAAGTACTACTCATAGGGTCACTGTGGGTAACTTTTTGTAACATATGTATAGTCTTTGTGCTATTACTTTTTTACATTTATTTTGAAAAACGTGTCATGGACGTGTCATTAATGTTATCTTTCGTCACTATGGCAGATGTCAAGTGAGTCTGAGGTGTTCATTGGGTATGCGGATGGTGCTAGTCGACACACGCAGAGGCTTGCCTCCGCAGCTTGGGTAATCTTTACGCCACAGGTTCAGTTGTTATCTTCCGGAGGGATATGCTTAGGTGACACCACAAACAATGTTGTTGAGTATAGCACAGTTATTGAGTTGCTTCATGACGCTTTGTCATTGGGTATCTCTCATCTCTGGGTCTATATAGATTCTCAACTGGTTGTGTCGTAGCTAAATAGAATATACCAGGTGCACGATCCTACTTTACACCGACGATTCCTTAGGGTACGTCTCTTGGAACGAAACTTTGATTATATTACATATTTTCATGTTCCTAGGAGTCTAAATCAAATCACAGATACTCTAGCTAATCACATTTTAGATTGGCATCTTCCTCACACATAAAAAGATCATGATCATACACATGTAAATAAATTTTTACACACATAATCCATAAAGACATAGAAAAGAAATAAAAACCATATATAAACATTTCGAAAATCCTCAGAGTACATAGATGGGTGCAAGAGCCTCAAAAGGTGGGAACCATAACGAGTCACTGGGGTTTATGCCCTCAAAAAATATATACATGTCAGTGCTCATGGCACATAAAAGTCTACAAGTCTGTTCAGGGCCTGTGGGACCTGTTATACTCAAAAACAGCCTGACCTAAACGTCTAAACAAACAGACCCATGTCCGAGGTACCCCCACAATATGAGTCTGAAAGAGGGTGGCAAGTCCTCTATCTCCGCCATGGGAACTGTGCGAGTGAGTGCAGTGAAGTTCTGCTCAATCCGTCGAAGAACTCTCTCAGCCTCTTCTGCTGGGAGGTTCCCTGCCACTGCAGCTCCCCTGGCGGCGACAGCTGCGGCCTCTGGCCATGGGCAGCGTCTGTTCTGTGCATAATCGACCGGTCGCACGGGTCCCACATCTACACGCAACACAATATTCACTCATCAAAAAATCTGTTATACAAAAACATGATATATATCAAAAAGACATAAAAAATTACATATACAAACAAAAAACCTGTACAGGTGGAGACTTAGCCATCTCCCCCCGTTGCTCACCAGGAGGCACTGGTATCGTTGGATCTCTGGAAAAGTCTATCCTTGCATATGGGTAATCCTTGATAGCTGAGATCTGTCACAACAACCACACAAAAAAGTCATCGTTGAAGGCCTCTGTGGTCCTTCCACCACCCTGTCGCGGCAGTAATGCTGCCCATATACACACTACGGGGAAAGTCTCCAGATGTCCTTGTACTGTCAGCTGAGGACTAAAACATGGAACTCTCTCAAAAAAGAATGAATACAGGATGGTCCCAAACCCGAAGTTCCTGTGTGTCCGTTGTCTACAAGCTGTCAGCTGACCTGTCATGATTGCCAGTAGTGTGGTACTCCAGTCAAAAATTTGTGCATTCATGCACTGAATTGCATAGTTCATCTGTGCGCGTGACGCCTGATGCACGGCTGCGGAGCCGATAATTCGCCCAATGAGCGATAAGATAGTCTGAAGGGTCAGGCTGGTGATACTGCTAACAGGTATCGAGGAAGTCCTCTGATTGGTCCCAGCCATGCAATATTCCTCTATCAACTCCGAGACTTTGCTTGGCTCCATAGGAAAGGTCTGAAAGTTGACGGGTTCCCCTCTCCTTGAGAGGCCCGTCAAAAAAAAGATATCCTCAATGGTGGGCACCAAGGATTTCCCCTCTATCATAAAATCCTCTGCATCTGGGTGCCAATAGTCAACCAAGGCATTCAGTAGCCTGGGTTGAGCGCGCATAAATGGACACAAGAAAAACTTTACCAAACCACACTATGACAACACGACCATCACATTCGGATCTGCAGCCACTGCCTCATTGGAAGCCTCATGCTCCCTCTCTCTCCAATGAACATACATCCTACCAAACACACAAAGAAAAAAAAGGGGAGTTTAGATCTTGCACACCCAATTTTCCATTGCGCGGGGGTATCCCGCGGGCTGTTGAGGCGACAGCCTGCGTTTGGCTAGGGTTGACCTCTTGGAGGTCGACGACCACCCCCAAAACATGCCCAAAAACAATAAATGAAGGATTGAAATGCAAGATGAGGGAGTTTGTACTTACTTGGTCCAAGAAGAAGTCTATTTCGTCCACTATAGCTCCCAGAATCACGATCTTTGGAAAAGGGGGTCTTTTGGCTCCAGAGTCAATTTTCAAATCAGCAATGGTGATAATGAGCTGCCAGCTTCTATTTATAGACTTTTTGGCCTCTTTTTGTCACTCTTTTGGCCCCTTTTATCAGTTTCTTTATACCAAAAACCATTTTGAGTGGTTCCGGAGTTATATGGGAGGGATTTGATCAGGT
>ML788825.1:224463-235145 GCA_009831015.1 Picea engelmannii
ATATATATATATATCAGTCAAAAGTGCCATCAAAATGTTTACACAAAATAGAGTACATCTTGTACAAAATCAGTAGGCCAGTGAACCACCTCGGTACAAAACTGGTGTCACCACACCAAATGGGCTCACCAGCCTATATAATATACAAAAATATACACAGAGACACTCATGGTTCCTCTAGAGCACCACCACCTAGACCTCCCTCTTGAGGTGGTGCCCCACCCACTATCGGTCCCTCCGGACCTAGAGGTAACCGCCCAGTCATCGCAACACCTACTACTATTTCTCACTGAACCATGGTCTGCCACATCAATGGAACCCCACACACTACTCTAGGATTCCCTCATCTTGGATATGTGACCACATGCCCTCAGGTACTCTCTGTAGCATTGCCTCCAAGCGGTCGTGAATATCCTCAAAATCTCCCCCGACCTCGGCCAGAGGAGCATGTGATGGCCCTCCACTAGGGTCATCGAAATGACGTCTCCTAGCCACTCTCTCATCACTAGCTAGTATCGCCTCAACATCCTAGTGTCTTCATCTCTCTCCTGCCCGCAGCTCTCACTATGGAGGCCTCACCGGCCCCTGACGAGCCGATGCTCTAACCAATTCAATCTCACGTCCACGAGGTCCCACATCTACACATACAAACAAACAAAGGATAGAATCAACATCCATCTATACATAATACACATGTTATACTATTTAAATATCAAAACATCAAAAAATCACATCATACCTCGGCGGTCGAACACCTCTCCTGGAGGTAACACCATATCTGGATCACCCCAGAAGTCCACCCCACAGTACGGATACTACAGTATGATCTGCGACATCTGTCACCACACCTGTGCAGCCTCGGCCATGAAATAATGGCCACCCTCCCCACCACCATGGTGAATCAAAATCCTAGAACACTGCATCAGTCGTAGCTCTCGCGCACTAGGTGTGCCCAATAACACTCTAGGGCGCAACATCGACACCCTCTCCAAAAGCCATGCAACCAAAATGGACCCAAAAGAGAACTCCTCTGAGTCTACAACCCGACACCTGTTGAGCTGCCCTACCATCTTGGCATGCTGTGTCAAGCCCCAGGCAAAATGCTCTCTTGCCAGTGCCCTCCCCATAATACTCAGCTGACCACCACTGATCCACTGAGTCATGAGGGACCCATATACCCTCACAACCATCGTTGCTATAGAGTGATGAACTAGGGCATCCATAGCCCCGATACTCACCATGGAGCCCGACATAAAATCATCCCTCATATAGTACCTCTGTCCTAAGGTAGCCAATTTCCCATCCCTAGGTAATATGGGCTTCGTCGGTAAGGGTGTTCCCCGAAAAGGGATCCCAGTCAGAAAATATACATCCTCCACCGTAGTGAAGGCCAGTTTCTCACCCCGCACCATAAAAAAATGCAGATCCGAACTCCGCATCTGAATCAAGAACTATAGGAGGTACTCATGGGCCCGTATCAAGGGGCTCTCAAAGAACTTCAACAACCCACAAGTTGCCAAAGTGTCATGAACCATCGGTTCTTCAATGGCCACAGCCTCCTTGAGTTGTGACCAATCCCTCTCTCTCCAATGAAGTGGCATCATCCAAATGATCACCTGCAACCACATAATCTAGTTCTCAATTAGCCATCTCAAATATAAAGACATTAACATCTCCAAAAAAGACAAATTTTCACCCGTCATCTTTACCCCCCAGGTGCGGTTGTTTAACCCCATAGGCACACACACATGCACACTTGCTAACCCCATAGGCATGCACACATGCGCACCTGTTCATCTCACAGGCACGCACACATGCGCGCCTGTTCATCCCACATGCACGCACACATGCACGCCTGTTCATCCCACAGGTGTGCACATATACGCATCTGTCGGCCATACAGAGGTGCTTTCATGCACCCCTGTCACATATACAAGCACGCATCATAGCATGCATGTTCACTACACAGTTTCACACTCATGCACAATTGTTTATCTTAAAGGTGTGCATACCATACGCACCTATTTCCCGCATTAGGGAACCCCCGCGCACGGATATCCGCAAAACAAGCGTGCACCCATGTGCATATATTTCTCGATCACCAATGCACTAGGGGGGCCACACCCACAAAACCTCATTTACGGCCCTCTGTACAGGCCCTGCCCAAAAATAGAAAACCTAATTCTATGCAAGATGATAAGACAACTAACATGAAGCTCTTTGGTCCTGAATTGGCTGCCTCGTTCTCTCGAAATCTCCAAATATCCTCTGAATATCTCTCATCCAATCACTCTAATAGCAAGTACAAATGAGGTGGCAATGTGGGCCCTACAACTATATATAGTCCTTTTAGCCAAACTTCCAGACCCCATTATGGGAGCTCCAGGTGTCCGTTTTTCGATCCGTCTTCAGCCATGGGATCAACACCCCATCCTCTACATCAAGAAAATCCCCAGGCTATCCTTTATCCTTATTCCTCGGGGAGATATTTTTCCATACCCCATCCAGGTATGCATGCTCATGTTCAGAATTATCAAACAAATGATTATATGATCAATTATCTTCAGATATTGTTCACGCCGGGTATTTGGTTGTCATGTGTGCATGTACTTGGTCATCACACACCATCGTGACACCTTTAGGTATATAATCAACACTGAAATGTAATCATTCCCTCTGAATCTGAATTGCATCTCCAATCACACCCTCTAAAATTTTCCTTTAGGGTCCGTATATCCGGCTCTGCAATACTGTCACCTCCATTGCATTTTGGGTATTGTCACCTAGTAGCACTCTCCCCCACATGAGTTATCCCATTCATATCCCCCTTGGCACTTTGAAACTCATGTTGTTTTCAACCTTTATGGATGGGAGTCCCTATAGTCTTACATCATGTCTCGAATCAGCCACATATTCCTTATCCTCATTTTTCTAGCCTACCCAATGGACTCCCAGGGAACTTCGTCACGGATTATTTTGACTGCACTCCCGCAACATTATTTACCATCCATTTCATCCACCGCTGGTTTTCCCATATTAATATTTCCCTTCATACATTGCCCTACTACAGAAACCCACCTATGGGGCCCCAACCCTCCACTTTTTTTTTACACCAACTTGCACCATCCTCAGGCCAAGCCATCTTACACTGGGGCACCCGTTTCTATATCTGCATTATTATCCCCACTGATTTTTCAATTCTTTTTGTAATTGAGTCGTTGTTTCTAGCATTTTACATAACTTTTTGTCATCACCTTTGGCGACCTTCTTGGCAAACGCAACCCATGTTTCCCTTGGTTGGGGAATTCCTTATCATCTACTCTTGTTGACATCATTCATAAACTCCGAGTATCCCACAGGACACCTACCTCTTCTCTTTGATTTTGTTCACTTTGTCCCACCTCTGGCACAACTTATCCCACGTCTTGTTGTCCCCCCTTGACACTCGACCTCATTAAATGGTTGTAGCCACATAAATTTGCATATATCCCCAACCAAGGGCATTCTTGAGTCTCCATGCAGCTTGAATTCATCCATGTACCTCCTCAGTTCCCGACCTCACCTAGTGGATTTCACGAATCCATTTTCTTCTTGGAGTCGCATCTCCCTTTTTGTCGACATCAACATAGTTTCTAGAAGGGTGATAGTATCTTGACTCTCATTACTTTTACAATGAGAAGTCTCATATGGAACAGGGAGACCTATAAGTGCTCCTTGTTGTTATTGACCTCCATAACATTCGACTTTAACACTCTCATGTTACGGTGGGTCTTACTTTGTGACTATTGCAGTTGTTTCTTATATTTTCCAAAAACCTCTGAACTTTGCTGGGCTATCAACACCCACAGAATCCATGATACTTATTACTGATGTCATTTCCTACTGTTCAAAGTATGTTCCTCATCAAAATTTTCCTCTGCCTTTATCAAAACCTCCCCTGAGGGCGCTGTAGTTGTCTACATCAACACATAGTTTCTGTTACTGTACAAAACCCTTTTTTTTTAGTTACATGACACGATAATGGGGCATGCCTGCCTCGTTTGTACACAATTTATTTTACACACCTTGTGAAAGGTTGGGTCCTACAGGTTCCCTTCTCCTTCCAACGGGTCACTCTCAATACTCTCACTATCACTCTTTATTACAATGATACTCTCAGTATAAGAAACATTGATGAATTTCGGCTATCTGTATGCTCCTAACCTCATCCATCATGGGGCATCTGTTATCACTGAAATTTTGTTCACAAATGGTTACAGGAATCCAACATCTTCAAATAGCTATGAGTCCACCCATGGACCAAAATTACCAAAAAAAAGCATTTCCAAAAGGTCCAAAACTATACAACCAGTTATAAAATCAAGATGCTCTATGACTACACAGGGCGCGCATGAACATGCGCCATCCAGAAACGCAGGAAAAGTGCACATGCACACGATTCGCGACTGTGGATGCTAAAATCCACGCACACCTGAGAATGGTGCATTTATGAGGTTGGTCAGCCTCCCACCCACTTGTGGTTCATCTTCCAAGTCGATTTGACATCCAAATCTCGGTTGGATGCAGTTGGGTGGCTGGTCAAAGACCTAAAGGTTCCCTAAACAACCCCTTTTCACACTAAAAGTTGGTTGCACAATACCTCAAAGTGGTGCTATAAAACAAGGCCATGGGTGCACTACATTTTCAAGGAATTCATTTGCAAGGTTATGATGCTGCTATTCTCTTATGGAATCCTCTTTTCTCATCAACAACATACTAGCACCATTCCATTTGGGCAATCCACATCACCTTTTGAGTGGGTTAGATTGGGATTCTTTCACCATTTCCTTCAATTTTTCAAGTTGTAAGAAGAGATTAATATTGGGGGTCCAAGAGCCCTCCCTTGGAAGAAGAAGGGACCCAAAGTCCCCTTTCTTCTCAGTGTTTTCTTTTCACTAATACAATCCTTTCCATTGGTGACATGAGTCTTGTTTGTTTCTTGTTCTTATGTCCTTATGCTCAATAGTTTAGTTGTTCTTTCCTTTCCTAGTTTAATTCTTAGCTTAGTCTTTTATGTTTATTTTTCTAACCCTTTCCTTTACTGCTATATAGCTTAGATAACCCAACTAAGCTTGTAAGCACCTCTATTTTGCTCATTCAAGTGACAAAAGAGGCGCAAAAACTAGATCACCTTGTTTGAATGCCTTCTTCTTGATGTGCCTATCACGATAGGCCTTCTCTCTTTCCTTTTGAACCTGCTGATGTAATCTTGCAATAAATTTTTCTTATTCCAATTCAACCAGCTGTGCAAGCCTCTATTGAACAACTCCCGTGTCATCCATATCTGTAAAGGAAAAAAATTCTTAGGCTTGGTACCAAATATTCCATTGGAAAAACAACTTAAAGACCATATACCAACTTAAAAGGGGTCTGCATTGTTAGCTTCTTGCAAGTGGTTCTATAGGCCCATAACAATGTCGGTATTGTTAAGTCCCAATCATCCCTGTTCACACTACAAATCTTGGTTAGTGTTGTTTCCAAAATCTTGTGGAATGCTTCAACTATCCCATTTTCTTGTGGATTGTATGGCGTGCTCTTCTAATGGTGGACTAGAAATTCTTCATTCAATGCTTCAACTGTCTTATTGATGAAATGTGTTCCTTTATCACTCATAAGGATCTTTGGGCATCCAAACCTAGTTACAATTTCATCAAATATGAAGGATGTAGTTGTAGTTGCACTATAGTCCTTGACTTCTCTTGCTTCGACCCATCTAGTCAAGTATTTTGTTGTTGTAATTATGTACCTTTCTCCTGTGTGCTTTCCTGGTGGGTTTATAGGTCCAACAAAGTCAATGGCCCATTTCTTGATTTCTTGTAGGGTCATTTGTGGTGTCAATGGAATTTCATCTCTTCTGGATGGTTTCCCAACCCTATGGCATACATCACAGGCTCTTGCATAGTCTTTAGCATCTCTATGTAAGGTAGGCCACCAAAGGCCAGCTCTAAGAACCTTCTACATAATTGTTTTCCCTGCATAATCTCCTCCCGCAATGCCTTCATGAGCTTCTGTGAGGAGTAGCGGTCGTTCTGCCTCCATAACACATCTTCGCAATATCTCATCCGATCTCATATTGTATAGATGTCCGGCTATAAGGGAGAAATATGTAGCCTACACTGCTAGTTGTTTCTTCTGTGGAAGAGTGTACTAAATAAGTGCCATTCCTGATGATAGGAAATGGACTATCTCTGTGAAGTGGTCATCGATATTTATAATGGCTAGTAGTTGTGCATCTGGTAGTGTATCTTCCAAATTACTAGGCTCTTCTCCATGTTCCAACCTTGATAAGTGGTCAAGACCTTTGTTCATTCTCCTTGGCTTTACTATGATCTCAAAATCATATTCTTGAAAAAGTATCATCCATATGCATATTCTTCCCCCCAACACTAGCTTGTTGACGAGGTACTTTAGCACGGAGTGATCAGTAAACATTTTAAAGTGTCCCCCCAACAAATAGTGGAAAAATTTCTGCAGTGCATACACCATGGCTAATCCCTCTCTTTTAGTAGTGGTATAATTAATCTCAGCTATAGATATCTTCCTGCTAGAAAAGGATAAGGGGTGGTTAATGTCTCCTATTCCTGGTTGTTCTAACACATCTCCCGATGCAATGGATGATGCATCGACATGCCCATGAAATTTTTTTCTCCAATCTGGGAAAACCAGAATAGGCACACTAACCATCTTTTGTTTCAGTGTGTCAAAGATTTGTTGACATTCTTCTATACAACTAAACTGGAAATCCTTCTTCAACAGTTTCTCCATGGGCATAGTAATCTGAGCATAGCCCTTAATGAACTTCCCGTAATAGCTAGTATGTCCCAACGTAGTGTGCAACTATTTGATTGACGTAGGAGGGGGTAGATCAACTATAATGGCGATCTTGGATGGATCTACCATCAATCCTTTCTTGCATACAATATGACCTAACAACACACCAAATGGTGAAAAGAAGATACATTTCTTCAGGTTCAAATAAATTTGACACTGCCTTCATTTATCCAACATTATCATTAGACATTCAATGCGATTTTTCAACAAACTAAACACGGTCCAGTCATCAAAATATGCTTCTAGAAATTTATGAAAAAATTCTTTGAATGCTTCAATGACCACCCTGGAAAAGATGGTTGGTGCATTATTCAATCCAAATGGAATCATTATATATTGGTAGGATCCCCATTCTGTGGAATATGTGTTCTTATGGAGGTCCTCCTTGGCAATCCGGATCTGATGGTATACTGAAAATCCATTTGTAAAAGAATATACTTTCTGGCCTCCCACATTATCTAACACTTTTTCAGTGAATGGTGTAGGGAAGGGGTCATGAAAACAAGCATCATTTAGCTTCCTAAGATCTACGCAGATCCTGATATTGCCTGTCTTCTTGTCTTACACCACCATAGGGCTGATCCACTCTAATTCTTCGACAGGTTCTATAATCCCTGCTTCCAGCATTCTGTCAAGCTCAATCTTCACTTTCTCTTTGTATTTGGGGTTCATCTTGTAGGGTCGCTGTTTGACTGGTCTTGCATCTGGTTTCAAAGGGATCCTCATCTCACCCATAGGCCCTTTAATTCCCTTCATATCAGTTAACTTGGTCAAAAACAAGTCCTGATACTCATGCAACAACTCAATAATCTTATCAATGGTAGCAACATCCCAATAATCCCCAACATTTGCAAAATTTGGTGTCTTCTCTGTTCCAATATTAAATTTCTTAATCTTGATTGGTTGTCCAATGAATGGCAACTCAACTCCTAGTCATTCCACATCTCTTTGTCCTTATGTTTCTATGATGTTCACCTTCCTCAGATCATCATATTCATCGACATTGATGTTGTAATAGCCTTGCAGTTTCTGGAGAGGTGCAATCTATTCATTCTTGATCTACTGATGGATATTGAATTTCAAATAAGAAGGTGGTTACAAAATTTTGAGTCATACCTTCCCAATCTGTAGTGATGAGGCACAACTCTACTTGAAGTTACTATTAGTTTTGGAGCCTAAATATCTTCCTGATTCAGAGGTCTTTTACTTTCAGCCATGTTTATACCCCATGAAGTATTTACACCCCATAATTATGTACACTCTTCCACGCATGGGAGTGTAGAGGGGGGGTATCCCCTCTGCGGGGTCCGAGGGGGTTATCCCCCTAGCTAGGCGGTCTAGGGGCAAGTGGGCCCCCAACGGGGGTTCAGGGGTGAAGCCCCCAAAGGAAAAATTGCCTTGTAAAAGTATAATGAAATTTCATTGTAAATCTGGACTGTTCATTATAAGGTCACAGATTTAACAATAGAAATTATGTTAGGGTTTTTTCCCTAGAAGGAAACCCTCTTTTATGAGCAAAATGTATTGAGGCTATGTTTGATGGAGAATATTGTATTTTGAGAGAGGAGATTGTGAGAGAAAGAAGAGGAAGTTACATTGGGTTTTGTTGTAGGTTGTATCCCTTCATTTGCTGGATAATAATAAAGGAAGGACCTGGCAATTTCTCTGGTAGACGTAGCCCACACTGGGTGAACCACGTAAATCTGTGTCTCTCTTGTATTGTGTATCTTTTGTGTTTTGTTTCCGCATTTTTTTTATTTTATTGCTCTACGGTCCTGTTTTTCTAACAACTGGTATCAGAGTGAAAGGTAACTCATAGGAAAAGAGGGTTCCTGGTTTGAGTGGGAGAAATGTCGGAAGATGGAAAGTTTAGGGTCGAGAAATTTAACGGCCAAAACTACCATTTATGGAATATGCAGATGGAAGATTATTTATATCAGAGGGATCTATTCCTACCATCAGGTGGAGTAGCAAAGAAGCCGACGGCCATGAAGGACAAAGAATGGGAGATTCTTGATAGAAAGGCCCTAGGAATGATATGGCTTAGCATGGTAGTGTCGATGGCTTTCAATATTTTCAAAGAAAATACAATGAAGGGTTTGATGGATGCATTATCCAAATTGTATGAAAAACCCTCGACGTCCAATAAGGTATTTCTAATGAAGAGATTATTTAATATGAAGATGTCGGAAGGTGGGTCTGTTGCAGATCATTTAAATGAATTTAATACAGTTACTAATCAACTAAGTTCTATAAAAGTGGACTTTAATGATAAGGTTAGGGCTCTTCTAATATTGTGCTCATTGCCAGAAAGTTGGAATCGCTTGGTCATGGCTGTAAGTAACTTTGTCTATGGTTCAAATACTTTAAAATTTGATGATTTTGTTGGTGTTATCCTTAGTGAGGAAATGCGACGGAAAAGCACAGGTGAGACATCAGGTAATGCATTGAACATGGAGAACAGGGGAAGACAAAAGGTTAGAGGAAAGGGCTTAGGGAACCACGGAAATTCTAGGAAGGGCATATCCAAATCCAGACTTGGAAAGATAGAGTGCTAGAATTGTGGGAAGAAAGGACATTTGAAGAAAGACTACAGAGCTCTAAAGAAACAAAGAGATGAACAATAGGAGAGAAATTAGGAAGCAAATGTAACAGGTGATGTGTTACAAGATGCTTTGATTATTTTTGTAGATAATGTTTCTGAGTCTTGGGTAGTAGATTCAGGGGCTTCTTTTCATGCCACACCCCATAGGAAACATTTTCCAGATTATGTTCAAGGTGATTTTGGACAGGTTCATTTGGGTGATGATGCACCATGAAAAATTGTTGGAATGGGAAATGTAAAAATAAAGAAATGCAATGGAAACCAATGGTTGTTGAAAGAGTTAAGACATGTTCTAGATTTAAGGAAAATTTTAATTTCAACAGGACAGTTGGCAAGTGAAGGTTGTATATCCATATTTATAGATAAGATGTAGAAGTTCATCAAAGGATCATTGGTGATAGCAAAAGGAGAGAAGGTAGGTACATTGTATTTATGTACTGGTAATACTGACTCTTCTATATCTTTAACTTCTACAAGAGTGGATACAACACTATGGCATAATAGCCTGGGAAACATGAGTGAGAAGGGTACGCAGATCCTTCACAAAAGAAATTTGTTGCCAGATCTTAAACAAATTGATTTGGACTTCTGTGAGCATTGTGTTTATGGAAAGCAAAGGAGAGTCAGATTTCTCAGAGTTGGAAATGAAAAGAAGAATGAAAGGTTAGAGCTTGTGCATACAGATGTATGGGGACTAGCTTAGGTATCATCTCTTGGTGGATCTCATTATTATGTTACTTTTATTGATGACACAACTAGAAAAACTTGGGTTTATTGCATTCGAAAAAAATCTGATGTTTTTGATACTTTTAAGAAATGGAAAGCTTTAGCTGAGAATGAGACAGGAAAAAGTTTGAAGTGTCTCAGATCAGATAATGGAGGTGAATATTGCAGCAAGGAGTTTGATGATTACTATTCATACCATGGGATTTGTAGAGAGAAGACAGTTCCAAGAACACCACAAGAAAATGGTGTGTCAGAAAGGATGAATAGGACAATCATGGAGTGTGCAAGGAGTATGAGATTCCATGTTGGTTTTCCCTTACAGTTCTGGGTAGATGTTATAGATACTGTTGTTTACTTAATAAATAGAGGACCTTCAAGCTCTTTGGATGGTAGAATTCCAAAGGAGGAATGGACAGGAAAAAAGGTAAACTATTCTTTTTTGAAAACTTTCGGTTGTGAAGCATTTGTCCATATTGATAAA
>ML788825.1:235935-250872 GCA_009831015.1 Picea engelmannii
CTCCAAGGCAGTGGTATTTGAAGTTTGACAGGTTCATGACAAAACAGGGTTATAGTAGATGTCATTCTGATCACTGTGTTTATTTTAAAAGGCTAGAAAATGGAAGCTATATTATCTTGCTATTGTATGTAGATGACATGCTTCTTGCAGGGTCTAATATGCAAGATATAAATATGCTCAAGAAGAAATTAGCTAATTCATTTGCGATGAAGGATTTGGGTGCTACAGAGAAAATCCTTGGCATGAGAATAACAAGAGACAGAAAAAATCACAAATTGACATTGTCTTAGGGTGAGTACACAGAGAAGATGTTGGAGATGTTTAGAATGCATAATGAAAAACCAGTTAGTACACCTTTGGCTAGCCATTTCAAATTAACTAAGGAAATGTGTCCCAAGACATAGGAGGAGATAGAATACATGTCCAGGGTCCCTTATTCATCAGCAGTTGGCAGATTGATGTATGCAATGGTTTGCACAAGACCAGATATTGCACATGCAGTGGGAGTTGTGAGCAGGTATATGAACAATATAGGTAAATAACATTGGGAGGTAGTAAAGTGGATTCTTAGGTATTTGAGAGGTACTACTACTCATGCATTATGTTTTGGAGGTTCAGACACTTTTCTATAGGGATATGTTGATTCAGATATGGTAGGTGATAAAGACAGCAGGAGGAGCACCACATGGTATTTTTTTACTATAGGTGGAACAATAGTAAGTTGGATTTCAAAACTGCAAAAGGTTGTTGCACTTTCAACAACAGAGGTAGAGTATGTTGTTGCTACAGAGGCTAGTAAAGAGATGATTTGGTTACAAAGTTTTATGGAGGAATTGGGAAAGAAGTAGGAGAATAGCATGTTGTACTATGATAGTGAGAGTGCAATTCATCTTGCAAATAACTCAACCTTTCATTCAAAGACTAAGCATATATAGTTGAGGTACCACTTCATATGATCCACCTTGGAAGATGGACATTTGAAGTTGGAAAAGATACACACTAGCCAGAATCCTGCAGACATGTTAACAAAGGGAGTAACCAAAGAGAAATTGAGTTCCGTCTCAGTTTCAATTAGTCTTCAAGAATGAAGATGAAGATGAGAAATTTTCCAGGTCCAAGAAGGTTCAGAGTCCATCATATAAAATAGTGGTGGATTTGTTGAGATCAGTCTCCAAGTGGGAGATTGTTGGTTGTGGAGCTTGATTATCTTCCTGATTCAGAGGTGTTTTACTTTCAGCCATGTTTATACCCCATGAAGTATTTACACCCAAAAAGTATGTACACTCTTCCACACGGGGGAGTGCAGAGGGGGGGTATTGTAATTTCATTGTAAATCTGGACCGTTCATTATAAGGTCGCAGATCTAATGGTATAAATTATGTTAGGGTTTTTTCCCTAGAAGGCAACCCTCTTTTATAAGTGAAATGTATTACGGCTATTTTTGATGGCGAATATTGTATTCTGAGATAGGATACTATGAGAGAAAGAAGAGGAAGTTACAACGGGTTTTGCTGTAGGTTTTATCCCTTCATTTGATAGATAATAATAAAGGAAAGACCTGGCAATTTCTCTAGTGGACATAGCCCACACTGGGTGAACCACGTAAATTTGTGTCTCTCTTGTATTGTGTATCCTCTGTGTTTTGTTTCCGCATTTGTTTTATTTTATTGCTCCATGGTCCTATTTTTCTAACAGGTACCAGTTGATAGGGGTCGTATCCAACGTGTTAATGAATTTTTGCACCCATTGTTATTGCAGAATGTTTCTCTAGGACTCTTCGTAGCTTCGCACATGGTCCTCTGGGAATCTTTGACCTGTGTATCTTACTTCGCATCTTCCGAGTTGTGCTAATAACCTCATTGTCACCAAAGTACGACATTATGTGAAATCTGTGATATTACTTTTGTGTGTCCTCCACCATCTTGCTAGTGTGGCTTTCAAGGCCTCATCCATTGCCAAAAATATTTGTTGTGTTGGTAAATTTTCTTTGAAGTCTGATAGGAAGGCTTCTAACAGATTCAGACCATCAAATGTTGGTAAGTTACTTACTGTCATGTTGATCCAGTGAACTTCTCTGGTTAATCAAGCACATCTCCTTGTAGAGAACTCATACAACTGGTTATGCAAGTTCTCTAATGCTTCTTTGGAGTATGATGAGAACGTGTTGCCACTTTTCCATATTAGACTCCCATCGGATGTAGGATTAATGTAATCATGTTGTCTGGCTATTAGTTTATATATTTTTTCTAGTGGATATGTGTGATATTCTTCTTTTATAGGTTCTATGTACCGTTGACCTTGATATGGATCTAATGGTGTGATGACCCTAAGGCCATCTCTTTCAAAAGCCATAGGTATTTTCTTTAAATCAACAACAATAGAGTTATTGAAGGCCCAATCAATTCCTAACAATGTAGGGTAAGGGAAATTGTCATCAACTATTTCAATTACCTCAAAATATGCAAACATTCTTACTCCATCAATGTCTATAGGGACATGTTCCAATATTCCAAAAGGGCTTACATCTTGTCGATTAGACATCCTAAGCCTGATAGGGGAATATATCAAATTCGTTTTTCCCATCTATGCCTAGGTTTGATTCGTCATGACATTGACCTCTGACCCTAAGTCGAGGACCACATAGTCTATCTCATACTCTCCTATTTGAGCATTCAAATGCAATTCCTTATTTGTCCTTCTCTTCTGATTGATTTTGTGTACTTCCCTATTCAGTAAGGGGTATATCTTTCCTTTCTCATATTGTTTGATTAAATTTTGTAATTCTTGTACAGCGCTTTCATATTGAATCAACTTAATACAAGTATGTAAGAAGTCCATGAGATTGCTTATCTCTTTTCCTTCTCTTGGCAAAGAAGACTGATAAAATGCCTGAGGTATTCCATACTCTCTTACTTTTGGTTTTGTCTTCGATGAGCAACCTTGGTCTCCTATGAACTCTACTCTTTCTTCCTCAAACATTTGTCTTTCTTTCTTTGCATCAAAAGTTTGGGTCTTCTCTGTAGCTTTCCTAATTCCTGAATCTTTTGTGGTCTTCCCTTGTGTCAGTCTGTCTTCTCCTGTAACAACACCTCCTCTGGTTATAAAAACGACTCTAGGGTCTTCTCCATGAGGTTCAACATAGATCATTTTCACTTGTGGGTTCTGCTGAGGTCCTCATATTTCCTAAAGTTTAGCTAACATCACAAGAAAATCTTATATAACATGGTCAAATGAGATGCAATAGTTGCAAGTGGTACAAGGGTTCTGACAATACCTTGCAAGGTGTCCTGTTTTTGTGCAGATATAACCGATGATCTGTACTCTGCCTCGACTCATTCCTCCTCCTTGTCCTCTTCCTCTAAATCCACTGCAAGGGTTGAAGTTTCATCTTCCTGGAGAGTTGTACTGCGTAGTGTTTCCTTCTTGTTGTACTTCACCTTAAATATTATATATGTCTCTCGACCTTTCATGCATGAGATCATAAGCCCTAAAATACCTATCATCATGTCTTATGGACTTACAGAAGGTACAATACAAATTTGTAGGTGTGTGAACATACTTTTTCATATAATATCACTCACCAGTACAATGTTTGTTTTTGCATACCTCGCACCAGGGTAAGGTGACTTGCTTCAAGGGGATCGGGGCTCCAGAAGCCAAGTATTCATTGAATAGAGGTCAATGTTCCTTGTCATGGCCTTATGATCTGCATCTGACACACCATATGTCTTCTCTTTTATCTTTTCCCTTGTCTTTCTTCATATCTTCGACCTGCAGAGACAAACTGGTTAGATGGCTTAAGATCTGCCTCATACCTGAGCTGGATTCTCCCATAGGGGATGATTCTAACTTCATTGTGATCTCCAATGCCTCATCCTACGAAGAAATCTTTTGTTGCATCAGAAGAAATCTGATGTGTGGTAAGAGGGCAACAATGAACCATTCTTTGTTCTATTCATCCGAGATCTGAAAAGTCAATCAGCCTGTTAAGGTCTTGAATCTCTGATCAAACTCCCAAATAGGTTTAGCCACATTCTTCTTGATCTCTTTCAACTCTGTGATACATTGGGATTCTGACTTAGGTTTCTTTAATTCTATGATCATCACATTCTTGATCTGATTCAATGGCTTAGGTTGTGCAAGTCCTTGGACAAGTTTCATGTACCAACTCAGTGCACGATATCTGAGAGTTGTATTGAACTAATTTATTTTGACAACTTCATCTGTGACATTATTAATGTTCCATACAGGTTCACACAGGAACCAGTGTTGATCAGGATCTTCAGATCCATCTCCCCTAAACATAGGGAGGCTCATCTCATCTACCATAGATCTTCCTAGGGTTCCTGACTGAATATGTGGTGGACTACTATTGACAGTGCTTTGGATGCTCCGGTGACTGGGATTACTCTGGTTTCTTAATACTGAATCAACAGGAAGGATAACAGTACTTACTTCGATGGTCTGTGCAGTTTCTGAATTTTCAGGTTCTCCTCAGTGAAGCTCTACATCTTTTCCTTCCTCTTCCCTAGAGGGTTCTAGATGTTCTTCATCCATCAAATCTGCCTCTTCTCCACTATAGAAACCCTCCTCCCCATAGTTATTCTTAAATAGGTTTGCAAGGTGGACTTATCAGAACACTCTCCCACTGCACATATGTCCATCTTCTGTGTCATTGTCGCTGTCTAAATTTTTGAACATTAGCCATTCTTGATCCGACTAATCTATTGTGTCTTCAAGATGTTCTTCTCATGCAATAGCAACTTGATTTGAAACTTCATAAAATGAAAAAATTTCCCTTGAGGTCCCTTGAAAAAATATCTCTCGGCTTGGCTATATGATTCTACTCTATCAACAACATACTCTGTGATGTACCCTCCAATGGTGCTATCAAACTAGTGGTCTACTACTTGTGATATGGTGTTATCAACTCTTTTGACCTTATTTATCAGCTCCAACATGCAAACCATAGGAAGTCTAGATCAGATCTCAAAATGGGTATCTACTAATCTAGCTAGCCACTGATATAGCTCTTGGTGGATTCCTCTAAAGAAGATCTGTATATCGGTAAAGATATATTTCTCCAACCAGTCCTCTGAACTAATATTATGGTTCTTGTTATAGGATTCAACAAATTCCTTATCTTGATATTCTATCCACTTTTGAATATCTATCTTTGATGGAAACCACCTTGACATTCCCTCAAGAATATTCATGTCCTGGCAACGAAACCATTTGTTGGTACAGGGGCAGACCCAGGGTTCATCTCCAAGAGAGAACCAACAAGCCCTAACTATTGTCCCTTTCGGAAACACCTTTGAAGCAAATGCAATCTCACCCAAAGACGTTATGAGGGGGTTGCATGATAGAGATTTCTACAACCAAGGGGAATATCAAGTGGATCTAACAGAAGAACAACATAGCATTCATATATCACTTATCAACTTAGATCTATTATACACATATACTTATCAAATATAAAGCAGTAGTGAAATCACAGTATATAAATGACAGAGATAGAAGATCAATCACACACAACACAAAATATACATGGTTCACCCTCTCTCTAGGGCTACATCCATAGAACTGTGCTATATTATATTTGACTAAAGCATATAGTTCTTATTTATTCTCTTAGCTAGAATATATTCTCTTCTCCTCTCTTTCTCTCCCCTCCCTGCGCACCCAGCTATAGGTTTGATCTTTGCAGCCATCTGAAGATATTACAATCCAGAAGGCTCTTGTACTCAACACTTCTCTCTCACACAATACTCCTCTCTCAACCACCTGATACCAACAGAAACAATAACAAAATTATCTTACCAACCCAAAGTACCAACCCAACCTAGGCCCTTTATACCTCTATTTATACATTACAATAGCTCATCGATAGCCTTAGGCCAAAACCTAGGTGTCCAAAACCCTAGATACCAAAACCCTAGGTGTCTAAAACCCTAGGTCAACTTGACCCATATTTTTAGGGCTTCAGAAGCCTATCTTTCTTTCCTTCTTGCATGGTGCTCCAAATCATCCATCAATATCTTTTTCCTCTTGCTGAGTTGTCCATGATATTTGTTCCTTGTTGACTTGTCATTCTTGATCTCCTCTTCCAATATATTTCTTTATCAGGCTTCGCTCCATCTTTTCTGCTCTTTTGCTCACTTTGACCCAATAACAGTCACTGCGTCTTCCACGAAGTTCGCTTGCTCCCTTTTCTTCCTTGATATTCTCTTTATTCCATAACCAAGGGCCAACAGGAAGCACTTCAGAGTTTTTGGAATCAAATGCTACATCAAAAGATAATATGGAAGAATGGGAAAGTTTGACTCTCATGTGGACAAAGGAGTACTTGTTGGTTACTCAAGTACAGAGAAAGAATACAAGTGTTACAATCTGAGATTGAATAAATTTTTTGAAAGCATCAACGTAACAATTGATGAAACAAGTAGAAAACAATTAAAGGAAGAAGAAAATGAATCAATGGAACAACTTTATGAAGAAGAAGTAGAAGATGAAAAATAAGTAGAAGGGGAATATGAAGAGGATCTGATAGAAGTAGAAGAGTAAGTTTAGCAAGTTCCTCCAAAGACACTTAGTAGACTATTACGGAAGAGTCATCCTTCAGATCATATTATTGGAAACAAATATGCAAGAGTTAAGACTAGAAGAAGAATCTATTCACCATAATAAATGCACCTAACACTCTCATCTATGATTGAACCAACCTATTTTGAAGAGGCCAACAAGGATGAATTTTGGAATAAGGACATGGATGAAGAATTGGATCAAACAAAGAAAAATGACACTTGGGAATTGGTTCCAAGACCAAAGGATAAGAATGTGATCGACACAAAGTGGATATACATGAATAAATTGAATGAATATGGACAGGTTACAAGGAACAAATCTATATTGGTATGTAAATGATATGCACAGGTTGAAGGAATCAACTTTGAAGAGACATTTTCCCCAGTTCCCAGAATGGAAACATTATGATTTCTTTTACCTTATGCATGATTCAAAAAAATTAAAGTGTATCAAATGGACGTAAAATCATCTTTTTGGAATGGGGAACTTAAAGAATAAGTCTACAATGAACAACCAGAAGGATTTCAGTTGTCAGAGAATGCATATTATGTGTGTAAATTAAAGAATGCCTTGTATGGTCTAAAATAGGATCTTATCGCATGGTACTCTAGACTGGATAAATATCTATAGTAGGTAGGGTTTAGAAAAGGAAGCGTAGACAACAACCTCTAAATAAAGGTAACTCAAGATAGTATTTTATTAATTGAAGTTTATGTTGATGATATTATTTTTGGAAGTACTGATGACAGGCTAAGCCTGAAATTTGCAAAGGACATGCAAAATGAATTTGAAATGTCATTACATGGAGAGATATATTCTTTCTGGGTATTTAGATACGTCAAAGAAACCAAGGAATTTTTATTTCTCAAACCAAGTATATCAGAGAAATGCTAAATAGGTTTGGAATGAAATATTGAAAACCAGTTATCACTCCCATGCAAACCAGTTGCAAGTTGAGAAAAGATGATGATTCAAAGTCTATATATCAGAGGAAATACATGTCAATGATTGGTAGCCTACTATATGTGACAACATCTAGACCATATGTAATGCAGGTAATTGGACAGGTGGCATGATTTCAGGCAACACCAAAGGAATCACCTGTATTGGTAGTGAAGAGGATTTTTAGATATCTCAAAGGAACAAAAGAGTTTGGATTATGGTATCCAAAAGGAAAGGATATATCACTCATTTCCTACATAGATGCAGATTGGGAAGGTTGCGTTGATGACCGATGAATCACCAGTGGAGCGAAATTCTACTTGGGTGAGTGTTTAGTGTTGTCACAGGGGTAGAACCAGGGTTCAATGCTACAACAACGCACCAACAAAACCCTAACTACTAGCCCTTTTGGAAACACATGTGAAGCAGATGAAGTCTCACCCAAGGTAGAGGCAGGGGTGGTTCCAGGACTTAGGTGTCTACAACCTTAGCTGGGACACAGATCTATGATTGTAATACTTAACAGAGCACTTAGCACCCACAATTCATCTGTATTTAACCACTATCTACTGCGCGGATAAAATAGATCATCTTGTCATTCACTCAGATCTGATGTATCAAAGCACTTATCATAGAGAGGTAGGTTATATCTAGTAGATTCAAGCACTAAGAACATTCACATAGGTCAGATCTACATCCATATACATAATTATCACAAAGCATAAACATATCTATCTATCTATATCAAAGCACTTAGCAAATAAAGACATAAACACATCAAGACGTTGCACAAGGTAGAGAAACACAATATATACATGGTTCACCCCCACCTTGGGCTACGTCCACCAATTCTTGTTCTTTATTATCTTCGGTCAAGCATATTACAAGAACATAGCATAAATATCCTACTCCACAGAAGACAGGATATCTGTGCGCACTCCGCCAGATCCTTTTTCTTTGAGCTAGGGTACTTCACCAAGCCTTCTTACACATAATTTCATGTATCTCTACAAGTCTCGCATAGTATGCATAGAGCATTTACAATCCTTTAATTACATAGATCTAGCACTTAGCCATTCGTACCCAAAGATCAAATACTAGAACTTAGCACACTGACCTCTTCTTACATCACCTAGCTACTTATTTATATATTAAAAAATAGGCCCAAACATGGGTAAACCCATGGGATGACATACCATACCTGTTACATAATCCCAAATCCCAAAAAGGACCCAAAAAGGGGTCGAGATCCGACGATCTCTTCTTCGTCTTGCACTCCTCCTTTGACAGGTTGTTGAAGTCCCAAAATCGGTCAAACTTGACCAAGGATATCCCAAAACTTGGTCAAGGGACAACATTTACTATCATGGATAAGCAAGAAACAATCATTGGTATCTTTATCTATAGTCGAGGCAGAGTATATTACAACAACAACATGTTGTACACGGGTTCGATGGATGAAAAAAACTCTAACAAATATATATGTTGAGTATGATGAGACCATTCCAATCTATTGTGATAATACAAGCACCATCTATATTTCAAAGAACCCAGTGATGCACTCCAAGACGAAGCACATTCCAATCAAGTATCACTTTTTGTGAGAACAGGTTGCAGAAAATAACATCAGAGTTGAATATGTGGGCAGAAAAGAACAAGTGGTAGACATGTTTACAAAATCGATTCCATGGGAATCTTTGAGTATCTTTGCCAGAGACTCAGAGTTATTTCTAGTCCAAAATGTATGCTTTTGAATGCTTATCTTATATGTCTTAGATGTACAAGAGGAAGCACCGTAAAGAGGACAATTCAAGTTGGGAGATTAGACGGGTCAGTTAGGGGGAGCAGACCCAAATGGAAAGATACATTTTCCATTGATCAAAAAGGGGGGGAGATTTATCATATGTAGAGGACAGAGGCATTGTTCCAGGGGGAGTGTTGGTTAGAGAGATGCAGGCATGGTTCTAGGGGGAGTGTTGGTCATAGATATGTAGGCATGGTTCCAGGGGAGCATGAGTTATATGATTTCATTATTGCATCATAGTCTTGCAATCAATGCCAAAGGGGGATATTGTTGATTAATTGGGTTGGTTGTCATTGATGTCAACCCTTGAAGAAATTTTGGTATCGAATTTGGGTAGCACAAATTTTTGGGTAATAGACCCAAGTTTGTTTGATGTATAATGGTATGAGTTTTGATATATTTGCAGGCAAGACTATTCTATATGAAGTGTATCTTTCATTCCATTTCTGGTGGTATGTGGAACTTCACATAACTCCTCACGGTTTGAGAGTTATGGCCTTATGAAGTTGGAGGGCCCTCATATGTTGGCTTGAAGCCCCAAAAGGTCAAAGAAGTCAAAGTGTTTGAAAAGAAGAAATTATTTAAATAATAAAGTGAAGTGACAAAGTTAAAGAGGATTATTTAAATAATAAAGTGAAGTGAAAAATTCAAAGAGGATTATTTAAATAATAAAGTGAAGTGAAAAGTGAAAGAGGATTATTTAAATAATAAAGTGAAGTGACAAAGTCAAGGAGGATTATTTAAATAATAAAGTAAATGGAGAACTTTTTAATTATGGAAAGTGGTTATAATAAGGTTAACTCTAAAATGAGAAAAATGGGTTAACTAGTCAAGTGGCTATTGGATATATGGACAAGTGGAAAATCAGACAAGGTTGGACATAGGTGACTATCTGGACAAAGTGGCTATGTGGAGAAAGTGGTCTAGAATATGCTTCTAAGGAAGCTACATGAAAGTATAAATAAGAGGCAAGGCTCTTTCATTTCACTAACACTTGAGCATATTGAATATCTATAGGTGAATGAGGTAACCAAAGGATATCTAAGATGAATTTCATAGGGAAGGTGAAGTAAAGAAGGCCGAAATTCAAAGGAGGATAAATTCTTTTGATGATGCTTTATAAGGTATGTTATTTACAGGTCATCTCACCATTTTCACAGTAACATTTTTTATAGAATGATTCAGACAGTGAAATTGGGAGGCCATTGAGGAAACATATCCAAGTAGTGGTGGTACAAATTTCATCTTGTGGGTCATTTTCTTTTTGGAGTTACACTACATGGAAAATAGGGTTTGTGGCTAGTCCTGAAACTAGTCTAAAACAGGTGTTTTCGGTAAAAACGTCATAACTTCTTCATAACATATCCAAATTCAGTAAGACCAACTGTGCTAGTTAGAGTACAGTTTGTAGTATTTTGTGTAAAATTTTCATATCCATACAACAAGTATTCTGTGCGGGGAATGCTCTAAAAGTTTTCTCTCTAGAATAAGCCATAAATCAACAAGGTATGCCATTTTTGCTATAATGCCTTTTCTGAGAGGTTCCAAGTAGCGACACCCAGAGGAATTGCATAAAACACACTGAAGAACATTGTGTACTATTTTAATATATTTAATCATTACAGGTACATAGTTATGATTATTTAAAGTTAGGGTTGTTGACTAATCCAAAACTAGTCATGCAAGACTAAAGTAAAGTTTGATGAAAATGCTAGTCTATTGTTGTTAAAGTTAAGGAAGGTTTGCAAGTATGTGATCATATACACCAGTTCTATTACAGAGTTACAAATCATATTTGGATGATGAAATTGATGAGGGATTTTGGTTGAGGTTGAGGTACAGGTTGGTGCATGGTTGATGCACTTGTTTATTGTACATCTTGATTACAAGTTGAGGTACAGGTTGATGCATGGTTCAAGTTATTGGTACAGGTTATTTGGTGCAGTTTGATTGGTACATGTTTACAACTTTATATCTCATAGTGATAGTGTGATAGTGGTTCCATCATTACACTTATACATCAGGGAGGTTGAATGGGGCAAGGATAGGTGGTTGTATCCACCTTCCAGTTGTAGTTGGAGAACATAGAGGGTTGTAGCCTCTTTCTAGTTGCAGCTAGAGAATTGGGGAGTTGGACATTCCCTTAGGTTGTATCTTGAGAAACAAGGGGGTTGGAGCCTCCTTCTAGTTGCAGCTGGAAAACAAAGGAAGTTGGTGCTTCCAATGAATGTAATTCTTCTAGACATATAAGAAAAAGCGTTCTGTGGTTTTCTCTCGCTTTGGCTTTCCACGTAAAAAAACTGGTGTACTTTGTATGTGTATGATTGTTCATTTGTTCGTTGTTTATTTACTCTACAAATATTGGATGATAATGATACATTTATATAACAATTGCATTATATGGTTAAAAAGGATTGTCTCTATTACTGATTCACCCCCCCTCTTAGTAATCCAACACATCATGAGTACAAAAATTAACTATTTTATTTGATTTTGGTTTATCTAAATGAGTATGTGTTAGACAAAATGAAGTGGTATATCATATTTCAAAACTAAAAATCATTTTCCTATGTTAATATGCATTCAACTAATGTCAAAGTATGATGATTTTTGTTCTAAAAGAGATCGTGCTAGATACGTGAAAATATAACGAAACTTATGCTACCATAAACTTAATGACTAAGCCTCAAAGAAATTATATTTTGTGTCATGACAATACTTAATGAATATCGTGGTGATACATCAGGAGTCTTTATTAAATGTTTCATCATATTTTGACACTTACAATATGACGACTAAGGTAAATTCTCTTTTATATTATCATACCCTAGCATGAGTGTCCCAATTCTCCACCCGCGGCCTGACTGATTAGAATCCTAGGTATGATGGAATTTCATGCCAATACCATGCCTATTCAGATAATACTTGCTCATTTTTGTTACTTCCAAAATGATGGGTGGTTTTACATTGAGTCCCTTTTCATATCCAATGTCACCATTTTCCCTATCCCAAATGAGAATCCCCTCTGATTCAAGCTATTAGACTCGCTTATGATGGTTTTATTTCGAATCAAACCCAAGGGATGCAAAATCATCTAAGCCTATGATGATGCTTTAAAAATCATGTAGAAGGTGGGATGGGGAGAGTTTATTGAATATTTTTATGGCCATAACATCAAATTAGCTAGGTATTTTTCCCAAACATTCAATGACCAGATTGTTTGCATAGGAAACTTGGATTTTTCTATTAATGAGACATGGATAGTAGAAGATACCCAGTTACCTCTTGTTGGTGTCAAGATGGTTTAAGAACTTGTTTGCATAGGAAACTTGGATTTTTCTATTAATGAGACATGGATAGTAGAAGATACCCAGTTACCTCTTGTTGGTGTCAAGATGGTTTAAGAACTGCATGGTCAAAGATATCCCTTGCAACAAGCTCTTGGCTTCCAGAAAACCAAGCTACCATAATAAAGGTATTCATGTTACCTTGCTTAAAAAGTGATGGAAGGATCTTATTTTTAACATTAGGTAGTTCATTACATGTGAAGGCCGATATGACTTGGTATTTTACTACCACATTCGACTGTTAATGGAATTCCTAGGGTATGAATTAAAATTTCCTTATTACCTTATGAAGAACCTAATTAATATGTCCAAGTTTTACCAAAGGGGTTTGAAAAACCTAGATACGATCCTTTTCCATTACGACTTAATCAAGATACTGATTGAGAAAAACTTTCTCAAATTGGGGATTCATGGGAGAATTTCATCCTGAAAAATGGTTTCTCATAAATTCTTACACATGTAGTTAATGTCCCTTTAATGGAAGAAAATAATCATGGGATCCCTGAAATACCTAGGGTTTTACACCAAGGTGACTCACATGGAATCATTGTAGATGAAACCCTTTCCTTCACCCATTTTTCAGATAATGAAATGATCAACCAGGAAATTCATCAAAACCCATTTGTCGATCAAACCGAGAAGTCTAATGATAGTTTACTATAGGAACTCCAATAGGATGCTAATTGTGTTAATGAAAAGTCTTTTGTGCCAATAATGTCTCAAGTCACTCAAAGCATATCTAGAAATTTTAGAGTTGATTCTGGTGGCTATAATGGTGATTTTGCAGTAGTTAAAAGAAAGGATAGGTCACAAGATGAGCCTAAGACACAAATTGAAGTTTCGTAAATTGACAAATTGACCCAACCAATTGATAAAACCATGTGCCGAGACCATGCAACCAGGAAGATATATGATAATAAGGTTTTAGACAAGGCAGCCAATGTTAATTTTACGAAAAAACAATAGGCTCGAAAAAAATCTCAAATTACCATAAATAAGTTCAAGAAATTGTTGAACCCCGATTCTCCCATAGAGATTGATGATGAAGGCATATCACAACCTGCAATAAAGTCACCCTCTCATAGGCCAAAATCTGAGAAACATTTTCAATATGGCTTTGTTTATAATCTATCACCTTTCCTCATAGGTTCTGATCAGTTCCCAGGCATTAGGGTAAGTCAAAAGGATGATTTTCCTGATACTAGGGTTCCTCCTATTGATCATCAACATACAAATAATGAGAAAATTTTGGGTCGATGCCTCAATTGTCAATTTTGGATTGAAAAATATCGGTGGGTTGTGGCTTCCATTAATTAAAATATAGATCAGCTACATAATGAGAACATGCATTTAAGGAAACAAAATAGGTAATTAATGGAGCAACATGAAATAGAAATTGTGGAAATGAAAAATAAATCGAAAGTTGTTGATGGTCCAGTTGTGATCCACTCTGCTGGGGTAAAAGTTTTTATCACATCCGACCCAAAGAATCTGATCCATTCCAAACCATGATGTCCGGTTTTAGTTTTTCATGATTGAAATTTTTATTTTCTTGGTAAGTAACCATACTGTAAGATTGATTTTATTTGATATTATCGTTACATTATTTTTTTTAAATTGGTTATGATTTTCTTAATTTAGAGAATCTACATAATCAAATATTATGTAGCTCCTCTTTAAAAATGTGTGATTTATTGATTTATGTTGTATTTATGGATTACCAGGTGTGGATATATGAACAACATGATATGATTGCTATGGTCGAGTTTTTAAGGAAGATCAGTTCAATTATTATTTGGTCACATCAGTTAGTATATATCGATTGATTCGATGTTTATTGAGATGATCTTGTGAACTATGTCAATACATTTGGGTCAATGAACATTATCTGAAGTTGTTGAATCCTTATGTTAGTTAGATTTAGAATTCATGTTCTAGTTATGAGATCAAATCACTATGACTAATATTGTTGCTACCCAAGTTTTGAGGGATTATTGTTTATATTTGAGTATTATTGATGTGATCAATCCTTTTTGTTATCATAACTCTATTTCATTATAAAAGAGTATGATGAGACTAAAGAAAGGTGGGGAGCAATAATCAAGACTTGTTGAATTTCTCTTTTGTTGAAACATTGAAAGTATCTTTTTTGCAAAGACCTATTTGTAAGTATTGTTTTGAATGTCTTTAATACACGGTTTACAATAGTATTTTATCCAAATGTTCATTGTCTCTACTGAAGTTAAATTTCAAATA
>ML788826.1:15190-45667 GCA_009831015.1 Picea engelmannii
TTGTTTATTTCAGTGTATCTTTTGTATTTGGGTACCTAACATGGCCTCATTTCTATGACCCCTTCTTTATTTTCACCATAGTTATGTTTAGGGGGTGTGTTGGAGATGCTTCATACACAACTATGATTTATTTTTCCTAGGGTTTCCCCTATGTTTATTAGTCATTATTCAATCTCCTATAGTTTAGGGAGAATATTCCTTTTCCTATATTCTAGGAGAATATTTTCTTCGGTTCACACTTCAGTTTGATTAGTTGAGTGGAGTCTAGATGACACATTGGGATCATCATCATCTAATGGAAATTTTCCTTGGGATTATCACCAGACTAGTGCATTACCCATGATTCCATGATATCCTCTTTACTTCACTTTGTTTCAGTCAGTTAACTGAAGACTAAGAGACTAGTTAACTGAGACTAGGTGGCAGTGTACTCCTATAACTGCCAGTGTGTGTCTAGATCACTCTAGACCACCACTATGGCACATTGGTTCTCCTCCAATGCACATTAGTTGAGTTATACATAGTATATCATGTGTAAATTATCAGTCTTTCATTTGGTTAATGAGACTTCTTCCATTCTTTCTCTCCCATTTCTCTAACTGTGTATGTAATTTGATAGCTAGATCTTTTATGTGTAGGTTCAACACATTTACACTCTTTTCCTTCTCCATATCGCAACCAATAATGCATTTTGTTATTAATAACGATCAAAGTATTACATTTCCTAGGCACACTGACCTTTCATCATATAAAAAAAATACATTATTAATTCGCGGACTCAAGACTGTGGTATTACATAGACCATGCTTCTATAGCGAGGGTTTGTAGACCATGCTTCTATAACCTTGGATAGACCAGAACAATCCTTAAGAATATGGATACCCTTATAAAGCGTGCAAGGGTACTTGGGCTTATGGGTTGTTTGGGTGATCTTGACATCATCAACACTCCCAGCACGATTAACAGTAACTAGTTGTTTTCCAACATGTTTGAAAATAGGCGGAAGTTTTGACCTTTGTTTATCTTTCTTCTTCTTAATATTTCTTTTCTTCTTCTTGTTATTCATCGGGTGACTAGCTTCAGAACTTTCACCTGACGAAGAAGATGAAACGGAAGGCGACATTGCAAACGAAGACTGCAAAGAAGACCTTACTGGTGAAGAAGGTGAAGGATCAACATGAGGTTGATGCTCTTGGGGGGAAGTGCTTGTGACTGAAGCACTAACTGCATTCGGGATTACCTGAGTGGAAAACAACCATACCGATAATCCAATAGTGAGACCTGGAAGGCTCAAAGTAGCGATGTGAGGAGGACCAATGTTTCCATAAGAAGGAAAAACAAAAGGTTCCCCTAGAGCATAGGTTCCTTCATTGGTCATTTCGGGAACTGACGCCATGAAAAACCAAAATCCAATCTAGAGTCCACTAGGGAAAACAAACAACACACGCTAAAAATTTAGGAAGCAAGCAAACAAACAAAACCTTCTCACAATGAACGCACTAGTTGGTGATGAAATCCAACGTCGCGGGAACAATGTAAGAAGGGGCTGAGATAGAGCGGGTGGAAAAGTTACGTTGATGACCTTCTTAACAGACTTACACCCTGGTACAAGCTCCCACACATAATTGTGGGTATACCCTCCAAGGAGCCCGAGTGAGTTTGGCCAACGTCGATTCTAGGTACCGTGAAGACTTTCCCCTCCACAGTCACCTTATGTAAAGACCCTAAAGAGATAGGCCACTAGGGTTACCACCGACAACAATAAATCCTGGGGGGACGGTCGACAGTCCGATCCACATGCAAGGGCAGGGTATCTAGCCCAAAATCAACTTGAAAGGGTTCCACTCATCATTGTGGGTATACCTCTCAAGCGACCCCCATAATACACGTAATCTCTACACCAAGACCAACAAAGCAGGGTGAATAACTCTACTAGTCTCAATGCGACCTCGTGATTGACCCTTGTGTTAGAAGGGCTTCCGAGGACAAAATTTAATAAGTGGATTTAACCGCTCCCTAACTCAAGATTCTATGTTTGTTTGCATCTTTGGAAAGTTATCTTTCTCACCTATTCCAAAGCCCTACAACTAATCTAATGTAGGTTTGCTACCAGAAAATATAAAAATGTCTAATCAATTTTTATAAGCGCTTTATTTTATGGTTGTTGTTACTCAAAAGGAAGATGGCGTGGACAATATGGTGTTTTGACCGACTCGGAAATTATGCAAAGATATGAAGATGCAATCTTTTCATTTTGATGAAATCTATGCTATGAGAAGGAGAAAACATTTATCATTCCCATATGCACGATGTCCCAAAATATATTAAACTCATCAATATCAAGATTCTCAAGAAATGAGAAAAAGGTACTGAACACCAATGCACTATTCATGCCCCCCCCGACCATGAGGGGGAAATATTTTCATAATTTAAGATAAAAAAATGCCAAGAATCATGCAATTTCGCTACTTCAAATGAAAGGATGCCCCCAATCTAATATAAAGCAAGAAATTAAATCTTTTTGTTTCAAAAATTTCACTAAAAGAAATAATGAACTTTCTTAAAACAAAGAAACCCAAACTAAAAGTTTTCTTTTAAAGCGAACTATGCAGAAGAAATCTGATTTTTCCCCAAACAATTCTAAAGAAAAGACATTCTTTGTAATTGAAAGACACTCAAAGCAAGAGACTAATCCTTCAAAACCAAACAAAGAAAACATGGCTAAAAGAAACTCTAAGAATATCAAGCAGACTGTAAACAGATCAATATAGGGTCTAAATGTTCAATCCAACTGATCAAAGAAAAACTGGTTCATCAAAAGATGACAAGACCCAATCCAAAAAAGTTTACAAACAAGTTTACAGCCTAGCAATAGAGTGCAGTGCGAGAATTAGGTATTCTTGCAGGCTAGACATTGGTAGGGTGCAAGAAGTTCGCACCTAGCTGAACAGTAGGGTGCGAACATCAATGATTCTCGCAGGCCACTAAAGGGTACAGTGCGAGAATGCATGTAAACAAGCAAAAATTTGAAAAAGGGATAAATTTGAGTGAACTTTCAGATCCAGAGTGTCTGGATGGATCTCCCACAGACTCAGACACCATAAAACAAGCAATCAAAGCAAGGGAAACTAGACTAACTAGGAAACAATCCGTTCCCCAGTGGAGTCACCAATTTTGTTATCGGACTAATCGGTAAGTGCGGACACTTACTGATCTCCCTCGATCCACCTAGATCTAGAAAAAAACACACCAGAACATGACGCTTTCCTTAAGTTTTAGATATTGAATTTACTAACTAAAGAGAGACGAGTGACATACCGTTTAAATGTCGCTTCCTCTCGCCATCGTCATCCTAGCTCCGTTCGAATTCTCATACAATGATGAACCTGCAAAAGAACACAACTAACCAAAGTGATAGTAATAGCATAAAATCAAATATAAACCTATGTATGTGATCAAGGAATCATACAATAAAACACAACAAGCTTTATAGGAAAGAATCATGTATGTGATCAAGGAATCATACAATAAAACACAACAAGATTTATAGGAAAGAATCATATTACTGTATCATATTAAATGTGAAAGAGAGATTACAACCATGGCCTTGATGTCGTAAGGTCCCTTCCAACTGTCCTTCATTCCCCACACACTTCTACTCCAAGAATTCTGAGAGCATAGATCTAATACTGCTCACAATCTATCTTGACAAAAGAAAAACTCAAAGACACTCCAACCAAGATGATAATTCCAAGACAAATCCAACTTAGCCAATTCCAAAAAATCCAAGCTAACCAAAGCTAACTTTCTCCATGAGAACTCCTCTCCTTTTATAAGTTTAAGAGGATAAGGTGAGGAGGTTAGGATGATCCCACTAAATCATGAAAGTGAGTAAGATCCAAACCATTCAGATGCCACCTCACCATAGAAGTTTCTCCTTCTAGAAGATTCGAGAAAACGCTTGTTTTTTCCACGTGTAGGCATTCTCGCACCCTGCCTATAGAGCAACCTGCGAACATCTCGCACCCTAGCTATGGTGCAACCTGCGAGAATCAGGCATTCTCGCACCCTGCCTATATAGCAACCTGCAAACTTCCTTTTTAACAGGGTTTTTACAAGGGAAAATGCAACTTCTTTTCTCAGGAAAAGTTCTTCTCCCTTCTCTCTTCAGGAACTCAGGCCAATGACCCCTCTGAAGGCAACAGATAGGTTTACATCATTAACAGTCATAAGGATGACAAAAATAATGTGTAACACTTACATGTGGTATCAGAGCGCGTTTTTGGCTTCAGAGGGACGCCTTTGTTGCCGAGGGTTTGGCTCAGTCTTGATAGATCTAGTTTATCTTGGGTCTGTGATAAACCTGGGTTTAGTGGGAGCTTTTGCAGTGAAGATTCGAGTAAAGAAAGATGAATGGCGAGCTCATCTAGAATCGAGATAGAGAAGTTCAACGGTAAATTTTTTTAGCTATGGAAGCTCAATATGGAGGACCTTCTTGTAGACAAAGAACAATGGATTGTTGTGGATCCTGGTACACAACCTACTGGTACACCATCTACAAGCACACAGGCTATTGGTACACAACCTACTAGTACAAAAACTACTAGTACACCAGTTACTGGTATGTCGAAGGAAGATTGGGACAAGTTGGACATAAGAGAAATGAGTACTATTCGACTCTGCCTGGCAGATTCGGTGTTGTTGAATGTCTCGGAAGAATCTACAACCAAGGAACTATGGGATAAGTTAGGGAATTTTTATCAATCAAAGTCCTTGGTAAACAGGTTGTTTCTTCGAAAGAAGTTGTATCATCTTAGGATGGAAGATGGAGATTCTGTGACAGGACATCTAAATGCCTTTAATACTCTGGTAAGTCAACTTGGATCTGTTAATATTATGATTGTAGAAGAATATAAGTGTATTACCTTGTTATGTTCTTTGCCAGACTCTTGGGATAATCTGGTTGTAGCAATAGGTAGTACCACTCAATCTACATTGAAGTATGAGGATGTAGTTGCATCCTTGTTATCTGAAGAGATGAGGCAAAAAAGCATGGATGGTCACAACACAAATTCTTTATTTGTAAGAGGGCATACCCAAGACAGGAACCCTGGTAAGCCTTCGGGATGGAGATCTAAATATATAGGTAGATCTAAGTCTCCAGGAAAATCTTTGAGGAAATGCTGGAAGTGTGGTAAAACAGGGAATTATAAGAAAGATTGCAAGTCTAAGAAGGTTGAAAAACCAAAGGGATCTGATAGTACCTCTTCCACGGAGGTGAAAACCTCCACTGAAGAAGGAGGTGATGTTTACCTAGCATGTACAAGTACACATGCAGACCATGGTGTATGGTTGATCGACTCAGGTGCATCATACCATATGACTCCTCATAGGGAGTGGTTCTCTGAATATGAAAAATATGATGGTGGTGATGTATTCCTAGGAGATGACTCGACATAAAAAATATTGGGACATGGAAGGGTTAAGTTGCTGCTAAACGATGGAAGGATTAGAACTCTTCTTGGGGTTCTACACATTCCAAAACTAGCCAAGAGCCTAATATCTGTAAGCAAGTTGAGTGATGCAGGAGTGAAAACTGTATTTGAAAAGAACACTTGCAAGATGGTACGAGGAGCAATGGTGTTAATGAGGGCAGTTCATTGTGGAACTCTGTACAAGTTGTTGGGAAGAACTTATACTAACGGGTGTAACAATTATGTTGTCCTTGAGAAGAAAAATGAAGGAGACAAGACCAATACTGTCCCAGAAAAGAAGACCATGCTGTGGCATCAAAGACTGGGGCATATTGTA
Organism: Picea engelmannii; assembly: GCA_009831015.1. Lineage (NCBI taxonomy): Eukaryota > Viridiplantae > Streptophyta > Pinopsida > Pinales > Pinaceae > Picea > Picea engelmannii. Next base: position 21,002 of record ML788826.1, read on the forward strand.
GAAAAAGGCCTTCGAACACTACACAGTAAAGGTATGATTGAAGGTATGTCTAATTTCACTCTGGATTTTGATTTCTGTGAATATTGCATATATGGTAAACATAATCGAGTAAGATTCCTATCTGGTGCTACAAGAGCAAAGGGGATCTTAGAGTTGATACACAGTGATGTGTTTGGACTTGTTCCTGTTCCATCCCTAGGTAAATATGTGTATTATGTTTCATTCATAGATGATTTTTCAAGGAACACATGGATTTATTTTCTTAGAAAGAAATCTGAGTTATTTGATAAATTTAAACAGTTTAAGGCTCTGGTAGAAAATCAGACAGAGAAGAAAATAAAGGTATTGAGAACAGATAATGGTGGAGAATTCTGCGGAAATGAATTCAAATAATTCTGTAAGAAGTGTGGTATAGAAAGGCAAAAGACTACTCCATACACTCCTCGGTAGAATGGAGTTGCAGAAAGGATGAACAAGACACTCATGGAAAAAGCAAGGAGCATGCTCAGCGATGTCAGGTTAGGACAACAATTCTGGGCAGAGGCAGCGAGTACAACATGTTACCTGGTCAATTGATCACCTTTGTCAGCGTTGGATGATACAACTCCACACAAGGTATGGTCTGGAAAGAAACCCTCTCTTCAACATCTTAGAGTGTTTGGTTGTGATGCTTATGTACATGTTCCAAAGGAAAATAGGAGTAAGATGGATAATAAATTTGAAATGTGTTTCTTTATTGGTTATAAAGATGGTGTGAAAGGTTATAAGCTTTGGAACCCAGAAACCAAGAAAACTGTTTACAGTCGAGATGTTGTTTTCAGAGAGGTAAAAGATGTTTCCAAACAGGAATTCCCACCAATGCAATACGAACCTGAGAATATAGAGCTTGAGTTGGATGATGCAAAATCTGAATCATCTGAAGAAGAGGAAGCAGAGGAAGCAGAAGAAGAAGAAGAAGAAGAAGAACCTCATACCCCAGTATTGAGGAGATCAGTGAGAGACAGAAGGCAACTAGAAAGGTATAGTCCACCTAATTTTCGTTCCAATTTTGCTTTATCTATTACTGATGATGATCCCATAATTGTCAGGGAAGCAGTGAATTCGGAAGATAGTAAACTCTGGAAGAAGGCCATGGTTGAAGAAATGGATGCCTTGGATAAGAATGAGGCATGGGATATAGTTGAGCTTCCAACTGGAAGAAAATTGGTTGGTAGAAAATAGTTGTTCAAGAAGAAGTTTAATGCACAAGGTAAAGTGGAGAAATACAAAGCTCGGTTAGTAGCAAAAGGTTATTCCTAGGTAGAGGGAATTGACTTTGGTGAGATTTTTTCTCTTGTTGCTAAGTTAACTTCTATTAGATTTCTTTTATCTATTGCTGTTGCTTTTGATCTTGAAGTGGAACAAATGGATGTGAAGACAACATTCCTACATGGGGATTTGGAAGAAGAAATCTACATGAAGCAGCCAGAAGGCTTTGTAGTGAAGTGAAAGAAAGAGCTAGTTTGTAAGCTAAAGAAGTCACTATACGGTCTAAAGCAATCACCTAGGATGTGGTACCAAAAGTTTGACACATACATCCTTGGATTGGGATTTGTAAGAAGCAGGGATGATGACTGTGTATATTCCAAGCAGGTTGGTAATCACTTCATTTATGTAGTGTTGTATGTTGATGACATGTTGTTGGTAGGAAATAACATGGATGTTATCAAGGAGGTGAAATCCTAGCTATCCTCCAAATTTGACATGAAGGATCTTGGTGTTGCTAACTTCATTCTAGGAATGGAGATTAAAAGAGATCGTGCAAACAGGAAACTCTGGTTGAATCAAGGAAAATATCTTGAAACGATATTGCAGAGGTTTAATATGCATGGAATTAAATCGGTCAAGGTTCCTATTCCTATAGGTGTAAAGTTATCTGCAGATCAGTGTCCCAAGACACAGAAAGAAGAAGAGGACATGTCCCATGTTCCATATGCCAGTGCAATTGGCATTTTGATGTATGCAATGGTTTTTACTAGACTGGACATTGCACATGCAGTGGGAGTTTTGAGCAGGTATATGTCAACACCAGGGAAGGAGCATTGGACAACAGTAAAGAGGGTCTTCAGGTATCTTCGTGGCACCACCAGTTATGGATTGTGCTACTAAGGAAGATCGGGATTGGACAGAGTGGTGGTCATACATGGATTTGTTGATGCAGACTGGGCTGGAGATTTGGATCATAGAAGATCTACAAGTGGGTATGTGTTTAACCTATTTGGAGGAGCAATCAGTTGGATGAGCAAAAGACAGGCTGTAGTGGCACTCTCAACTACAGAAGTTGAATACATGGCAACCACTCATGCAAGAAGGGAAGCAGTATGGTTACAAAGATTGTGTTCAGGTATTGGGTTGGTACAACAAGCAGTGAGATTAGACTGTGACAGTCAGAGTGCAATATTCCTGGCAAAGAACCTATCTTATCATTCGACGACAAAGCATATTGATGTTCAGTATCACTTTGTGAGATACATGGTTGAGGAAAAGAAGGTGTTGTTGGAAAAGTTTGACACTTTGCAGAATGCTGCAGATTCATTAACAAAGTCTGTGAGCACAGAAAAGTTCTCCTGGTGTAGAGTAACAATGGGCATTGTTGCCCTAGATTGTTGACTATATAATCCCCTAGACCCCTAGATGTTGGGTATGTGTTATATTCTTTGCATGTGTGTGTGTGTGGGTTCGTCAGATACGACAACTGTGTTTGAAGATCCATTCACCTAGAGCTTTTTCGGGTTTTTGCTATTTTTAGCGGATTTGTAAATTAATCCCAGATTAAGGGATTAGGGTTTTGGTATCTACAGAATACCTAAAAACATTGTATATATTGTATGGCGAATGGTGAAATTCGATATAATGAAAATAAGAAAGGTTTTCCCGGTTGAGGGTTTCCGGTATAAAATCTCTGTGTACTCTATGTATGAGCCATTGATTGATTTCTGTATTGCTTAAGAATCTATATGCATTTCTTTACTTCGCAGGTTTAAAACTTACAATTATGACCTATATTTTTTTAATTTTTAAAGTTACAATTATGATGATGTTATTGTATTTTACTTTAAGTATATAATTTATATAGCTATAATATATTGACCATTTTAATCAATGGGGATGCATATTTCTTCTTCAAACTAGGTAGGTGTCAATTGGCACGCAGTGGGAAGACCCGGCGGGGTTCAACATTAAGTCACCAACAAAACCCTAAAGATACCAGCCCTTTCGGCATCACCTGCAAGCAGGTAAAGTCTCACCTTAGGTATCTATGGAGACTATAGGAACCGAGTTTCTTCATTCGTGAAGGGATGTGAGGTATTCATTCTTACCAGTCTACTTAACATTCTCTCATTATACCCTACAACATGTGCACAAAACCATCAAATAACATATTCATATTAACCATTCATTCATTAAGTGCATGAAATAACTAGAAAAATAAACAAACACATTACACCATACAAAAAGACACCATATTTAACATGGTTCACCCCAAACTAGGCTACGTCCACAATGATTGGCTTCTTATATTATTATTCAAAATTATCTCTTACAAAAGGTGTGCACTACTCTTATACATGATAACTCAGTTATACCCCAAAATGTCATAGTTGTTTGCGCATACAATGCACACTTAGCTCTCCACTCATACTCTTCCATATAATAACTTAGGCATAACTTACCAAAACTCAAAACAACCACTACCACTACCACTACCTTAAAACTTACTTCTTTATACACAAAACCCATACATATTTATACTTTTACATTAGGGCTTAGCCCATTACAAAATGGACCAAAATGTCTAACTACTTCTAACTAACTTCTTCCTTTTTCATGCGCTACTCCTGAAAGTGCGCTAACTACTTTCCTTTCTTCCATGCGTGCTACTCCTTAGCTAAATTGTCACATGGTTTTATCTTGCGTGATTCCCAAAATTGGTCCCAAAATGTCTTGCTCCAACAGGCCCCCAACACTCACTTATGGCTCATCCCAAGCCACTTCAAACCTTCTTCCCTGTCACAATGAGCTTCCAGAACGTTTCACTTGTACTCCCGAGATTTTCCTTTACTTTTGTTTCCTGCTACAAAATTCCCTCTATTGTCTCTATAGTGATGTGGGTCTTTAGCTTCTCTACACTCTCTTGCACTGCCTTCTTTTTTATGCCTTGCACAACTGCAAGTTCCTTTGTGACCCATAAAGCTTCCTCCTGCAACATCTCAATCTTCTGTTCGTGAGCCTATTGTTCTACTCTTATTTGGTTTTTGTCTAAGTACAACTTCCTATTCTTCACGATTGTAGACATGTTTTCTACTGACAATAGAGTGCTCATTGTCTCTTTAAAATTTTGTGCCTTCTCTAGCATAGCCTACAACTTCTTCCCTATTCCTTGCAACTCTACATATTCTGTTGGTTGAGTCCATACTTGTGTTCTTGCTTCATACAAATTGGCACACTCCTCCAAACTCTTGATACTTTCGACTGTGTTCATCACTGTCTTTTCTCTTTTCTTCCTTTCCTCAGGTGGACTACTTGGCATCATGCGTGCTTCCAAGATACTATCTTAAAGAAAAATACATGAATGGATTCTCTAATATTCGACACTTGTTCTTCCAATGGAGTATCAACTTCCATTGGTATCTCTGGAAAAATTTTGTACACTTCCTACATTGCGTTTTTCAACCTTCCTACTCTCTATTCAGCCTTATCCCGCTCCATCATAATTTTTCTATATTCTATATGCAGTGTTTCCTCATCATTTACCACTTTGGTAAATTCCATCATCGTTGACTCTACACACAAATGTATCTCCCGCATAACACTTATCTGCAAACCCTTTAATACATTCATCAAAAACTCCGACAAGACTAAGTCAATATGACTTAAATCTTGTGCTTGCTCCTACATCTTTGTTGAGGGGAACTGTATATTCCCTAGTGATATCTTTATCATTCAGTTCTCTATTGATACTTCTGATGGGTGAGAGGTCACCAATGTTTCTTCTGTAATCTTCATTGTACTCTCTATTTGTTCTTCCTCTGTCCTTTTCTCTGGTGCTATCTTTGGTCCTTCCAAAAGATGATGAAATGAAGCTATATTGTCCTGCACATACGTGTGTATATCCTCTTGTTTCCACACCACACACTGAAATGATTTGTTCATAACTTCCTTTACTTGATATCCTATTTTCTCTTATTCATATTATGTTAGGGCCTGGGGGGACAATTACTTGAATGTTTTCCTCTTCTTGCATTGGTGTATTGATTTCCCTTTATCCTATTCTTTCCTCTTATGTCCAGGGCGTGAGACTGTTTTTTCTGTGTCTCCTATGCCATTTCCTTGTCCTTACTGTTCTTATTCTTGTTCTTATGGATCATTATATGACAATTGTGTTTCTGGTACTAATGTTTTCCATTCGTCCTCCTAGTCTTTTATAATCTATCCAACCTCATCTCCTAACAACCTATATCTGGTCGTCAGCCACTACTAATATGTGTCCCTCTTGGCTTGGATATACATATGGTGTCTTCCTTCTTTAAAACATGCAACCGACTTGTATGTTTCCACTACCTATTCTAGTGTGCGTGGTGTATCTTGAATTATTTGATGAATTACCTCCTTATAAACATAGAAAGCAATGTTGTTATCCAACTATCTTTCCTTGTGCACAATATGCCACAAGTTCACATATCTTGCTGCTAAACATGGTTTCTTCGCAACTCCCAAAAATTGAGTGTCTTCCGACTCCATCCAAGCCACTAAAGCAATCAATTCAATAGCCACACATAACAAAATTTTGTACCTTTATCTTGTTCCTCCTGTAATCCATCGAGAACTAGTTTACCAGGAATGTCACCCAATTCATTTGGACTCTTACGATGCACTTCTTAGTTGCTGCTATTACAACTTCTAGTACTTGATCTTTGTGACATTTCCTCAACAACTTACAGGCTAGGAATTTCATCGTAAACCTGATAGTATCATCATTAATACTTGTAACGTCCAAATCACACGCTTCTCTATGTGTGCCATACTTATCTTTCATCTTCTCTTCCAAGGATTTCTCCCTATATTTTTCCGTGAATAATAGAAGTGGGTCTTCCCCTGCTAATGGTAGTCCGGTGGTCAGCGCAATCAACTGTGTATCTATGTACATTGCTCTGTCTAACCATAAGAACACCCCATGGATGCAACTTAATAACATCTTGACACAAACTTTTATCTTCGTGCTCTTGCCAAAATGGGGTATCTCTAACAAATTAAGTATTCATGTTTTCTCTACCCCTGTTGCCCACTCTTGTGGCTCTACTATAACTTCCTGTGAATACAAACTAAGCTTTGTTCACATGTAATTGTCTATTTCTAACTCTAAAAACTTCTTTACGTTTTCCAAGTCGTGGTCTGCATACTTCAAGTTTCCTATTGCACCCAACATATCTCCTTCAATGATTACCCCTGGTGATATTTCTGGTTCAACAAGTTCATAATTTGGTTCCTTTGGTAGCTTAACCTGCTTCACCATCGGCTTCCTGGGTGGCACATAATCCTTTGGGAATTTAATTGTGCTTGTCCCTGATGATGAAGCTTCTGGGGTTTTCTGGAATAAAGGTATCGATTTCTTCCTGGTGCAGTGTTTATTCTATTGTGATGAGGCTCTGTCTAACTCTTTGTTCTCTCGAATGTGCATGCAACAATAACCTGTCCTAGTTGACTCCTTGTCTTCTTTTATGTTCTATCGCCAACTGCTTCCATTCTTCTTCGCGCCTAAGTTTGCAGTCTAATCCACTTGCATTCAAATTAAAATATTTCCCTAACTCTTCATTAACTTTGTATCCTCCGGACGATCATACAATAGATTTTCCACCTTGTCAAAAATCCTCTTGCCGGTTTCATTTATGACTACACATCTCCACTATGTCGCCATCATGTTTTCTCTTTAATATTTCCCTCCATGTATCTTCTTTAATGATTTTCTCTCCCTCTACACAGATCTTTGTTGCAACTCAATCCTCCTTCATGTGCATAATTCCCTCCTCTTTCTACATCTTTGCAACATTTTCTGGTTTATTACCTTATGCATGACTTCAATCTTCTTTCGTGAAACTATTTTATTTATTTTATTATTTTCTTTTTCTTTCTAGAATACAAATACTATTATACAAGTACTACAATACACATTCCGCATGCTCAGACTAGTGCGTGAAATCATGATTGTCCCTATACATTTTTAGCTGACTACTGTTTACCAGTCCTTCCAGAATTTCCCCATTCAGTTTCTCCAACTGAAAAAATCCTACCTCTGTCACATATCTTATAACATATGGAACCAACCAGTGCATTTGGAACTTCCCATGGTGCTGCAAAAACTTGTTGTCATAAATAAAAACTAAGTCTCCTGTCCGAAACGTCTTTTTTTTAATGTGTCTTTCATGCCAAGCTTTCTCACGCACTTTATGAAATTATTGATGGAATCCTATGAGAAAACGATATTCCTCCATTTATACTAGCTCTGGAAACCTTCTTTCAACCACACATGAATCATTAAGTTATGTCAATGAGACAATGCGCAGACTCAACATGATGAATTCCATAGTCATAATTTCTTCCTGACCATACACTAATCTGAATGGTGTCTATCTTATCAACTTGTTACTTTTTTTCCTATACACCCATAGCACTGCTGGAATCCTCAAGTTCCAGTCATCTCTACTTATATTTCATACCTTCATCATCGCATGTTCTAGTATCTTGTTGAATTCTTCCACTGTTCCATTTTCCTAAGGATGGTAAGGTTCACTTTTCTAGTGATGAACCTGTAATTCCTCTTTCAATGCAACAATCATCTTATTCAAAAAATGAGTTCCCTGATAACTCATAAGGATTCTCTGACATCCAAATCTTTTCACCACTATTTCAAACAAAAACCATGTAACATTCTTTGCGCTGCAATATCTGACTAGTTCTACTTCATCCCATTTGGTTAAATATTCTATCACATTGATGATATATCTTTCCCCTAACCTTTTTGTTGGTGGATTGATAGGTGCAACGAAATCAACTGCCCATTTATCAAAATCTTGCAACATGAATTGTGGTACTAACGACATCACATCTCTCATGGAACTCTTCCCAACTCTCTCACAGACATCATAGGTTTGACATAATTCCTTTGCATCCTAATGAAGGGTGGGCCACCACAATCCTACTTTAAAAATCTTAGGAGTCATTTCTTTTCTTGCATAGTGACCTCCTGAAACTTCTTCATGTGCCTATGACAATATCACATGTCTTTCATTCTCTAATACACATTGTCACATAACACCTTCTGTGCCTAACTTGTAAAAAATTCCTGTTATAAGTTGGTATTCTACTGCCTTTACTACTAACTGCTTCTTTTGGGCAACTGTAAAATCAGGTGGGGCTACTCCTTTGCTCAAGAACTGGACTATATCTACAAAATAGTCATCAACCATCTGTACTGCAAACAAGTGTGCATCTAACAGACTGCCATCCAAATTTCCTGCATATTTTCGTGATAGTATGCACGACAAATGATCCAGTCTCGAGTTTAACTTTCCTTTCTTCACAATTACTTCAAAGTCATATTCATGAAATAGTAGTATCTCTTTTCATATATTCCCCCCCAACATTGGATTATTGAATAGGTATCTCAACGCAGAATGATCTATGTACATTTTAAAGTGTGAACCCAAGAAATAATGTCTAAATTTTTGTAGTGCATATACCATTCCAAATCCTTCGCATTCTGTAGTAGTATAATTTCATTTCGTAGTTGACAATTTCTTACTGGAAAATACAATGGGGTGATCTAAATATCCTTCTCCTGGCTTTGCTAAAACGACACCTAATGCTACATATGACACATCCACATGAACGTGGAACTCCTTCCAATCTGTAAATATCAAAATCGACGCAGTAACTAACTTCTTCTTCAACATATCCAAACGCTTCTGGAATTCCTCGTTCCATTGAAATTTCACGTCCTTCTTCAACAAATTTTCTAACGGAGCTGTGATCTGCGCATATCCCCTAATGAACTTCCTATAATACCCTATATGAACCAACATTGTTTGTAACTGTGGAACTAAAGTAGGCGGTGGAAACTCAACACTTACCACAATCTTCACAAGACCAACCAATATTCATTGTTTACATACTACATGGCACACCAAAATACCAAACAGAGTGCAAAAAATGCACTTCTTTAAGTTTAAAGATATCTAGAATTACCTACATCTATATAACATCAAGCATATAGTTTGGAAATGTTATTTCAACAAACTAAACATTGTCCAGTCATCTAAGTATACTTTCATGAACTTATGAATAAACTCTTTAAATGATGCTATAACCACTCTAGAGAATACTAGTGGTGCATTGTTCATTCCAAAAGGAATAATTGTGTAATGGTAACCTCCCCATTCTGTCACAAATGTAGTCTTATGTCTATCTTCCATCACAATCTTAATATGATGATGCCTTGAAAATCCATTAGTGAACGAGTAGGATTCATGTACTCATACATTCTCCAAGACTTCATCTGTAAATGGAGTAGGAAATGGATCGTGTAGGAAAGCATAATTCAATTTCCTTAAATCCACACAAATTTTGATTCCTCCTATCTTTTTATCCCGATCCACCATCGGACTAATCCACTCTAACTCTGCGACAAGTTCAATAATTCCCGCTTCCAACATCTTGTCTATATCTGCTTTCACCTTTTTCTTATACACCGTGTTCAATTGATATGGTCTCTTATTAAATAGCTTAGCATTTGGTTTCAAATGGATCTTCATCTCTCCTAACTCTCCAATAATCCCTTTCATCTCTGAAAATGTAGTTGGAAACTGATCCTAATATTCACACAGTAAATCAACAATCTTTTCAACAGTCTCTTCACTCCAGTAATCTCCTATGTTCAAAAATTTGGGATTATCCTTTGTACCAATATTTACTTTGTGCATTCTTAGTGTCTTGCATATACAACAAAATCAAGTTCTGGACCTTCTACTGCACATTCTCCTTCATTTTTTGTTGTAAATTTCTTGGATCTTCATCCTCCTGGTCTTCTCCAACAACATCATACCATTCCATAACTTCTCAAACCATCGTAGAATATTTATGTGTGCTACATACATGTACTAGTTCTATCGAAACTTATGATGCAAATATCTTGTCCTTGATAACTTGCAGAGATGTGTCTATTGAAGGGGCCTCATCTTCAAAACCGAAAGTAACTTTGAAGTTATGAGTTAACTCTTCCCAATCTACTTTCTATTTGCACACTTCCACCTCTAAGTACCAATTCATCGTAATTGTATCCAGAGTGTGTATAAACAAGTGCATCCATTATTGCTTCAGTACTGATCTCCATGTCGCAATGCACTGTGTAACATGTTCTGTAGGAAACCTCAACCCTATATATTTCCATGCAATAAATTCATTTCTTTCTCCAAATATGACATGTAATAACCTTTTACATTACTACAAATCCTCAATTTTGTCCTTATGCACAACCCACCATCTTGGAGAATTCGCTTTTAGTGCGATATTAGATCCAGATTTATGAGCGGAATGGAATGAAACATACATATATATATATATATATATATATATATATAACATTAACACATATATACAGAGAACAATAACAAATATATAGTGAAACTTAACTTCTATTCAATAAAGAAATCTGTTGAAACTATAAAATGCAGAATGAAACAATCTTGCTTGAATTGTGGTAGCTAATCTCTGAGAAGAGATGTGGCGACTACATGCATTCACTCAAGCACATCAAAATGAGGCCTCCAGCCATTTTTAGCATCAATAAGAAAACAAAAATCCCTATACATCCAAAAACCTAACCCTAGGAGATGAAGCGCCAAAAGTCATGTGGGCTCTGATGGGGTAAGTTGGTACATTGACTTCCCGGGATCATAACTTTTGCATACGATCTTCGTTTTAGGAGTACGATATCCCATTAGAAATGACTATTCAAGGACTACACATTTTCCATCACACCATGACGTATTCTATAGTGTGATTTTGGTGATCCCCCAAAAATATTTGGGGCCTCAAAATGACCCCAGAAGTTTAGGACCTGAAAAGATAGAAAAAACTGCGAAGATGAAAACTATATGTGAGCCAGTTGGAAGAGGTGGGTGGCCACCGATATACACTTGGATCAATCCTCCCTCCTTAGGAAGAAATGGTATCCATTGTGTTGAGTTCCCCCATCATATGACGAAATTCCTTCTAAATTTGGCCCCAGGTGATCCACTTGCCTTGGTGCAGGAGTTGCCCCACTTTGACAAAACGATAAAGTTGAAGCTTATATTGGCGAGTACCCTTGACCTGTGTGTCCATGATATAATCAGTGGATTCCTGTTACATGAATTTAGGGTTGAGATTTTTTGTTGTCAATTGTTCTTCTATATTTGAGGTGTCCAATAATGGTGGAAAATATGGCCGAAGGAGGTCCACATTAAACATGGGGTGCAAGCCAAGCAAGGGGGGAATGTTGAGCTCAAAGGCATTGTCACCCACAACCTTGGTGTTGGTGTAAGGTCCATAGTAGAGTGGATGAATCTTCTGATGGGATCCTATAAGGTTTTCTTTCTGCAAATGTGACCACAATTTATCTCCCACCTGAAACTTATGGGGCACCCAGTGTTGATCATAGCATTGCTTATACTTGGCATTGGAATTATGAAAAATATCATAAACCTATTGGTGGATGTGATGGATTCGTTCAATTATCTGGGTATCTTTTTCGGCTTCAGTTTGAGCATGGGACAATTCTTCTTGTGTGGAATCCCAACCCCACCTGAAAGGGGTTATGGTCGGTTGAGCTATGTATGGATCTATTGTAACTATGTTGAACATAGGGAAGAATCTCATCCAATGTGTGCATATGATTGGAATTGTTCATGTTCAATATATGCACGATCATCCTGTTGACGAACATGGTTTGGCCATCTATTTAGGGGTGGAAGGCCGTGGATTTAGTGAGCTTGGTGTACATCCGTGACCAAAGGATTGATCAAAATGTTCTGAGGAACTTAATATCCCGATATAAGATCATGATCTGTGGTATCCCAAAATGTACCCACACTCATTTGAATAAGAGATTGAAAGTTTCCTCTATTGTGATGCTCTTCTTGAGGAGGCCAGAATCCCCATCTTGGAAAATCGATCAACAACCATGAAAACATAGTCATTTCCCTACTTGGTTGATGGAAGGCCTAGCATGTAGTCCATCGAGATGGATTCCCAAGGCCCATCAGGACTAGGAAGAGGGGTGTACATTCCTTGTTTCTTAATAGCTAGTTCGACAATGGTGTAGGCCGTGTAAGACCTGATATACTTTCTGACATCCTGTCAAAGTTTCAGCCAACAGAAATATTGTTGCAACACTGCCACTGTATTTTATACACCGAAGTGTCTTGCCACTTGATTTTAGTGAGATTCCCAAATGAGATTCATTCGCTCCCTTGATGAGATGCAAAGATGGCCTAAATGGAACAATAACCCATCCTGAATATGTAAATCAGTGACAATTGTGCTTGTGTCCAACATATGGTAGGTAGTGGTGAAGTCAAGATAATTCTCATGGAGTTGGGGCCATTCAAAGGTCTCATGTTCTCAGGAGTATAGCACTGTGGTTAGTATTTCAATTGGATGTCTACTGAGGTAGTCAACGATGTGGTTGGTGCTCCCTGTATTATACTTGATGTTGACATGGAACTACTACAATTATGTGGACACTTCTGATGGAAGTCATTCTACAATTTTCCTTATGTCTGCATGAACCGCAGAGGCTTATGATCAGTGTGGATGACTGTCTCCTTCCCGAGAATGTAATGCCTCCACTGGTGGTAGGCTTGTATAATGAAGTACATTTATTTTTCATAAGTGGGGTACTTATGAATGATATCTGATAGCGTCTCACTATGATAGGACATGGGATGTCCATGTTGAGTGAGAATTGTTCCCACAACATAGTCTGAAGCATCTGTCTCAATATCAAAAGGATGTTGTAAGTTGGGTAATGAGAACACTGAGGCTGAGCACAAACACTACTTCAAATAATCGAACTCTTTATGTTGCAACTAGCCCCACATGATTTTTTCCTTGCCACCACCCCTCATCACTTGACTAAGGGCCCATGCAATGTGGGAGAATCCAAACATGAACCTACGATATAAATTGGCAAGGCCTAAGAAGCTCCAAAGCTTAGTGAGTGTGGTTGGGGTTGGCCAATCATGGATGACCTAGATCTTGGTTGAATCGACATGCACCCCATTCTCATCAACAATGTAGCCTAGGTACTAGACCTTGTTCATGTCGAAGGAACATTTTTCCAAATTTTCATATAGCTTGTGTTGCCACAAAGTGTGTAGAAGCTACTGAATATGCTGCAAGTGTTTCTCCCAAATCTTGTTGAAGATGAGGATGTCATCCAAATACACCACCACGAAATGATTGATGAAAGGCCGTAAGATATCGTCCATCATCCTCATGAAAGTTATTAGGGAATTTGTCAAGCCAAAGGGCATGACCAACCATTCGAAAACACCTTCTTTGTACTTTAAGGAAACATTTCATACATCGGTCTACTCTATTGGGACCTGGTGGTAGTCAAACTTCAGATGAATCTTACTCATGTATTTGGCCCCATTGATATGGTCAAGGAGATCGTCATTTTGGTGAATTGGGTACCAGTTCCTGACTGTGATTTTATTTAGGGCCTAATAATCAATGCAGAGTTGCGAGGTCCCATATTTATTATGAACAAGCACAATTGGACTTCCACAAGGTGACGATCTTGTTCAGATGTGCGCCTTTTCAAGCAACTCTTGGATCTAACACTTGATTTCATTATTTTCTAACAGAGAGTGATGATAGACTGACCCATTGGGTAGCAATGCATTGGGGGTTAGAGAGATTGAGTGCTTGAGTTGACAATGTAGAGGTAGTCGAGTGGGTGAGGATAAGATGTTTTTTTATTCTTCCATGACCTTATCCACTTGATTCTATTGCATGGAAATACCTATCACAGAGGCCATGGATGTGGTTGCAACCTTTTTCTCACTTTCAGCGCAAATCCCAAAGAAGAAACACTTCCCAGTTTGAGAGATGACCTTCTTGCATTGCTTGGAAGAGATCAAAGAAATGGTAGTAGGTGGGAATAGCTCGGGTTGTTTATTTATTGGGATGGTTTTCATTGATTTCAACCCTTGAAGCAAGTTTGGTAGAAAATTATAGTAACCCCAAGAGTATGGTTAAGGGACTCAAGTTTGATTAATGTATAAAGGTATGAAGATCAATATATTTGTAGGTAACAATATTCTATATGGATATTACATGTCGTGCCATTTCGAGTGATATGTGGAATGCCACATAACTCCTCACGGTTAGAGAGTTATGGCCTTATAAAGTTGGATAACCCTCATGAGTTATCTAGAAGCCCTTAGAAGGTAAAAAAAGTCAATTTATTCTAGAAGCTCCTAGAAGAAGTTTACTAGTCAAAGTGGTTGTAACTAGGAGTTAATCATGAGTTAAGTTGTTCCAAAAAGAAAATAATTAAAAATAAATTAGTTGAAACTAGAAGTGGTGAGTTTACTATTTGTGGATAAAGTGGTTATAAGTGGACAGGCGGTTAGAAGTGGGTTAGCCCTAAAAGAAGGAAGTCGGGTTAAGTTGTTAGAAGGTAACCTCTATAGGAAGCTACTTGGAGAGTATAAATAAGAGAGAAAGGGTCTCCCATTAGAACCTATTGAGCACAATGAATATCTATTGTTTTGTAAGGTTTATACATTTGAAGTTACACAAGTCTATGGTAGCAAGAAAGGTTGACAATGAAACTTTTAGAGTTGCATAAATACTAAAAAGACCCTAGTTTTTGAGGTGTACATGGGTTGCAGTGGAAGAGGTCACATACATATGTGGTTCCACAGTGAAGGAGGGTGCGTACAGTTGGAAAATGAATGAAATATTGAGTTTTTGAGAGTGTGGGGTTCTTAGAGTCTGCAAGAAATTTCCCAGGTAGGTCTACCATGATCAAGTACTTCAGATCTATCTATAGGTTCAAATGGTATTTCATATTCTTATGTATAGTTGGATATTTTTGTCTACATGAGATATGGTTATGGGAGTTTGAGGATTTTCCCTAGAGAGGTTGTTGGTTGTATGGCACTAATTGTATGAGCTAAATCTACAAAAATACAACATTGTTGTTTTTGGTATTCATTATTATTACATCTTGTTAGGTTGAGAGTTGAGGCATATCTTGTATTTCTTGGTACATGGTTGAGGTGTTTTTTGGTTGTGATGTGTTGGTGAAGCTGTTGGTGTAGTTTGAGACTACATATCAGAGAGGGTTTGATGTCTAGTCCATGTGAGGGTTACTACACTTGATCATGATTGTATACACATGTATGGAACATGACTAGAGATACATAGATGCAGTTGGTTAAGGTACATGCATGATGATTTATGCATAGGGCACGACTACTTATTGGACATAGTGAGAGGTTACAGGTTGATGTGATAGAGGCAACAAAGTGTCTATCTTTCTAAAGGTTTACACAAGATACAATATAGATAGGTTGCATACATACGTAGGTTCCAGTATAGAAAGGTCACATACATATGTGAGTCACAACATATACAGATCACATACCTATTGGTATTTGTTGGTACATGATGATTTTTGGTACGCGTTTATTACAAGCTATTGCTACAGGTTGGTTACAGGTTGTTGACACAGATTGGTACATGCTTACAATGGTATATCTCATAGTCATAGTGTGGCCGTGGTTTCATCATTTGACACTTATATTTCAAGGAGGTTGGATGGGGCAAGGATAGGTAGTTGTAGCCACCTTCCGGTTGTAGTCGAAGAACATAGGGGGTTGTATCTTCCTTTTGATTGTAGCCGGAGAATTGGGGAGTTGGAGCTTCATTTAGGTTGTATCTTGAAAATGTAGGGGATTGGAGCCTCCTTCCAGTTGCAGTTGGAAAGGAAAGGAAGTTGGTTCTTCCAATGAATTTAATTATTAAAGACATATAAGAAAAATAATTTTGTGGTTTTCTCCTGCATTTGGTTTCTATGTAAAAATATTGATGTACTGTGTATGTGTATGATTTCTCATTATTCATGGTTCATTTATTGTGCACTTTCTTAATGGTAATGGTAAATTGATCATAAATATAAACAACACTTATATATTGTGGTTAAAAAGGATTAAAAATCTCTATTACTAATTCACCCCCACTCTTAGTAATCCAACAATTGGTATCAAAGAAGGTTCCTTCAGAAACAAGTTTAACCGTTGAAAGGTAGATCATGGAGAGCAACAATATGTATAAAAATGGAATACCACAGTTTGATGGACATAAATTGAATTCTAGAGAAGAAGGATGAAAACATATGTACAAGCATAGGGATTTGTGGTTTGGCAATCGATTTTATATGGATATAAATAACATGTCGTTCCTCCAACAAATGAAAATGGAAGGAGACTCATTATAAATAATTCAAAATCCAAAAATGCACTCCTGAATGGCTTGGTTGATTCAATATATGTCAAAGTTGTGCATTACAGCTCCACAAAGGATATTTGGGACAAACTTCAGAATGTTTATGAAGGAGACACAAAATTCAAGGCATTAAAGATTCAAACTTACAGAGGTCAATTTGAATAGTTGAAGATGAAGGAAGATGAGAATATTGCAACTTACTTTTTACAAGTTGATGAAACAATGAATGCAATTAGAGGATTGGGAGAAGAAGTTGATGAATCTATAATTCTTCAAAAGGTACTAAGATATCTTCCAATGATATTTGATCCTAATATCTCAACACTAGAAGAGAGAACATATCTGGATTCAATAAGCATGGATGAACTACATGGAATATTCACAACATATGATATGAGAACTAAACAAGAGAATCCAGTTACAAAAGAATTAGTGTTCAAAGAATCCAATAATTCAAAGAAAAAGGGCAAGCAAAAGGAAAATTCAGATAGCAACAACAATGACATCTCAGAAGATGATGAAGAAGTAACCAACTTTGTTAGAAGACTGAAAACAAGAACCGACGGAAAATATAAAGGTAAGCTTCCATTGATTTTTTTAATTGTGATGGTATTGGTCATTTCTCTAAAAAATGTCCCCATAAGAAAATGAAAAGGAATGAAGAAGATGATTCAAATAGAAAACAAATATACAAAGGAAAAATAACCAAAAATAGTTTTTTCAAGAAAAGATTTCATACCAAAGAAGAAAACACCTCATCAGACAAAGATGAAGTTAGTGAAATTGATACAAAAAGGGTTCTATTCATGGAAGTAGAAGATTCTGATGAAGAAGGCACCGAAGAAGAATATGAAGATGCATATTTTGACTACAAAGAAGATTTGTCCAGATTCATAAAAGTTATAAAAAGGGAAAAGAAGAAAAACGAGTAACTACAAGAAGAACTGAAAAGAAAAGAGTTAACTCAAAATTTAAACTCCGAAGAACTATAACAAATAATTAGTAAATTAAAAATCCAAGTTGAAGAAGAAAAAAGAATTGAAGAAGCACTCAAAGAATGGTTGGAAGAAAAAGACAATATCATTCGAAGTTTGGAAGTAGAGATTGTGACATTGAGAAAAGACCTTCAAATGAAAATCATGCAAAACAACTCAAAAATTTTGGACGATATTATTAGCAGTCAAAAGCCAAATTATGACAGAAAATGGGTCAATCTCCAAAACAACAGATCAAGAAACAAAACAAAGAATCTATGCAAATATAGTTAGAGGAGACAAGAAGTTTTACAAGGAATATTACAGAAACACTCCTTCACCCAAAAGATTCATATTTCAAAATGAACGAGAGTGAGAAACATGAAGGCCTCAAGAAGAACAAGGGTTCAAAAGAGTAACTCATTTTAGAATATCTACATCTCCCATGTATCAAACTATCGTTCTTGGTTTATGTTATTCATGTAACAATTTTGGACATAAGGCCATGAATTGCGGAGCTAATAACAGAAACATGAACAACCATGAAAGTTATGTTGGCAAATATTTAATAGACAACGCATGCTTGTATACTTGTCATTGATGGCAAGTACAATAGTGAAGATGGCATGAGTACATAAAGTATGTAATAGATGGGAATTATGAGAAGACGATGCAGAGAAGATTCAAATAAGCTCAGAAGAGATAGTGCAGAGGATTGTTGGCAGATCATCGATGGCAAGACCAGAGTAAGCGGATCAAAGTAAGCTCGGGAGGAGAGTCATTTCTGATCATTGGATCCCATTCAAAATTACCGAAAGAAGGAGGACTGTCAGATCTGTTAGTAGAAAAGAAGAACGCGCAGAAGAGGACAGATCTCAGGCGTCAGATCTGAGTGCCAGACTCAACCATCATTGGATCATGAAGAACCTGGACGTTCATTAAAGTGCAAGGAGAAACAGGCTCACAAAATCCCAAAAGAAGGAGGACTGTCCATCTTCAGGCAGGACACATGGTGAAAGATCATCATGTCGCTGACTGGAAAGTTAAAGGAACGAGGTTCCCTAACCTCTTGAATTCGCGATATGTGAAATCGTGAAACTATCTTAGCTGTCAGTTTGAGGTTTGTTCTGGACCATTGATCTGAGCTCCATCTTGGAGCTTCGCCTATTGCGACTTGGAGAGCTAAGATACATAACCATTGAAATCACAATATGCGAAATCACGATTTAATCGCAGCCGTCAGATCAAAGTGTGGTCTGGACCATCGATCCACCTCCATTTCATAGTTTCACGAATCACGACTTGGAGAGGCAAGAAACATAACCTTCAAAAGCACGATATGCGAAATCGTGATTTAATTGCAGCCATCAGATCAAGGTGTGATCTGGACCATTGATCCAACTCCATTTCAGAGTCTCGCAAATTGTGACTTGGAGAGGTAAGAAACATAAACACTGAAATCGCGATATGAGAAATCGCGATATGATCTGAGCCATTGAATTAAGATCAGATATGGACCGTCGAATCATAGGACATGTCGCTGACTTGGACTCAACGGAGCATGGTGTGGAAACTCGTGAGATGCGAGATCACGATAAGATCTAGACCATCAGATCTATGGAGATTTCAACCATCGATTAGACTCGATGAAGTTTATAAACTTGCGAAATATGAAGCGCCTTTTGGGCACAGCCTATGGTCACCGCCGGTGGTCACGAGAAGGGAAGGAGTCAGTTCAGATAAGCTCCATTTCATAGTTTCGGGGATTGCGACTTGGAGAGTCGAGATACCTCATCTCCAGATTCACGAAATGCAAATTTGTGAAAAGAACTTTATGCATAAGAGCTTGGTCATGGCCATGGTCATATAGAGGAAGGAGCTAGCACAGAAAATCTCTGTATCGGAGTTTCGTAGATCGCAACATGAAGTGTCGAGACACTTGGCCACAAGAATGCCGAAATGTTGAAACCTGATTTAAAGGAAAGATTAATAAAGTTCATCCAACAATGCAGATAAACTTGAATATGATCGGAGGGCTACTGTTCTCTCTCACAGTTAATTCATCAGTTACGAATCAGTTAGCAAAACTGATTCATGATTCCTGATCGGTTGGCATTTTAGTTGCTTAGATGGTTTTCTTTTGCCGAAGAAGATGCAAAGTGTAAATTTTGTGGGTGTTGTGCATAAAGGAAAAAGAGACAGACTATGCATTGTTGGTGGTTCTGGACGAAAAATGAATTAAACTGTAAGAAATGGAAAATCACAGGATGCGTAGTGTGAGACTGAAAATATGCGCAGTATGAGAATGAAAAATGTGCGCAGTGTGATATAAAACTTAGAGAAGAGTAACAAATGGAGAAAATACTTGAAACATAGCATAATGACATAATAAGTTGAATCAGATCATAATTGCAGAACAGACAAAGGAAGAGAAGAATTGCAGAACAATTAGAAGAAGACCAGATTTATAGAATAGAGCAGAAGTGGTAAGAATCGATTTATCTATGTAGTATGTTGCCTATTTATTCATTTATATTCCAGGTTGGTTGGGAGGTGCTAGGGAGGACTGTTGTTCTCAGAAGTTCAAGTGGGAGCTTGAACATAGGGAGTTGTAGCTTCCATCTGGTTACAGCCAGAGAAACCAGGGTGGCAGGATGGTGCAAGGGAGAACAAGTGTTCTCTGTTATACAAGTTGGAGCCTGTGTAACTAGAATTTGGTGCTTCCATCTAGTTGGTGCTGGAACATTAAGGGAGTTGGTGCTTCCTTCTAGTGGGTGCTAGAGAAACTAGAGAGTTGGTGCTCTCAAACAAGTTGCAACTAGTAAAACAGAGGTAGCAGCCTCGCATTGAGTTGGTGCTCAATTAAAGCTGATTTACAGAACTTAAAAGACTACCTATCATTTCGAAGAAGAAGAGGTTTTCTCCCTTTATGGGTTTCCTCGTGAAAATCTGTCTTTGTGTATACCTTATGTGTGAATTATGCTCATTACTTTTATTGTTCATATGATGTATAATGTTGATGATCACTTGAAGAAAGATTAAGAATGTATTAATTGTTAAAATTGTTTAAGCACAGTAACAACTGATTCAACCCCCCTCTCAGTTGTCTTAGTAATTTCAACAATTGGTATCAGAGCGGGTTCCTTTTATTCAGAGGTAGATATGTAAGCTTAAACATGACAAGTCATGAAGGGACTTCAGCCTCTAAGCCCCCTCTGTTTGATGGAACAAATTTTGCCTTCTAGAATATTAGAATGAGAACATACTTAATGGCCTTGGGTACTGATGTTTGGCATGTAGTAGAGACTGGATATACAAAGCTTGTTGTGCTAGCCTCCAAGGACGATAAGTTAGAGTTTAGTTTTAATGCTAAGGGAATGAATGTTATATTGAATGGACTTGCTGAAGCTGAGTTTGTAAAGGTGATGCATCTTGAAACTGCCAAAGCAATGTGGGATAAACTTATTAGCAGTTATGAAGGAAATGAGAAAGTAAAAGATTCCAAACTTCAAACATACAGATTGAAATTTGAACAACTAAAGATGAATGAATATGAAACAATTAGAAAGTATTTTTTAAGAGTTGAAGAACTTGTAAATGCCATGAAGGGTCTTGGTGAGAAGTTTGATGACTCACTCTTAGTTCAGAAGATTTTAAGATCTCTACCTGATAAATTTAATCCAAAAGTATCTGCAATAGAAGAATTAAATGATCTTAAAACTCTGTCCATTGATCAACTTCTGGGAACTTTAACTGCATATGAAATGAGAATTAGCAAAGATAAATCCATTACTAGAGAAGCATCTTTTAAAGAAGACAAGAATATTGATTCAGAATTAGATGATATTGAGGCAAAATTTGTGAGAAGATTAAATAAAGGATCAGGAAAATATCAAGGGAAGTTGCCCTTCAAATTCTTTAACTGTGGTAAGATAGGTCATTTTGCATCTAAGTGTCCCCATCAGAAAGAGGACCAGAAATCTGATGAAAAGAAGTACAAATACAAGAAATATAATAAGAAGAAAAGTTTGGTTGCAAATAATGACAATTCCTCAGAAGGCACCGATAGTGACTCTTCTTGTGAAGATAAGGAAAATGACTTCATGCTTTTGGCCAAATAGGATTATGATAATAAAAGTACAGGCAATGATGATAATGATGAAGAAGCTGTGGTTGATATGGAAGGAGAATTGATTAGTGCACTGGAAGAAATTGATAGACTCATAATTAAGAATAGAAAGCAAAAACAATTGTTGACACAGTTCGAGAAAGACAGTAAAAAACCTGATGAAGACTTTGCTTTGCTGAAAGTGGAATTAGAAGAGGCAAAGAAAATAGAAGACATACTGAAACAACAATTGTCAAAGAAGAAAGTTAGGTGTGAAGCCTTAGAAGAAGAGATAGTAAAAACCAGAAAAGAAATGGAGAAGTTTAAAGGATTGTATCACCAAAATCTACCAAGTATTAAAGCCTCAGAAGAATTAACCTCCATTCTAAATCAGCAAAGAAATTCAAAATTGAAAGTTGGATTGGGATATGAAGAAGGATCAAGTAGTGATCATCCAAGTAATATAGAAGCTATCAAGTTTGTCAAATCCTCAAACATTGACAATAGTCACTCTACAGAAACAAAGAAGGAAAATCAGTCGCCAAGAAGAAATGAAAGAAAAAGACCCAGAATCGGATTTGTAGACCAGAAAGATTATTGGCATGAAAGAAGTCGACCTCCTCAAAGAAGACATATTTTTTCAAGGTACAAAGATTTTTTCTATGGTTATTGTTTTTTCTGCTCTAATTTTTTTCACAAAGCTATAAACTGTTCTTTAAGATTTAGATATGAAAAATCAAGATATTCAATGAATAACTATCTTCCACAACAAAGATTGAGACAACCAAGCAACAAATAATCACATAATATAAATCATGTGATGACTGGGATAAGGACACAGGTGAAACACAACAACAGTTATGAGCATAAAAATCGTTATGATTTATTATTCAGTGAACCAGAATGTTACAACTGTCATAATTATGGACATAAAGTTGTAGACTGTCACTTAAGGAAATACAATCCAGACTTGATCCCCACTACTGAAAATGTCAAGGTTTGGAAGAAGAAAGCAGATGACAAGTGTGGACTAGTATTATCAGCCCAAAAACAAAAGAATCCCTAGTATATTGACAGTGGATGTTCCAAACATATGATTGGAGACAAAAGTAAGTTTCTAACTTTAAGTGAAAACAAATCAGAGAATGTAACTTTTGGAAATGATGCACCAGGAAAAATAAAAGGTAAAGGAATGGTAAACCTGAGTAATGGCAAAGGAAAATCTCAAGATGTGTTGTTTGTAGATGGTCTGAAACATAATCTAGTAAGTGTCAGTCAAGTTTGTGACAAAGGATGTGAAGTTGTTTTTACTTCTAAAGACTATAAAATAAAGACGTTGAGTTCAAGACAACTGATTGCAAAAGGGATAAGAACATAAAATAATGTCTATCTATTAAAAGAAGAAAAAGAAGAATGTCACTTAAGCAAGTATGATGAAAGTTGTTTGTGGCATAGGAAACTTGGACACCTAAATTTTGATCATATAATCAAGCTCAAAAACAATGGGGCAGTAAAGGATCTTCCGAAGATATCAAATCCATATGACTCTGTTTGTAAACTGGCAGATAGGAAATCTTACTCGCACTCAGTTCAAATCTAAAAACTTTCCTTCAACAGAAAAATCTCTCCAGTTAGTACATATGGATCTGTGTGGACCATTAAGGAAAGAAGGTATAGGAAAAGAAAATTACTTTATGTTGATTATTGATGACTATTCTAGACAAACTTGGGTTGCCTTTTTGAAAGAAAAATCTGAAGCATTTGAAAAATTCAAAGTGTTTAAGGCTTTGACTGAGAATCAAACAGGAAAAAGATTAAAGGAAGTAAGGTATGATAGAGGAGGAGAGTTTAGTTCAGGGAACTTCAAAGAGTTCAGTGATAAACATGGGATCAAAGGAGAGTACACAATTCCAAGGACTCCACAACAAAATGGAGTTGTTGAGAGGCATAATAGGTCAGTACAACAAATGGCAAGATCAATGATGAATGAAAGGAACATACCTTAGACATATTGGGTGGAAGCAATTCATACAACTGTTCATATCATTAACAAAGCTCATCTCAGGCCACATAGTGACAAGACTCCTTATGAACTATGGTTTGGAAGACCTGCTTCAATCAATCATTTTAAAGTCTTCGGGAGTAAATGTTATATCAAGAACAATGATGAAGATATTGGCAAATATGATGACAGGGATGATGAAGGTATCTTCTTGGGTTATGCTACAAATAGTAAAGGGTATAGATGCTACAATAAGAGACTACATAAACTAGTTGATTGTATAGATATAAAAGTTGATGAAGAAATCCCAGTCAAAAATGTAAGCAGTGCTGAACCAAGAGCATAAGATATAGTTGAAGATGAAGATGAACAGGTCCAAGGATTAGAAAAGGAATAATCTGAATTAGATGAAGATACAAATACTCAAACTGACACAAATCAGCAGAAAGAAGCAAAATCACCTCTCAGAATTATTAGAAAGAATCATCCTGAAAATCAGATAATTGGAGATATAAATAAAGGAGTTCAGACAAGAAGGAAATTGATTAAAGACTCAGAACAATCTCAGGTTGCTTTTTTATCTATGAATGAACCTAAAAATTTTGATGAATCTAGCAAGCATGATGATTGAATTAGAGCTATGAATGAAGAACTAGATCAAATTGAGAAGAACAATACTTGGGAGCTTGTCCATAGACCTGAAGATAAAAATATAATAGGTTCCAAATGGGTATTCAAGAATAAAATGAATGAAAAAGGACAAGTTGTTAGAAATAAAGCCAGATTGATCTGTAAAGGATATTCACAAGTTGAAGGTCAGGACTTTGATGAAACCTTTGCACTAGTGGAAAGATTGGAAGCCATCAAAATGTTTCTTGCCTATTCATGTCATAAAAACTTTAAAGTTTATCAGATGGATGTTAAGTCAACATTTCTTAATGGAGATCTAGAGGAAGAAGTATATATGGAGCAACCTGAAGGATTCT
>ML788826.1:45763-67045 GCA_009831015.1 Picea engelmannii
GAAAAATATTTGAAAGAGATGTTGAAGAAATTTCAGATGGAAGATTCCTCTCTAGTTAGAACACCTATGGTGGTTGGTTGCAAGCTGAGTAAAGATGATATCTCACCTGATGTTGATCAAAGGACATATCGCTCTATGATAGGAAGTCTTCTGTACATCACAACATCCCATTCTGATATAATGCAAGCTGTTGGAATGGTAGGTCATTATCAGTTTTCTCCTAAACAAAGTCATTTGGTAGCTGTCAAAAGGATATTTAAATACTTGAAGGGAACAATGACTTATGGTCTGTGGTATCCTAGAAATCGGAATTTCTAGTTAACTGCTTATTCATATGCATATTGGGCAAACTGTGTTGATAAGAGAAAAAGCACCAGTGGTGGGGCATTCTTTCTAGGTGACTCATTAGTTGCATGGCTTAGTAAAAAGCAAGGATCCATTTCATTATTCACTATAGAGGCAGAATACATTGTTGCTGCTACTTGTTGCACACAAATTTTATGGATGATACAAACTCTTGCAGATTTGAAGGTAACTTACACTGATCCCATTCCAATTCACTGTGATAACACCAGTGCCATTAGTGTCTCCAAGAATATTGTTCTTCATTCCAAGACTAAGAATATTCCAATAAAGTACCATTTTCTCAGAGAACAAGTTATTGATATCTTTACTAAACCATTAGCAGTGACCCCTTTTGGATATCTTCGTCAAAAGTTGGGGGTTATAATTTCTTGTGTCTAATATGTTCACCTGGTCAGGGGGGAGTACTTATTGAATATCTGGTGTATTTCCAAGATGCTCATAGTTGACAGGGGGAGTATGTACTGCAATAGCTCAGGGGGAGCATGTTTCTTCTTTGACATTGATGTCAAAGGGGAAGAAAAGAGTCTGAATGCATGTGGGTGCTTGTGTTGCCATCAATGCCAAAGGGGGAGAATGTTGGAAAATATTTAACAGACAATGCATGCTTGTATACTTGTCATTGATGGAAAGTACAACAATGAAGATGGCATGAGTACAAAAAGTATGTAATAGATGGGCATTATGAGAAGATGTTGTAGAGAAGATTTGAATAAGCTCATAAGAGATAGTGCAGAGGATTGTTGGCAGATCATCGATGGCAAGACCAGAGTAAGCGTATCAAAGTAAGATCGGGAGGAGAAGCATTTTTTATCGTTGGATCCCATTCAAAATTCCTGAAAGAAGGAGGACCGTTAGATCTGTTAGTAGACAAGAAGAACGCACATACGAGGACAAATCTCAGGCATCATATCTAAGTGCCAGACTCAACCATCGTTGGATCATGAAGAACCTGCACGTTCATTAAAGTGCAAGGAGAAACAGGCTCACAAAATCCTAAAAGAAGGAGGACTGTCCATCTTCAGGCAGGACACATGGCGAAAGATCATCATGTGGCTGACTAGAAAGTCAAAGGAACGGGGTTCCCTAACCTCTTGAATTCGCGATATGTGAAATCGTGAAACTATCTTAGCCGTCAGTTCGAGGTTTGTTCTGGACCGTTGATCTGAGCTCCATCTCGGAGCTTCACCTATCGCAACTTGGAGAGATAAGATACATAACCATTGAAATCCCAATATGCAAAATTGCGATTTAATCGCAGCCGTCAGATCAAGGTGTAGTCTGGACCGTCGATCCGCCTCCATTTTGGAGTTTCGCGAATCGCGAGTTGGAGAGGCAAGAAACATAACCTTCGAAAGCGCGATATGCGAAATGGCGATTTAATTGCACCCGTTAGATCAAGGTGTGATCTGGACCGTTGATCCGACTCCATTTCGAAGTCTCACGAATCATGACTTGGAGAGGCAAGAAACATAAACGCCAAAATCGCGATATGCGAAATCGCGATATGATCTGAGCCATTGAATTAAGATCAGATCTGGACCATCAAATCATAGGAAAAGTCCCTGACTTGGAGTCAACGAAGCATGGTGTGGAAACTCGCGAGATGTGAGATCGCGATTAGATTTGGACTGTCGGATCTATGGAGATTTCAACCGTCGATCAGACTCGATGAAGTTTATAAACTTGAGAAATATGAAGTGCCTTTTGGGCACAACCTATGGTCACCACCGGTGGTCACGAGAAGGGAAGGAGTCAGTTCAGATAAGCTCCATTTCAGAGTTTCGGGGATCACAACTTGGAGAGTCGAGATGCCTCATCTCCAGTTTCACGAAATGTGAATTCGCGAAAATCACTTTATGCATAAGTGCTTGGTCATGGCCATGGTCATATAGAGGAAGGAGCTAGCGCAGAAAAGATTTGTATCGGAGTTTCGGAGATCGCGACATGAAGTGTCGAGACAATTGGCCACAGGAATGCCGAAATGCCAAAACCCGATTTAAAGGCAAGATTAATAAAGTTCGTCCAATGGTGCAGATAAACTTGAATATGATCAGAGGGCTACTGTTCTCTCTCACAGTTAATTCATCAGTTACGAATCAGTTAGCAAAATTGATTCATGATTCCTAATCGGTTGGCATTTCAGTTGCTTAGACGGTTTTATTTTGCCGAAGAAGATGCAAAGTGTAACTGTTGTGGGTGTTGTGCATAAAGGAAAAAGAGAGAGACTGTGCGTTGTTGGTGGTTCTAGATGAAAAATGAATTAAACTATAAGAAAGTGAAAATCATAGGATGCGTAGTGTGAGACTGAAAATATGCGCAGTATGAGACTGAAAAATGTGTGCAGTGTGATATAAAACTCAGAGAAGAGTAACAGATGGAGAAAAGATTTGAAACAGAGTAGAATGACAGAATAAGTTGAAGCATAGAAGAATTGCAGAACAGACAAAGGAAGAGAAGAATTGCAAAACAATTAGAAGAAGACCAGATTTACAGAACAGAGAAGAAGTGGTAAGAATCGATTTATCTGTGTAGTTTGTTGTCTATTTATTCATTTATATTCCAGGTTGGTTGGGAGGTGCTAGGGAGTACTATTGTCCTCATAAGTTCAAGTGGGAGCTTGAACACAGGGAGTTGTAGCTTCCATCTGGTTGCAGCCAAATAAACTAGGGTGGCAAGGTGGTGCAAGGGAGAACAAGTTTTCTCTGTTATACAGGTTGGAGCTTGTGTAACTGGAAGTTGGTGCTTCCATCCAGTTTTTTCTGGAACATTAAGGGAGTTGGTGCTTCCTTCTAGTGGGTGCTATAGAAACCAGGGAGTTGGTGCTCTCAAACAAGTTGCATCTTGTAAAACAGAGGTAGCTGCCTCACATTGAGTTGGTGCTCAATTAAAGATGATGTCCAGAACTTAAAAGATTGCCTATCATTTCGAAGAAGAAGAGGTTTTCTCCCTTTATGGGTTTCCTCATGAAAATATGTCTTTGTGTATACCTTATGTGTGACTGATGCTCATTACTTTTATTGTTCATATGCTGTATAATGTTGATGATCACTTGAAGAAAGATTAAGAATGTATTAATTGTTAAAATTGTTTAAGCACAATAACAACTGATTCACCCCCCCTCTCAGTTGTCTTAGTAATTTCAACAAGTTATGCACAAAATTATTATTCAAGAAGGACGAGTAAAACACAAAACAAAAGATACACCATGTTTGAATCATTGAGTATTGAGATGGAATGCTACAAGTGAAAAAAATTTGGACACATGGCCAAAGATTGTAGAATGAAAGTTCCCCCAAGAGAATCACAACATGATAACAACAATCATAGACAAGAACCTCAAAGAATATGGATAAGAAAACAGAATCAGTTCAACAAAGAAGAATGCACACTTTCTCTACAAGCTAAACACAAGAAACATGGTTGGTATGTTGTCAATGGCTACTCAAAGCACATGAAAAGCGATGAGGACATGTTTCTAACCTTGAGAAAGGAAAGATATGGACCAATATCCTTTGGAAATGACGACTAAAATAGAATCATTGGAAGAGGCACATTTAGAATTGGAAACAAGGATACCAAAGAAGAAAATGTTCTACTAGTGGAAGATATTAAACATAATCTTCTAAGTGTAAGTCAAATGTATGACCAAGCTCAAAAACTTATGTTTGATTCAAATAAGTGTGAGATAAAAAAATCAAGTTCAGGAAGATTGGTTGCAATAGTTGTAAGAATTTCAAGAAACATATATGTATTAAGTGAAATTGGAAATGAAAAGTGTTGTCTAGGAAAGGAAGATGAATTTTCTCTATGCCACAGAAGAATGGGTCACATAAACTTTGAAAAACTTGTCAAATTCAACAAAAATGAAGCATTCAGATAAATGCCCCAAATCATGAAGTCAACCAACACCTTATGCACACATTGTCAACAAGGAAATCAAACAAAGTCCAAATTCAAATGAAAGGAATACTCCACAACAAGACCGCTGGAAATTGTGCATACTAATCTAGTTGCACCAACTAGAACAAAGGTTTTAAAAGGTGAGCAATATTTTATGTTATTGGTTGATGATTATACCAGGATGAATGCAATTTTTTTTCTCGAGAAGAAGTTAGAAGCATTCGAGAACTTCAAGATATACAAGCAAATGGTTGAAAATGAAATAGATTAAAACCTTAAATGTCTAAGATCGGATAATCTAGGAGAGTTTACTTCAAAGGAATTTATGGATCTTTGCAAAAATCATGGGATAAAAAGGAAATTCTTCATTTCTATGACACCACAATAGAATGAAGTCATTGAGAGGAAGAACATGAAAATACAGGAAATGGATCGAACTATGTTAATGGAATCCAAGTTGACAGACGTATTTTGGGCTCATGCAGTGCATACAAAAATTCATATTCAAAACATAGTAATGATCAAAAACAAGAGTGAGAAAAATCCCTACAAGTTATGGAAAGGAATACTAGCCAATGTGAAACACTTCAGAGTTTTCAAAAGAAAATGCTACATCAAAAGAGAAGATGGAAAAATGGGAATGTTCAATTCTTTTGTGGACAAAGGTATACTTTTTGGGTAATCCCACAGAAGAAAAGCATACAAATGTTTCAATATAAGGCTCAACAAAGTTATGGAAAATATCAATGTGACGGTTGATGAGACAAGTGGACGAAAAATAAAGGAAGAAGAAAAGGAGCCAGTGGAACAGGTTCACGAAGAAGAGAAAAAGGAATAAGAAGTCATAGAAGGGGAAGATGAAGAAGATCAGTTAGAAGTAGAAGATAAAGAACAACATGAACGTCCAAATAAACCTAGCAAAAAAATATAGAAGAATCATCCATCGGGAACAAAGATGTAGGATTTGAGACTAGAAGAATAATTCGTTCACCAGAAAAACTGCACCTAGTACTCTTATATTCGATTGAGCCAAGCAACTTTGAAGAAGCCAACAAGGATGAATTTTGGACGAAAGCCATGGATGAAGGGTTGGATCAGATATAGAAGAATGAAACTTGGGAATTGGTTCCAAGGCCAAGGTACAGGAATGTGATCGACACAAAGTGGGTCTTCAGAAACAAATTGAATGAAGTTTGACATTTTACTAGGAACAAAGCTAGATTGGTATGTAAAGGATACACACAGGTTGAAGGTATCAACTTTGAAGAGGTGTTTTCCCCCAGTTTTCAGAATGGAAGAAATCATATTGATCCTAGATTATTTATGCTCCAAGAATATTAAAGTGTTTCAGATGAACGTGAAATCAACCTTTATGAATGGGGAGCTAGAAGAAGAAGTATACATTTAGAAACCAGAAGGATTTCAGTTGTCAGAGAATGAGAATTATTTGTGTAGGTTGAATAAGTCCTTGTATGGTTTCAAACAAGCCCCTAGAGCATGGTATTCCAGACTGGACAAATATTTACAGCAACAAGGGTTAAAGAAAGGAAATGCAGAAAACAACCTCTACATCAAGGTAAATCAAGATAGTATTTTGTTAATTGAAGTTTATGTTGATAATATTATCTTTATAAGTGATGATGACAAGATGAGCTAGAAATTTGCAAAGGATATGAAGAATGAATTTGAAATGTCATTACTAGGAGAATTATCCTTCTTTTTGGGTCTCTAGATACGTCAAAGCAACCAAGGCATTTTTATTTCTCAAACCAAGTATATTAGAGAAATGATAAAGAGGTTTGGAATGGAAGATTGCAAACCAATAAATACTCCTATGTAGACTAGTTGTAAGTTAAGTAAATATGATGATTCAAAGTCTACAAATCAGAGGTAGTACAAGTCAATTATTGACATCTTACTTTATGTGACAACATCCAGACTAGATGTAATGGAAGAATTTGGACAGTTGGCACGATTTCAAGAAACACCAAAGGAATCACATGTTTGGATTATGGTATCTCAAAGGTACATAAGAGTTTGGATTATGGTATCCAAAAGGAAAGTATCTATCACTTATTTCCTACACATATGCAGAATGGGAAGGTCGCATTGATGACTGAAGAATTACAATTGGAGAATCGTTCTACTTGGGTGAGTGTTTGGTATCCTAGCTAAGAAAGAAACAATCATCAATACCATTGTCTACAACCTGAGCAGAGTATATTGCAACAACAACATGTTGTACATAGGTTCTATAAACAAAATTTGACAGATATACATGTTGAGTATGATGAGCCCATTCCAATATATTGTGATAATACAAGTTCCATCAGTATCTCAAAGAATCCAATGATCCACTCCAAGGCGAAGCACATTCGAATCAAGTGTAATTTTCTACAGGAACAGGTTGTATAGAAGAACTTTCGAGTTGAGTATTTTTGCACGAAAGAATAGATTATAGACATCTGTATAAAACCACTTCCAAGGGAATCCTTTGAGTATCTTTGTCATAAACTTGGCATAGTTTCTTCCCCACAATGAATTTTGAATGCTATTCTTATATGTCTTATATTTACTAAGGAAGCACCATAAAGAGGAAAATATAGTTTGGGGGAGTAGTTTCAGGAAGATTTTAATCAAGGGGACCATCCCCAAGGATAGTTCAGTTAGGGGGAGAAGCTTCGACAGGAAGTTACCTTTGCCATTGATGTCAAAGGGGGAGATATTTCTCAAATCCATGGATAGAGAGTTAGATGCTTGGAGAGAGAGAACATAGGCATGAATCCAAGGGGAGCCTTGGTCACAGGGGGAGCATGAGCAATATGACTCCAATGTTGCATTAGAGTGTTTCTATCAATTCCAAAGGGATATTGTTGATTAATTGTATTGGTTTTCATTGATTTCAACCCGTGAATCCAGTCCAATAGAAAATTACGGTAGCCCCAAAAATATGGTTAAGGGAATCAAGTTTGATTAATGTATAAAGTTATGAATATCAATATGTTTGCAAGTACGACTATTCTAGATGGATAGTACATGTCATGCCATTTCTGGTGATATGTGGAATGCCACATAACTCCTCATGATTATAAATTTATGGCCTTGTGGAGTTAGAGAACCCTCATGAGTTATCTAGAAGCCCCCAGAAGGTCAAATAAGTCAATTTATTCTAGAAGCTCCTAGAAGATGTTTACTAGTCAAAGTGGTTGTAACTAGGATTTAATCATCAGTTAAGTTGTTGCAAAAAGAAAATAATTAAAAATAAATTAGTTGCAACTAGAAGTGGCGAGTTTACTATTTGTGAATAAAGTGGTTATAAGTGGACAAGTGGTTAGAAGTGGGTTAGCCCTAAAAGATGGTAGTTGGGTTAAGTTTTTAGAAGGTAACCTCTAGAGGAAGCTACTTGGAGAGTATAAATAAGAGAGAAAGGGTCTCCCATTAGCACATATTGAGCACCTTGAATACCTATTATTTTGTAAGGTTTATACATCTGAAGTTACGCAAGTTTGTGGTATCAAGAAGGGTTGACGGTGAAAGTTTTAGAGTTGCAAAAATACTAAAAAAACCCTAGTTTTTGAGGTGTAGGTGGGATGCAGTGGAAGAGGTTGTGTACATACGTGGAATGGTAGTGAAGGAGGGTACGTACAGTTGGAAAATCCATGAAATCTTGAGTTACTGAGAGTTCCATGTTATCATATTCTGAAAGAAAGTTCGCATGTAGGTCTACACTGATCAGGTACAACATATCTATATATGGGTTCAAAAGGTATGTCATATTCTTATGTGTAGTTGGATATTTTTTTCTACATGATATATGGTTATGGTAGTATGAGGATTTTCCCTAGAGAGTTGTTGGTTGTATGGAACTTATTGTATGAGCTAGATCTATAGAAATACAATACTGGTATGTTTGGTATTCCTTATTGTTACATCTTGTTGGGTTGAGAGTTGAGGCATATCTTGTATTTCTTGGTACATGGTTGAGGTTTTATTTGGTTGTGATATGTTGGTGAAGTTGTTGGTGTAGTTTTAGGCATCATATCAGAGAGGGTTTGATTTCTATTCCATGTGAGGGTTACTACACTTGATCATGATTGTATACATATGTATGGAAAAGGAATACAAAGATATAGATGCACTTGGTTAAGGGATATGTATGATGATGTATGCATAGGGCACAACTACAGATTAGACATTTCGACAGGTTACAGGTTGATGTGACAGAGGAAGCAAAGTGTCTAGCTTTTTGAAGGTGTACACAGGCTGCAGTATAGATAGGCCTCATACATACACATGTTATAGTATAGACAGGTCACGTACATACATGAGATACAACATACACAGCTCGTGTACCTGTTAGTATTTGTTGGTACAAGATGACTTCTTGTACAAGTCGATTACAAGATATTGGTACAGGTTGGTTATAGGTCATTCACACAGATTGGTACAAGTTTACAGTGGTATATTGCACAATCACAATGTGGCAGTGGTTTCATCATTTGACACTTATATTTCAGGGTGGTTGGATGGGGCAAGGATAGGTGGTTGTATCCACCTTCCGGTTGTAGCCGAAGAACATAGGGGGTTGTAGCCTCCTTCTAGTTGTAACCAAAGAATTGGGGAGTTGGAGCTTCCCTCAGGTTGTAGACTGAAAATATAGGGGGTTTGAGCCTTGTTATAGTCCAAAAATTCCTTACCTATGCATACATGGCATTGGCATTTCCACTTACATATTTTTCCAAAATATTGTTGAGGCCTCTTCTTAAAAAAATTATTTTTTGGAACATGTACGTGCCCTAATGAACTGATAGCCCACACGCACACGTGTTCTACATACTAGTTATCCCATTTACATACGTGAGTTGCATACTAGTTATCCCACGTACATACGTGAGATGCATACTAGTTAGCCCACGTTTACCTCCAGAAGTTGCAAAAAATATAAAATTGCAAGGAATTCGATGGATTTTATGGGCTATTGAGCGTTTCCCAACAATTTTATCCATTGTAGCACGTTCCCAAACCAAATAACCATATTTTTCTCATATAAAAAGAGGTCTTGGGGTCTCATTTACAACAAAAAGCAAGAGAACAAGTAAAATCTGTCAAAATCCCTTCCTCTTCTTAGCCCAAGTTTTGCATCCTATTCTGATATTTTTCCTCAACATTCCCCTCCATCCCTTTCTCCTATCACAACCCTTTCCCCTTTCCCATGTGATAAATTGGTTGTGAGAAGAAAGTGTGGGTTTGATGCACTTGGAGCCATGATATAGGAGCCCAAAACTAGTTCACGGAGAAATTACCGACGAAGGTTGTAATCTTTATGATCTTAATATTGAATAAAAGAGTTCATTCTTGTCCCAAAACATTGTGTCTATATGCTTTTATTGATTTATGCATTTATGTTTATATCCAAATATTGAAAGTGATAAGTAGAGATCGTATACATTGTAGTATTGTTTTCCTATGTTTTTGCAGGTCATCTTTGGGAGGAGACCCGCAATCTAGGAAGCTGCAAAGGCAAAAGAGGTCTACACTAGCCACAAGGACCAAAGGTGCAACTAATGACCTTATTTCCTCTCTCTTGTCTTTCAGCTTAGAAATTTTTGGGGTAGATTAGGAATAGAACTATCTTTTAAGGGAATTCAATGATCTACCTGTACCTCGACCCAATATAAGGGGGTTTTCCCCGCTAGCAGAATTGGAGACTCCATTGGGGAGTCTCTATAGGGTCTTAGTGGGACATCTTGGTTAAATTTGATTTTCAATTTCTTTCTGAGTTTTCTGATTTTTCTGAGTCAGGTTGGGTCTCTGGTCACCTTCCAGGTGCCTACCATCTTCCCTTGCCCAAGTTGTCTGTCCAAAATTTTTCTTTTTTTTTGAAAATTTCTAGAGGTGTATGTTCCCTATTCTCTATATAGCACACATACATACATGTTTTGCATTATATACAACCCACGTACACATGCATGATAGCCATGCACAACACACATCTTTGTCTTTTTGGATAATATTTTCAAAAAAAAATCCTTTTCCTATAGGAAACTTGTGGTTCCCAGGTCTTCCTGAGTTCCAAAATTTTCTGTTGTTTGGGGTTTAGACAGTTTGTAGGCTCATATTTTTTATGAAATAAAAAAAGAAATCCTCTTTTCTCTCTGTAGTTTCTTTTATCATCTTTTGTTAGTTTCTCTTTGATTAGAAGAAAATAAAAAACCTGGTTTTTTAGGTCTCTTTCTTTCTTTGCATTGTTTTTTGAAAAAGAAAAAGAAATTAGCATAGGGTTGTGTTTTCTTCTCATCTTGAAAGAATTTCAAAAGAAAAAATAAGAAAGAAAATCCTTTGATTTTCTCTTTTGTTTCACTTGAAATTTGCATTGTGCATTTTGTATTGAAAGGAGAAAAGATTGCATTTTTATGTTTCAAGGCTTATTCATGCATTAGCTTTCTTGAAACTATTTTTCATTTGAAGGATTAGTGTAAAGTTTTATTTGCTAGTGTTCTTATTAGTTTCTTTTTCACAAGAGTCTCAAACAACATAAGTTTCACTTCCATTTCTTGAGTAAGAAAATCCCCTAAAATGAACACGCTATTCTAAAATATATTAGTAACACTTTTTATAGGGTTCACCAATAGCTTAGGCTAGGGCCTTGGATTAGGTGTGGAGAGGTAAATTCTCTAATGACAACCAAAACTTAACTTAGGTGTATGTGCTAGGGTGTGAAAAATCCATCTTGTAATTACTCAATCCAGGAATCTCCTCTAACACAAGAGTAAAA
Source organism: Picea engelmannii (assembly GCA_009831015.1). NCBI lineage: Eukaryota > Viridiplantae > Streptophyta > Pinopsida > Pinales > Pinaceae > Picea > Picea engelmannii. The sequence continues at coordinate 56,805 of ML788826.1, forward strand.
AACGAGGCTGAGTGGAGGATGGTGACGGAGATATCCACTCCTAATCCAGAAAAAGCATTTGGGAGAGTGTGTATTGGGGGTGAATCCTGTAGCATTACTGGCCCGACTTGTCTCAGACCTCTGAGACATTTGGATCCGTCCAAGGTACTCTAAGAGGGATTCTAGCCTTGTTGAATTTCAGGCCTCAGGAGGATCTTCGGGCTTAGTTACCCTGCCCATACACTCGCTTTTTTGTCAATTGTACCCCCCTAGTTGTTGATTACAAGTTGGTGGCCTAGTTACCATTATATAGGTTGACACATAGGTCACTGCGCGGGGTGTATCACAGTACCTGAGGAAGACTCTGTACTCTCTGGGAAACATCCAAAGGGACCTTTGGTCAGAGGTCTGGGTAACTGCTTCTCCTGGCTAGTTGTTTTCCTTTATGAATGCTTTGTATGATCAAGACTTCGTCTCCCTGGGTCAGAAACATTCAGAAGGGTAGTTTGTTTGGTTTCTATATTTTTAGGCTTTTCTTCTTAGTGGTGTTCTTTATGCTCCCTAGTTTTCCATATTGAGTTAGTCAGTCAATGTTTTGGTCTCTGGCCTAAGGTGGTAGACCACCCACTCCACCGATCACGAGGACTTCTCATTCTTCCTATTAGAAACATGGAGTCGCTTCCTTATAGGTGTATTTTTTAAAATACTTGTTCTACCGAGTCATTGTGTGAGAAGTTTACGGGGATAAACTCTGTATAATATCTTCATGGAAAAAATTTCTGATGATACCAACCAAGGAACCCCTTTTCAAGGGGATTCTTGTGCTTTTCCTTTCTTCGGAAACATTGGTTTCCCTTTGATGGCCACTTTGTACATTCCTGGGTTGAATGTGGGACTACTAGTTTGGCTGGGTACCATTCCAAATTCCTCAAATTCTCTTGACACTTCTTAGTTAAGCACCTTATACCATGGGCATCATGTTGAATTTCCTTCATCAACAAAGTCTTCTCCTCCTCCTTCTACCTTCTCTGGTGAAAGTATAGCTACTAGTAACCGGACGTCTAAACGAAATAGAAAAAGGAAGAATAAGAAGAAGGAAACACCACCTCTATGATTCGTGTTGGAGATAGGTCATCGAACTCCACAAGTCATGTTGAAAACCAACACCCATCCTCTAGAAGTCATGTTGGGGAAAAACAACCAACCTTTGCTAGTCATGTTGGAGATATGTCAACAACCTTTGTGAGTCATGTTGAGGACCATCACCCAACCTCTGCAAGTCATGCTGGGGAAAAAAGTCTAGTCATTGTTAGTCATACTGGTGATAGGTCTGTAGCCTCTACGAGTCATGTTATCGACCAATAACTAACATCTGTAAGTCATGTTGGAGATGTGAAACCAACCAATACAATTCATGTTGGGGGCACAAGTCTTGTCAATGTGAGTCATGCGAGTGATATGTCAACAAAATATGCTAGTCATGTTAGGGACAAGCAACCAGCCACTACCAGTCATGATGGGGGCATTGATTCTATTCAGAAACCTAGACAGATAGGAAGTAAGCCAAATTTCCCTTGTATTGTTTTCAAGGGAGATCACCTTAATCATTTATTCCATGGCCTTCAAGAGGCACGCATATTGTGGTCGTTGTCTACAAGATCTTTTGATTCTGAGTCTTCTGAGTTTTCCTTGTAGCCTATTCAACCAGTGGTTGAGAAAGTGGTTGTGCCGATGCAATCTTTGGTCGATCCCACTCATTTTTTGGGGGGTGATGCACCTTCATACGATGTTGTATCGTATCCTATTCAACCAGTGGTTGAAGAAGTGGTTGTGCTGATGAAAATTTTGGTTGATCCCACTCTTCTCTTGGAGAGTGTCAAGTCTACTAAAGTTGTCACGCCGATGCAATATTCAGTTGATCCCACTCTTCTCTTAGAGAGTGTTGATTCTACCAAAGTGGTCACGTCGATGAAATATCCAGTTGATCCAACTCTTCTCTTGGGTAGTGATGTGTCTACCGACTATGTTTTTATCATTTCCATTTCAATACTTTTAAAACAAGGGGACATTCCACTCAATTCGATAACACCCCCTCCTGTTGATTAATTGGGTTGGTTTTCATTGATGTCAACCCTTGAAGAAATTATGGTAGTGAATTTTGGTAGCACAAAGGTTTGGGTAATGGACCCAAGTTTGTTTGATGGATAATGTTATGATTTTTGATATATTTGCAGGTAAGACTATTCTAGATGGATAGTACATGTCATACCATTTCTGGTGGTATGTGGAACATCACATAACTCCTCATGGTTAGAGTGTTATGGCCATGTGGAGTTGGAGAACCCTCATGAGTCATCTAGAAGCCCCAAAAGGTCAAAGTAGTCAAAGTGTTTGCAAAAGAAATTATTTAAATAATAAAGTTAATGGAGAAATCCCTAAAATAAGGAAAGTGGGATGCTACATGAAAGTATAAATAAGAGGCAAGGCTCTCTCATTTAATCACACTTGAAACTATTGAATATCATTGAATATCTATTTTGTGAAAGGTTATTTGGGCAAGTATTATTGATAGAGAAAAGTGTGGCAGGAAAAGTGTTGCAGAAAAAGTGCGGCAAGAAAAGTGCGGAAGAAAAAGTGCGGTAGGAAAAGTGCGGCAGGAAAAGTGCGACAGAAAAATCACGGCAGAAAAAGTGTGGCAGAAAAATCACGGCAACAACATGGTTGGGGTCTATTTATGAGAGATATGGCACATATTGTTTGAGGTATGTTTTGTGAGCTAAGATTTAGCTCTTGAGATGGTATTGGATGTTCAATATTGCTGCATATATCAGATTTGTTGAGGGATACAGTTGGTATTTGGCATATGGGTATTGGTCCTTTGGTTTTGATGTGTTGTTGAAGTTGTTGGTTTAGCTTGAGGCTACATAACAGTGAGTCTGTGGCACATGGTTTGATGTAAGTCTTTATGGTATTTGGTTTATGGATAGAGTGATGAATTTTTAGATAACTTTTGAAGGTTATATTGGTGTGTGTCTTTGGTATATCGTTGAGGTACATGTTGGGTACATGGTTTAGACAAGTAGTTGATGAGTTGGCACATACATGAGGTGTATAGTTGATGATGTTGCTACATCTTGATAAATCAAGGTTGATTCATGGTTGATGCATGGTACATGTTGGTTTAGATTATTGGTACAGGTTGTTTGGTGTAGGTTGATTGGTACAAGTTGTTACAGGTTATTGGTAAAGGTTGCCAGTGGAAGTGGTTGATTCAGTGTCAGTGACAGTGACAGGTTGTCTACATTTGGAATTTATATTTCAAGGCAGTTGGATGGGGCAAGGACACGTGGTTGTAGACACCTTCCGCTTGTAGCTGGAGAACTTAGGTAGTTGTATCCTCCTTCTGGTTGTATCTAGAGAATTAGGGAGTTGGAGCTTCCCTCAGGTTGTAGCCTGAGAAACTAGGGGGTTGGAGCCTCCTTCCAGTTGCAGCTGGAAAACAAAGGAAGTTGGTGCTTCCAATCAATGTAATTCTTCAAGACATATAATAAAAAACATTCTGTGGTTTTCTCCCTCTTTGGGTTTCCATGTAAAACCACTAGTGTACTGTGTATGTGTATGATTTCTCATTTTTTCATTGTTTATTTACTCTGCAATTATTGGATGATAATGCTACATTGATATAACACTTGCATTATATGGTTAAAAAGGATTAAATTTATTTCTGTTCTAATACTTTTGCGACCATTGTTGTGATGAGATAATTCTTCCGGATTCATCGCATTGGTTTTTTATATTCGATGTTTTAGACCAAACTAGTGTGGTCCATCATTAGGACAAATATTATGAGATATGAAGGAAAAATGATATAACAAGTGTAAATAAATACCTGAAAAGTTATTATGAAGAGCCAACTTTATTTAAAAAATGAAATCAAGAGATATAAAACCTAGAAATATTATTTATTAAGAGCCGACTTATTAAAAATTAATACAAGAATATAAAACATAGAAATATTATTTATAAATTAATTTCTAGAATGAGTCATTGTGGTTAGTATTGGGATCCAATTTTGACTAATTTTCCATCCATCATCTCTGTTTAGATTGTTAGGTTGTTTTTAAATTTTGATGGCTTCTCTAAATTTCCTATTGTGACAGTGATCTATCTTGGCAAGAATTTTGGCGTCTTTAATACAAATGTGATATTTAGTTTTGTCTGAATGTTATGCCAGGGCTGAGGGACGGGTTTTATTGTGTTTGATGTTAGTGGCATGTTCTTGAATTCTAATTATAAAGGAACGACCTGTTTCTCCTATGTATTGTTTACCACACGAGCACGAGATCATATAGACATCCTTCTGTTCGATGGGATCAACATGGTCTTTGACTGACCTAAGGGAATTCTTAATAGTGTTTAAGGGTTTGAAATTTGCCCCAATTCTTTTCTTCTTCAAAATCCTAGCAAGCTTGCTTGTTGTCCCTTGTATGTAGAGTAAGAAAACCTTGGACACATCTTTATTTGTTTGTTCTTTATTTCTAGGTGTTTTAGTGGCATTTCGAAAGGCTTTAATCACCTGATGTTTTTTATAACCATTATCCTTGAAAACATTGAGGAGATGATTTTTCTCTTCGTCAAGGTGTTCATCATCAGAGATTCTGAAGGCCCTAGTAGCTAGGGTGTTGACAACCCCTAATGTTTTAGTAGGGTGATGATGGGAATTGGCATGAAGGTACTGTTCGGTGTGAGTTTTATTCTTATAAAATTGGTGGGCTAAGGATTCATCAGATCTTTTTGTGACCCTAACATCTATAAAAGGATTACTGCCTTTATCTTCAATCTCCATAGTGAATTTGATGTGATTAGATTGTTTATTAAGGCGAGTCACAAATTCATTTAATTTGTCACAACCATGGGGCCAAATGACGAAAGTATCATCGAAAAACCTATTCCATTATTTAGGTTGGAGGGGTGAGGAGATAAGGGCTTTGATTTCCAAGTCTTCCATGAATAAATTAGCTATGATGGGAGAGAGGGGGGATCCCATAGCAACCCCACATGTTTTTTCTAAACGTCGCTCTGGAAACTAAAGAATGTGGATTTCAAACATAACTCAACTAAGTTAGCAGTACCTAGGTCAGTGATGTTCTTGATGACCTCCATTGCTCCGTCAATGGGAATTTTAGTAAAGAGAGAAACAACATCAAAGCTTACGGGGGTGTCATCCTTGTCCAATTTGATGTTTTTTATCTTTTTAAAAATAAGGAGGAATCTTTAACAAAGGAGCTAGTATTGTTGACTAAGGGTTTGAGTTTATGAGACAAAAATTTTGCAAGTTGATAAGTAGGGCTGCCTATAAAATTTCTCTATTACTGATTCACCCCCCTCTCAGTAATCCAAAAATCAGTATCAGATACGGTTCCTTTAGGAAATAGTTTAACCACTGGGAGGAGATCATGGATTATTTTGAGAATGGAGTACCAATGTTTAATGGTCAAAATGGTTTTAAGTATGAGATGTGGAGAAGAAAGACGGAAGTATTTTTACAGGCATAGGGACATTATATTTGGCTATCAGTTGTTAGAGGATATGATAGTTCAAAAAGGGAAAATACCGCAACCAAGAAGGAATTGAAGAAGAATAACAAAATAGCAATGGATTTCAACTGGGAAGGATTACCTAATCCTATAAGAGAAAAGGTTGGTAAATGTTCATCATCCAAAGAACTTTGGGATAAGCTACATGACATATATTCTTCACCCATCGCAGATTCAGAAAATGCCAAAGAAGATGCAAATACATATCAAGAAGAATTATGTTCACCATGTCAAATAGATTCAGAAGATGAAGAGTACATAATCACCAGAGAAGTGATTAGTGCTTTAAATGAGCTAAGAGAAGAAAACAAGTCACTCAAGAAAGAATTGATGAAACAAAAGGAAAGTGTTCATATTTTTGAAGAATCCCAATGGGTCATCGAAATCTTAACAACTCAGCTAGAAGAATCCAGAAAGATCGAAGAAAATCTTGAATATCAAAAGTAGTATTTGGAAGCCAACATAGAAGCATAGAAGGAAGAAGCAGAAATGAGAGAGAATATATTGAAAGATCATCTTAAGGAAAGAACTAACGATCTAAAACAAATTGAGGTAGAGTTTGGTCAAGAAGAGAATGGACTTGAAGAAGAAATAATCACATTAAAAATTCAGCTTGAAGAAGCGAAAAGAACTGAAGAAGTCATGAAGTCTGAGACAATGAAGAAAGAAGAAGAGGTTGAGAAGCTTGAAGAAGAAGTTGTCACATTGAGAAGTAAAATCATCAATCTCAACAAGAACATTTAAGAGACAAAAACATGCACATCAGTTATAGAGAATGAAGAGACGCACTCTAGGTTGCTAGAAAAGAAGAATGAAGAAAATATAAAGAGTTATGTAGAAGTATTCAAAGGAAGGAATCATGGTCAACCAGAATCTAAGAAAACTATTGAAGATACATCTTCAAGAATACCATCCATGTTCAAGCCACAAAGAAGCTTCAATCATGATCATGATCAGTCAAGGAAAGAATTCAGAAGGACTACACCATAAAGAAGATCATTCACTCCCAGGTATGCACATTTATTTTATGGTCATTGTTCTTATTGTACTAAATTTAGACATAAGGTTGCATATTTCACGGATTATAAAATAAATGTTCAAGAAATAAATGCCTATGTGGCCCCACGTAACATTGAATGTTACAAATGTCATAACTATGGACACATAGCTAGTGATTGTAGAAGCATGATCGATACTTCGATGATAGAGAACATTGATATCAGATGTAAGATAGTGTGGATAAGAAAACATGAAGAACATGTGAACACAGACCAAGTCCCAGAGATCACAAGAATGGCAATAAAACGAGATGAAAAAAATTCTATAGAGAAAAAGAAAGATGTCAGATACATAAAGATTTGGAAAATAACTGAAAGAAAAGAAGGAAAAATCAATAAGGAACAGGTTCAAGGGATTGTAATTTTAGGCATTATAGTGAAAGATGAATCCATAGATAGAAAGAAATAAGTCAGAGCTCGGAGAGATGATGAATCTACCAATGAAGATGATTATGAATGCACTTCAGAGAAGGACTTGTTCTGAGCCATCCAACTTAGAGACTCCCCGGTAATATGAATATTAGACAAGGGGAGTCTATGCAATAGTTGTGACAGACCAAAGAACCATCCTTCGAGTAGCTTGCAGAGTTTGAGAAGACAGATCTAGAGAAGTCAGTTAGAAGAAGTACAATTTGATGGATTAATCAAGACTTCAGGATAGTATAGTGATAAATGGGTCAACATTATGGACAGTTTCACAAGTAGAGTCTTCGACAGTATGGATGAGAGCATGTATTCATAGATTGGTTCAAAGAGTGGTTCAGACACAAAGGAACATTATCATAATGGATGATAATTACACAGGAAATGGGTCAAACAATCCTAATGGATTCCCAATTGACAGATATTTTTTGGACACATGCAGTGCATACAATGGTTCACATTCAAAACAAAGTAATTCTCAGAAACAACACTGGAAAAACTCCCTACGAGATATGAAAAGGAAGACTAGAAAATGTGAAGCACTTCGTAGTATTTGGAAGCAAATGATACATTAAAAGAGAAGATGGAAGAATGGGAAAGTTTGAATCTCGTGTGGACAAAGGAGTAATTGTTGGTTACTCAAGTACAAGGAAATAATACAAGTGTTACATTTTGAGGTTGAACAAAGTTGTGGAAAACATCAATGTAACAATTGATGAAATAGGTGGATGCAGATTAAAGAAAGAAAAAAATGAATCAATGGAACAACTTTACAAAGAAGAAGCAGAAGATGAAGAAGAAGTAGAAGGGGAATATGAAGAGGATCAGATAGAAGTAGAAGAGAAAGTCCAGCAAGTGCCTCCAAAGACACCTAGAAAATGAGTACAGAAGAATCATCCTTCAGATCAGACTATCAGAAACAAAGATGCAGGAGTTGAGACTAGAAGAAGAATCCGTTCACTAGAACAAACACACCTAGCAGTCTCGTCTACGATTGAACCAAAAAGTTTTGAAGAGTCTAGCAAGGATGAATTTTGGAATAAGGCCATGGATGAAGAATTTGATCAAATAGAGAAGAATGACACTTGGGAATTGGTTTCAAGACCAAAGAATAAGAATGTGACTGGCACAAAGTGGGTATTCAGAAATAATTTGAATGAAGATGGACAGGTTACAAGGAACAAAGCTAAAGGATACAAACAAGTTGAATGAATTGACTTTGAAGATACATTTGTTATAGTTTCCAGAATGGAAGCAATCCAATTGCTTCTAGATTATGCATGCTCCAAGAATATTAAAGTGTATCAGATGGACGTGAAATTAGATTTTCTGAATGGTGAACTTGAAGAATAAGTCTACATTGAACAACCAGAAGGATTTCAATTGTCAGAGAACACATATTATGTGTGTAAATTGAAGAAGGCCTTGTATGGTCTAAAACATGCTCCTAGAGAATGGTACTCTAGAATGGATAAATATCTACAACAGGCAGGGTTCAGAAAAGGAAGTGCAGACATCAACCTCTACATCACGAAATTTGCAAAGGATATGCACAATGAATTTGAAATGTCATTACTTGGAGAACTATCCTTCTTTCTGGGTCTTCAGATACGTCAAAGCAACCAAGGAATTTTTATTTCTCAAACTAAGTATATCAGAGAAATGCTAAAGAGATCCAGAATGGAATATTGAAAACCAATTACCACTCCTATGAAAACTAGTTGCAAGTTGAGCAAAGATGATGATTCAAAGTCTACAGACCAGAGGAAATACATGTCAATGATTAGTATCTTATTATATGTGACAACATCCAGACCAGATGTAATGCAAGAAGTTGGACAGGTGGCACGATTTCAAGCAACACCAAAGGAATCACATGTATTCACAGTGAAGAGGATTTTCAGATATATGAAAGGAACATAAGAGTTTGTATTATGGTATCCAAAAAGAAAGGATCTATCACTTATTTCCTACATAGATGCAGATTGAGCAGGTTGCATTGATGACCAACGAAGCACCAGTGGAGCAACGTTCTACTTGGGTGAGTGTTTAGTATTATGGTTAAGAAAGAAACAATCATCAATATCCTTATATATAGTCGAGGCAATGTATATTGTAACAACATGTTGTACACATATTCTATGGATGAAACAAACTCTGACAGATATACAGGTTGAGTATGATGAGCCCATTCCAATCTATTGTGATAATACAAGTGCCATCAATATCTCAAACAACCCAGTGATGTACTCCAAGACGAATCACATTCCAATAAAGTATGACTTTCTACGGGAATAGGTCGTAGAGAAGAATATTAGAGTTGAGTATGTGGGCACAAAAGAAAAAGTGGCAGACATCTTTACAAAACCGCTTCCATGGGAAGCCTTTGAGTATCTTCTTTAGAGACTCGGAGTAATTTCTACTCCAAAATGAATGATTTTGAATGCTTATCTTATATGTCTTAGATTTACACAAGGAAGCACCATAAAGAGGACAGTTTAGGTTCGGAGATCAGTTTGACGAAGAGTTCATTTAGTGGGAGTATCCCCAAGGACAGTTCAGTCAGGGGGAGAAACCCCAGATGGAAACATACCTTTGCCATTGATGACAAATGGGGAGAGATTTATCAGATGAAGAACACAGAGTCATGGTTCCAGGGGAGAGATGGTCAAAGGGGGAGCATGAGTGATATGAATTCAGTATTGCATGACATCAGTTCAATATTGCATCAAAGTGTTTCCATCAATGCCAAAGGGGGAGATTGTTGATTAATTGGGTTCATTGTCATTGATGTCAACCCTTGAAGAAACTATGATAGCGAATTCCGGTAGCACAAATATTTGGGTAATTGACGCAAGTTTGTTTGATGGATAATGGTATGAGTTTTGATATATATGAAGGTAAGCATATTCTAGATGTGTTTTAGGATAAATCCGTAAGTGCGGACACAAACCGATCTCCTTAGATCCACCTGGATCTAGAACAAAACAGGACAGAATAATACACTTTCCCTAGATCTAGCCTATTGAATGAACTAAGAAGTAAGGATTATGGACATACCTTATGAACGCTTTCCTTAGGTCTCTGTTGTTCCAAGCTTTGCTCCAATGCTCTTGCACCGTCCAGATCACAACAGTACAAACCAATCGAAGTAAAGACGAATTAATATATTCAATAGCTAGTC
>ML788826.1:67095-77383 GCA_009831015.1 Picea engelmannii
AGTGACATCATCTTTATGGGAAAGGGACATATTATTGTATTGAATTAATTGAAAGTGAAACTTACAACCTGAGCCTTGATGTCGTAGGTCTCCTTTCAATGGCTCCTAGCTCTGACACACACACTTGCTCATGCATGAAGAAAATCAACCACTTTCGATGACTTTGTTGTAGTCTCTTGCTGCTGTAGCATTAGTCCTCCATACAGTCTTGCACCAATTCTCCAATCAATCTCTTGCTAGCTTTCTCCTAACTTGCTTAACCATTTCCATGAGTAATCTCCTCAATATATAGGAGAATATAGATTAGTTACTTGGATAGGAAATGATCCCAAGATATCTGGAATGCCAGCACTTGAACAACCATTCGAAGCCAACTCATGTTTCTAGAAGATTCCCTTCTAGAAGGTTCGAGATTTCATATTTTTCCTTCCTTTGGAGCATGTTCGCACCCTGGCTATTAGTTACAGTGTGAACTGTTCACACCCCAACTTAATGCAGCTTGCGAGAATCAGGCATTCTCGCAGGCAGATACATAGGTAGCCTGCGAACATCCTTTAAAAGCATGATTTTTGGAAGCAGACAAATGTAACTTCTTTCAGGAAAGTATTCTTAGTGAAGAGTTTGATTCTCCATTATCATGACATTATCATGACATCATTTCGATGACCAAAATTGCGGATAACAGAATGCCCCCCAAAGTCTGAGAGTGGAACTAGGGACAGTCAATGGACTTTGTAAGTTGCATGTGTGTGTCAAGAACCAAAAACACATCTAATCAGAGACCTGCAAACACCCAAGCATCAGCAGAATATCATGTATACCAATTCCCGAGGTAGGCATTCCCATACTCAGATCATAGACCGATGACATCATAAACATGGGTCATGGCCACCAATCATACACTGTGGATCCATGCAGTCATAATACAACACAGCCACCTGAATACACTGTGGATCTGCGCGACAAATTTTTAATCAAGACGACATAGCCACGAAACATAAACAGTGGATCTATGTGTCACAAATTATACATACTCCATCGCAACCTGGATCATAGAGACAATATCCAGGGTCTTCAATCTCATCGCCCAAATTACGAATCTAACCATGTGATTACATATGTCGAAGTCGAACATGGTAGAAACCACTTGAGTACCAGTCATTGATGTAACCGTTAACAAGTGCGAGGGAAATCACCATTGATGTCAATGACTCCCAAGGTACTACAGTACAATCCAACGACTGTGAATGAATGAGTTGATGTCGAACAACCAATGGAATATTTCGATCAGGGGTCAATGATGTAAACCCACTATCGAAAGCGAGAAACTTTCCATTGAGGCATGCAAGCTCCAAGGTACTAAATAATTTCTAAGTCTTGATTCCGGATAATGTGTTGAATTCGACGGAACAAGCCTCATCACAAGAGGGCCTTTATGTATCCCCCATCAGTGACATGAAATGAGTAACTGAGTTTGAAAGTGGAAAAAAGTATGTGACAATTTCACTTTGGACACAGGGAAGGCCGACACAGAATGAATGGACAACTGCAGATGGCCGACTCAAATAGAGGTTTCAGACGGACAACTCTTGAACATATGAATGACACGACCAATGGTTTGGCAGCATTGACTCAAAGACGACACATGGAAAGACCTTGTTATTTAAATCGAATGAGAGACAAATGGATTTCCCAAACCGGCTTCAAATGATGAATAGGGGGTGTCATGTTCAAGAGCGACACTTACTGCCAATTAACACAAAGATGAAACATATCCCTTTCCCAAATTTTCCCCCACCATTTCTGGTAAGTACCTCTTTATTTTTACGCAAGCTTGAAGAGGATCACGTATGCTTATTAATATAAGCTCATCCTTCGGACGAGTCCCTCGGAGTATTCTTAACGAACCCTAGGAAGGAGTGGTTCGGTCCCATCACGGGTCTGTCAATGTTTGTTTAACGAGTCCAAAGATAGTAAACTCGAAGGTTTTTCAATATTATAGAGTTTGGAAAAACACTCAAAAGAGAACTCTCTCTGTTCCTTTTTCGTACAATAGTCCAACGAGACCGAAAAAGGGTTAAACTACCTCTCGAAGGACGCATACTTCAAGTACTTTAACGAGCATGACAATAGCAAGATCGCTCGGCAATCTTTTCATGTTTAGAGAGTCTGAAAAGAGCTTAAAGATAACTCCAGGGGGTTCCTTTTTTCGTATAACCACAACGAGCCCGGAAAAGAGATAAAACAACGCTCGATCACGTTCTCTTGTTTTTCGCAAGCGCAAGAACGGATAAAAGGCGCTTGAGGTTTTATGTCAAAACCATAACAAACAAAGAAAATCACACCACACCAAGTAAAAATTCTGCCCATAATCATCCATCTTTGCACCTGTCAAACATTTCACTCATTTTTAAATTAGTGATTAGGGTTAAATAAATAATAAACATAGAAAACCCACTTTTGATATGGTAAAAAGTAATAAAATGAACCAAAAACAAAATTTACCATAGCATTTTCACATTTTACCCTTTGAGTGCCAAAAAACCCTCTTTTTACCTCTATCTTTGGTGTCGAATTCCAGGAGTTACGGGAGACCATTCAAAGTGTCGTCAACGATATTTTGGTAAGTGCCTCATCCCTTATCTTTTCATGGCTCAAAATTATATTTTCATTGGTTAAAAATCAAGTTTTAAGTAAATTTTTTGAACCTTATGCGCGTGGGATCATTCTCGCAGGTGGCCCATACGGGGCCTGCGAGAATGACCCATTCTCGCAGGTGAGCCATGGGCCACCTGCGAGAAGTTCGCACTGTGCGAAGCAGGTCACCCGCGAATAGCGCAAAATCCAAAAATTCTTGTAACGTTTAGCCAATTACTAGATTTTAATCATGAATAAGATCACTCACTATGTTTGTGTGTTGTTTTTATGCAGGTTGCTAGTCACAATCATAGTTTTAGAGTGGCGGGAACGAGAGCATGAGGAGGACAATGCTAATGCAGAAAACCATCCTCCAACCATCGCTGCACTAAGAGACTGTGGTCTCTTAAAGTATTTCCGCGTCCCGGGCATGAGAGCCCAAGTTCGATTGTTGGAATACTTAGTCCGAATGTGGGATCCAGACCAACAAGTCTTCATCGTGGGAGCCCATACATTGACCATTGATATTGAGGATATCTATTTCTTGACCGGGTTATCCAGATGTGGATCCTATTGCAGTTTGTCTGGTAGTAGAGTAGGGGGTCTAAAAATGAGTGAGTATTGTAACCAGTATTGCGTGCCTGAAGCTGAACGACAAAAAGGAAAAGTGGAAATTTGGGGAGTGACCGATTTGACTCTCCGTACCATTCTCTTTACCATTTCTCAAATGGAGGGAAGTGTTGCTTCGCATATGGCTCTGCAAAGCTACTTCCAGTACGCCATCGAGTGTACTGAGCCCCGGGTATTCAACTGGGCTGACGCAGTATTACGCAATGTCAAGAAACAGTTGACTAAGTGCATGCGAGGAGGTCTAAAGCAGTTTGGTTATGGGTATCTGTTAGTGTCTTTCTTCCTGGAGAGAGTCCCAATATTCCGTCTACAGGCTGAGTGGGATCTTCCTGGTCCCAGAGATCCAAGGATGTTACGGTGGTGTCGGCTCATGGCCCGACATGTGGCAGGTCCTATTGTCAAATATGACAATGTTTTCTTCAACTGGCTGCAGACTCAGATGTTGATGGTGGACGACTATGCCTACGTTTGGCTAGACTTCAGAGGAGATCCAGATCTTGCACTTCCTGAAGACGCGCAGTGGGGAGACCTCGGTAAGAAACACACCAATTTTATCTTTTTAATTTTTTTTGTATTTTTAACATATCTAAATGTTTTTGTTTTTATGGTTTTATCCAAAGACTAACACCAAATTCTTGTTGATAACACAGACGTTCGAGCATACATACCTGCTGGCAGTTCTCCTATTCAGCGACGAGGAGAGGCAACAGTAGCAGTTCCACAGTACACCGAGGACTATCTGACAGTGGAGCAAAACTTAGAAGGTCTGATGGCAGACATTCCAGATATGACTCTGGAGGAGATTCCACGACACGATCAACGTCACACTGTGGGAGTCTCTGCCTCTATGGGTCGTCTGCTCCGCAGAGTTGCTAGGACATTAGTGTACTATCATGAACATCATTGATGTCATTATGTAGAAGCCATGGGCTTCAATTTTTGATATTTTTGGTCTTCGGACACATTTTGTAAAAACAAACTTTGATCGTTATATATATATACATGGTTTCTACCGGCTTATTTTACATTGTGTACATTTTAATGTGTTTGATTTATAAGTGATTTAAATGCCTGTCCAATACATAATTAGCTAAAGCATCTGTCAATGTATTAAGACATCTAGGAATGTGTCGATATTCTATGTAATCAAAGTGTCGTTCCAAGAGGCGAATTCGCAAATATACCCTTAATAAAGTAGGACTTCGAATAGAATATACATTACTGAGCTGTAGTACTACCAACTGCGAGTCAAGTTGAACAACCAAATGGAGAATTCCGATAGAGATAGCATTAACCAGTAATTCAACCACGGCGCTATACTCTGCGATGTTGTTGGTCGCTCGGCCAAGACATATACCTCGTAGAGATATGAGTTTGTTTGTCGGGGCATAGATTTCCCATGCAGCGGAAGCTAAGTTCTGAGTACTACGGCTAGCACTGTCGGCGAAGCCAATGTAAGGTAGCGAAAACTTCAACATCTGGCAATCAAACACAACGTCACGTAAGGGTAGAGACCAGATAACGTCAAAAACAAAACTAAAGTAACACACACATGCAGTATGATACATAAAATACAAGTACTCATGCACAAATGACTTATGCATAGTACTTCTTTAAGTATAACCCATTCCTGGGTTCACTCAAAGGCACACCATCATAATCCACCAGCTCATATGCTCCTTTTTCCAAAACTTTGTTGACAACGTAAGGGCCACGCCACATTGGTTCGAATTTCCCAGATCCTAAGACATCTTTATCTTGTTCATACAGAAGAACAAGATCTCCTTCAGAGAAGACACGAGGTTTGACATGCTTGTCATACTGTGTCTTAACGCGTTTCTTCTGGGCTTCTATTACAAGAGTAGCGTCATGGCGAGTCTCGTCTAATCGCATCAAATACAATAGACGTTCCTCTTCGGCAGAAGTATTGGGTAAGAGCTCTACAGCTAGCTTCAAAGACGGTATCTCACATTCTATTGGCAGAATGGCTTCCATGGCATAAACTAATCGAAAAGGCGTGAATCCCGTGGCAGATTTAACAGATGTACGATACGCCCACAATGCCGAAAATAACATCGTGTGCCAGTTGGTTTTATGTATTCCTATCATCCGTCGAATCATAGTTATAAGCACCTTATTAATGGCTTCGATCTGGCCATTAGCCTGTGGATAATAGGGTGTCGAGCTATCATGACGAAGGCCCAACTTCTTTGTAAGTTCAGACATCATATAATTCCAAAATGACTACCGTGCTCGGTAACGATAGCCTGAGGAACACCAAAACGAGTGATGACATGGTTGAAAAGAAATAACGCTGCAGTCTTCCCAGTATTATCAAATGTCGGCATCGCCTCGGCCCACTTAGTAAAATAATCAACAGCTATGATAATGTAACCATGCCCCCCAGCCGAGTGAGGGTGACATGTCATGAAATCAATGCCCCATTTAGTGAAAGGACCTACTGAGACCACAGGATGAAGGGGAGCAGGATGTGAACGAATCTTCTGATTATAGGTCTGGTAGGCATGACACTTCTGAACATCAATAATGCAGTCATGAAACAAGGAAGGCCAAAAGTAACCTGCACGTAAGATCTTCTGGGCAGTAGCATACCCAGACATATGACCACCACATGCTTCTGAATGGCAGTCATTCAAAGCTTTCTCAGCTTCGTCAAAAGTTAAACAACGCTGAAAGATAGAGTCAATGCCTCGACGGTAGAGAGTATCGCCGAGGATGATATAATGACGTGGTTGATAATGGACGCGACGTCATTCATTACTGGAAAAAGCAGGTCGGAAAGTGTGAGTTTGGAGATATATAATAATATCTCCGTACCAAATATCGTCGGTACTGATAAGGAAAAGTGACTCGTCAGGTAACGAATCAACTGCTACTTTTTTCGTGGCAGTGTGGGGAAAATCACAAATTAACTCAGCGAAAACTAGGGATTTCTTCGACGTGGCACGATCGAATTCCAAATCGAACTTCTGGAGAATAACAATCCACTTGGAGTACTTTCCCCCCAGCAATTGATGTGTCAATATGTGTTGCATGTGGTTACAGTGTGAAATCACTGTAGTCTTCCTGGAGAGAATATAATGACGAAAACATTGAACTGCTTGAACAACAACCAGAGCCAGCTTCTCAACATGTTGGTACTTGATTTCCGTGGATGATAAACTTCTACTCAAGTAATAGATAACATGTTCATCGTGGTTATCATCCTCTTGAACGAGGACCATGCCAATAGTGTACTCGGACGCAGCTAGATAAAGAAAGTAATCTCGACTATAATCCGGAGGGAAAAGAAGAGGAGCTTTCGTGAGGGATAATTTCAAGGCTTCGAAAGCGTTGTTAGCAACCTTATCCCAGACAAACTTTGAATCTTTCTTTAGAAGACGGGTGAAACCGCGAGTAATCTCGGCGTAATTCGGGATGAAACGACGAAGAAAGTTCGCTTTCCCCTGCAAACTTTGTAACTGGCGCAGTGAAGAAGGAGGAGGGAGATTAAGAATTGCCTCAACCTTAATAGGATCTACCCGGATCCCATGACGTGAAACTATGAAACCAAGGAGACGGCCAGATTCTACACAAAATACACATCGACAGTCCGACAAATGCTCTTGTCGGCGACAACAACTTGTATTTGAAACGCAAGCTGTGGGGGTAACCTTGGAATATGGTCTTCCAAGTCAAAGACTATCAAATTCGTATCTGTGGGA
Source organism: Picea engelmannii (assembly GCA_009831015.1). Classification (NCBI taxonomy): domain Eukaryota; kingdom Viridiplantae; phylum Streptophyta; class Pinopsida; order Pinales; family Pinaceae; genus Picea; species Picea engelmannii. Next base: position 74,088 of record ML788826.1, read on the forward strand.
TCAATTCCACCTATAGATTTCAACAGAGCCCTTCGTTGTGCAGGACAAGACTGAAGGACTTCAAGGGCAGACATCGCTGAAGGTGCTTGGGCCAGATCTTCGACAATGCTCTAGTTCTGGGCCGCACGAGCATGAGGATTGAATGCCGATTTCTTAATGACACCTTTCGGGGGTGGTCATATAACTGTATCAAGGCTCGGTCGTTCGAGATGAAGAGGACCATTTGCAGATGGATTTGGTGGAGAGGGTTGTACCAGATCAGGAGGTAAGTCATCAACCTTCTCCTTAGAAGGAGTATAGTCTTTAGCTCTAGTGGCAAGTGCAACATTGTCTTTCCTGGAATCACCGGTGCACATCAAAACATAATATGATGTAGAAGTAGAGGGTTGGTCATGGATGACCAATGAAGCCTGTTGTTGAGACGGGAAGGGTTGGGATAAGACTGCCGGCGTAGAGGGTTTTGGGTGTCCTTGAAGGAACTTGTTAACCTCGGCACGTCTCGGACAATCCTTCATGTAGTGATCGTCACCACAGATAAGGCAAGGGTAGCGTGGTTTGCACTTATCCTGGTCTTCAACAGGAGGGGTTTTGGTTTTCTCATTCGGATTATTATTTTTACTCTCCTTATTCTTGCCTCTCCCTTTCTTAGATTTGTTCTTACCGGTCGGCGTAGACTGAACAACGTTCACTTCAGAGGTTTTACCAGCGGGAGGAGCTGGAGACGGAGCACTTTGAACATTAGAAGAATTGGATTTAGGGGTCGTGTTCGAAACAGAACGTGATTGGGCATGAGTGGTCCCAATCACACCATCAGCTACATGTGAAGCAGCTGGGGTGGTTGAAGCGCTGGAAGCACCAGGACGAGGCAAGTCCAGTAATAGATCATAAAGAGTTACCGTTTGCAAATAAACGAGATCAAAATACTGAGCACGACTTATAGCCTGCTCTTCTGTAACAACACCACCCATAGCAATGTCTTTACCGATTTTGTTCACAAAATATTTTGTAAACCACTCTGCCAGTAACTGATCGGGAAGCTCAAGTTTGATGAGACATCGCCTCCTTCGCCACTCATGAATATGATCAGATATATGAGTGCTTGTATTTTGTTTGAAGGAAGTTAAAACTCAGTCCCAGTATTGTAATGGATCGGTAACTGGTAATGTGTTTGAAAAGACATAGCAAGGGTGTGAAAATCGGAAAAGAAACCTCGTGGTAACTCAATGTACCACTTCGCAGCAGCTCCAGTGAGGGTTCGTTGAAAAAGATGGAGACGAATGGAGTCATCCATCAACGAATTAGACGAACACCATAAATGGAAAGTCATGACATGATTATTAGGGTCCTCTCCCGCCTTGCCATCGAATTTCGGGATGTCCGATGGAAGCTTTGCAGGAATAGCAGGCCATTAGGGAGAGTGACGGATAGGATCATTGAGAATCCTAGACAAGTCTGGAAAATCCAAAGTAGAAAGAAAATTCAACTGTCGATTCACTTGCGGGTACTGATGACTTTGGGGTGGAAGCCCCTTTAGCAGACCAGTAGGAGCATAAGCAGACTGTCCGTAGAGGGAAGCTCCTGGTTGGTTTGGTGGTGGCTGGATAGGGTAGTAGCCCCAAGGATTAGAACCTTGGGTTTGAGCAGGGACCTGAGGTTGGGAAGTTTGACCTGAACCCCAAATAGGATTAGTCACACCTGGATATGGTTGGCCTATAGGAGAGACTGTTGCTTGCCCCCCAGCAAGAGGTATGTTTCGTAAAAGCTGTTGCCAATACTGGGCCAACTCAGGAGGTATGTTTTGTCCAAAAGGAGAGGTTGGTCCCCCTACTGTAGGTATAGTTCCACCTGGAAGTTGTGTACCAACCGTAGGTTGTGTGGTAACTATGTTATGTCTCGGAAAAGGAAAAGGAATTGTACTACCCTGTCCACCAACCGGAATGTGCAAGTTTATTGCAACAGTTGAGATAGTGCTACTAGTATTAGGATTTCCAGTAGGAAACTGAGGGAGTGTCTAGATGAAACCAGGAATAGGATGCGCAGGAAACAGAGGACCACCTAGAGAACCAACTGGGGTTTGTGGAGGTGTTGGATGGGAAACATTCAACAAAGGATGTAACGCATGGTAACCAGGGGGTAAATTTGGGTTGACCTCAGGCATTCACTGGGTGTTGATAGGGGCAAGAGCAGTTGCAGGAATCTCAGTTTGGACACTCGTAGAATTTGCAAGATGAGCCATCTCGGGAGGAAGAACAAAACGATAAGTGGTAGTCTCTGGTGTAGTTTCTGGTTCAGGAGACACCGAAGGGTTGATTTCGTAGACAAGCGGTGACTCAGTACCAAAAAGAACTCGTCGAAAATCACCCGACCAAAAAGGATCTTGGCCTACTACACCGTGAGAAGGCCTAACAGTTGATTCGGAAGATGTAACAACAGTTTCTTTAGAAGGATTTAATCGTCCAACAGGTCGTTCACCACGACGAATGCGATAGTCCTCTATAGTATTGGTAATTCGAAAATCAGCAAGAGGATCAGTGGGTTCTACTTGTGGAGGTGGTGTAAAAACGTCTGGGACGTCACTGATGTCCACGTGTGATAGAGTCACAAGGGGGATTTCACCCGGACGAGGAGAGTCCTCAGGGGTACCCTTAGGTGTTGCGCTATGCAAAGGTTGTGAAGCTTCCGGATGTTCCGGGGACAAACCTTGCATTCTACGTGAACGTCGTGGGGGAGCAATTGTAAACAAGTAACAAACTCCCTAACGAAAATCCTATAGTCAACTTCGAGAAACAAACAACACACACTAGTAAACAAAATCTAGAAGCAATCACCAAGAAAACAATACCTTCTAATATCGAAGCCACTAGTTGGTGATGAAATCCAACGTCGCAACAACGAGACAAGAAGGGGCGGGGCTAAGGTGGAAAAGTTACGTTGACGACCTGCTTAATAGACTTACGCCCTGGTGCAAGCTCCCACACATAATCGTGGGTATACCCTCCAAGGAGCTCGAGTGAGTTTGATCAACGTCGATTCCAGGTACCGTGAAGACTTTCCCCTCCACAGTCACCTTGGGTAAGAACCTAGAGAGAAAGGCCACTAAGGTCACCACAAACAACAGTACAACCTGGGGGAACAATCGTCAGTCCGATCCATACGCAAGGGCAGGGTATCTAGCCCGAAACCAACTCAAAGGCTTCCACTCATAATTGTGGGTATACCTCGGAGTGATCCCCGTAATACGTGCAATCTCTACACCGATGTCAACAAAGAAGGGTTAGTAACTCTGCCAACACCAA
>ML788826.1:77433-126244 GCA_009831015.1 Picea engelmannii
CCAATGCGACCTAGTGCTTGACCCTTGTGTTAGAAGGGCTTCCCAGGACAATATGCTGCCAATGGAATTTTACACTCCCTAACTCAAGATGCTATTGTGTGTTTTTGAGCTTTTGGAGAGTGTATCTCTCTTCCTACTCCAAATTTTAATATTACGCAATGTTTTAAAAAGTTGTTGTTTACTCAAAGGTAAAGGAAGTGAAACTCGTGATGTATGACTCTGACCCAAAAATGCAAGGACAATGATGAAATATAATTCTTTTCATTCCATGAATCCTAGTTACGGGAGAGAGAGTATCTTCCAAATCAATCTCAATACTACAATGCAAGTGCAATGCTCAATTTCCGTGCAGATGCCAATGTAAACAATCATATATCAATGAACGATTTCCATATGTCTTTTTCAAACAAACTCTAAAAATTTGATTTTCAATGTTTTCGAAAAGGCAAAACAAACTCTTGAAAGAAAACTTGTCGTTCAATTTCGAAGAAGAACTCTAACTAACGAGAAAAGAAAACCAAATCATACAGACCTAAACAAACAACCCAATCCAATACTTTCAACGAAAGTAAAAACAAAAAGCAAACCAAGGAGTTCCTCAATGTAAATGAAAAATGTCCTTTCGAACCTCTAAGCAAGTGAGAAACACAAAATTCTTGACTCTCTACCAATCACTGGTTCCTAGTCAATCAGACACACTCAACTCCAGAAATCAGAGAGAAAGAAAATGCCAAACAGAGCCAAGAAACGAAAGTCAAGCTACCAAAAGCAAGAAAGACCTAGAAACTCTAAATCTGTTCCAGCAAGCAAACTAAAGCAAGAGATATATAAATCAATAGCTCAATAAGCCAAAAAGATGCAATTCAACCGTACTGAGCAATTGAAAAAATCAAAAGTCAATTTCCAAAATTTTCCAAAAGCTGCTCGCAGCCCAGCAGTGATACACAGTGCGAGAAGATAGTGTTCTCGCAGGCCACTGTGGAGCAATGTGCGAGGGGTTTGCACTGGACTATATACGCAGAGTGTGAACTTGAAAGGTTCTCGCAGGCTGTCAATGGACACAGTGCGAGAATCCCTGAAGATAATGAAAAATTTGAAAATGCAAGTAAAATTCAAGTTGGCTTATAGACCCAGAAGGTCTCTCAGGATATCCTGAGGACTCAAACACTGACAAAACAGGAGAAAAATGCAAATAGAGCAAATGGCCACAGAAAATTCAAAAAACCATAAAGAAAAAGGGATAGATCCCCAATGGAGTCGCCAATTTTGTTTCAGGATAAATCCGTAAGTGCGGACACAAACCGATCTCCCTAGATCCACCTGGATCTAGAACAAAACAGGATAGAATAATACACTTTCCCTAGATCTAGCCTATTGAATGAACTAAGAAGTAAGGATTATGGACATACCTTATGAACGCTTTCCTTAGGTCTCTGTTGTTCCAAGATTTGGTCCAATGCTCTTGCACCATCCAGATCACAACAGTACAAACCAATCGAAGTAAAGACGAATTAATATATTCAATAGCTAGTCTATACATATGATCAAGGAGTTATGTAATAAAGTGACATCATCTTTATGGGAAAGGGACATATTACTGTATTGAATTAATTGAAATTGAAACTTACAACCTGAGCCTTGATGTCATAGGTCTCCTTTCGATGGCTCCTAGCTCTGACACACACACTTGCTCATGCATGAAGAAAATCAACCACTTTCGATGACTTTGCTATAGTCTCTTGCTGTTGTAGCATCATTCCTCCATACAGTCTTGCACCAATTCTCCAATCAATCTCTTGCTATCTTTCTCCTAACTTGCTTAACCCTTTCCATGAGTAATATCCTCAATATATAGGAGAAGATAGATTAATTACTTGGATAGGAAATGATCCCAAGATATCTGGAATGCCAGCACTTGAACAACCATTCGAAGCCAACTCATGTTTCTAGAAGATTCCCTTCTAGAAGGTTCGAGATTTCATCTTTTTCCTTCCTTTGGAGCATGTTCGCACCCTGGCTATTAGTTACAGTGAAAACTGTTCGCACCCCAGCTTAATGCAGCCTGCAAGAATCAGGCATTCTCGCAGGCAGATACATAGGTAGCCTGCGAACATCCTTTAAAAGCATGATTTCTGGAAGTAGACAAATGTAACTTCTTTCAGGAAAGTATTCTTAGTGAATAGCTTGATTCTCCATTATCATGACATTATCATGACATCATTTCGATGACCAAAATTGCGGATAACAAGATGGATAGTACATGTCATGCCATTTTCAGTGGTATGTGGAACATCACATAACTCCTCACAGTTAGAGATTTATGGCCATGTGAAGTTGGAGAACCCTCATGAGTCATCTAGAATCCCCAAAAGGTCAAAGTAGTCAAAGTGTTTGAAAAATAAATTATTTAAATAATAATGTTAATGGAGAAATCCCTAAAATAAGGAAAGTGGGATGCTAAATGAAAGTATAAATAAGAGGCAAGTCTCTCTCATTTAATCACACTTGAACCTATTGAATATCATTGAATATCTATTTTGTGAAAGGTTATTTGGGAAAGTATTATTGATAGAGAAAAGTGTGGCAGGAAAAGTGCAGCAGAAAAAGTGCAGTAGAAAAAGTGTGACAGAAAAAGTGTGGTAGGAAAACTGTGGTAAAAAAAGTTGCTGCAGAAAAAGTGCGATAGAAAAATCACGGCAGAAAAATCGCAGCAGAAAAAGTGCGACAGAAAAATCGCGACAAAAAATGTGCGGTAGGAAAAGTGTGGCAGAAAAAGTGCAGTAGGAAAACTGCGGCAGAAAAAGTGCGAAAGAAAAATCGTTGCAGAAAAAGTGCGACAGAAAAATCACGGCAAAAAAGTGTGGTAGAAAAATCGTGGCAGCAACATGGTTGGGGTCTATTTATGAGAGATATGACACATCTTGTTTGAGGTATGTTTTGTCATCTAGGCTTTAGCTCTTGATATGGTATTGGATGTTCTGTATTGTTTCATATATCATATTTGTTGAGGGATATAATTGATATTTTGTCATTGGTATTTGGAATATGGGTATTGGTCTTTTGGTTGTGATGTGTTGTTGAAGTTGTTGGTTTAGCTTGAGGCTACATAACAGTGAGGTTGTGGCACATATTTTTATGTAAGGGTTTATGGAATTTGGTTTATGGATAGAGTGATGGATTGTTAGATAACTTTTGATGGTTATATTGGCGTATGTCTTTGGTATATGGTTGAGGTACATGTTGGGTACATGGTTGAGACAAGTAGTTGATGAGTTGGCACATACATGAGGTGTATAGTTGATGAGTTGGCACATACATGAGGTGTATAGTTGATGATGTTGGTACATCTTGATGAGTCAAGGTTGATGCATGGTTTATTCATGGTACATGTTGTTTCAGGTTATTGGTACAGGTTGTTTTGTGCAGGTTGATTGGTATAGGTTGTTACAGGTTATTGGTACAAGTTGATAGTGGCAAGGGTTGATTCAATGACAGTGACAAGTTTTCTACATTTGGCATTTATATTTCAGGGTGGTTGGACAAGGCAAGGACAGGTGGTTGTAGCCACCTTTCGGTTGTAGCCGGAGAACTTAGGGGGTTGTAGCCTCCTTCTAGTTGTAGCCAAAGAATTGGGGAGTTGGAGCTTCCCTCAGGTTGTAGCTTGAGAAACTAGGGGGTTGGAGCCTCCTTCCAGTTGCAACTGGAAAACAAAGGAAGTTGGTGCTTCCAATGAATGTAATTCTTCAAGAAATATAAGAAAAATCATTCTGTGGTTTTGTCCCTCTTTGGGGTTGCACGTAAAAAAACTGGTGTACTATGTATGTGTATGCTTGCTCATTTGTTCATTGTTTATTTACTCTACAATTATTGGATGATAATGCTACACTGATATAACACTTGCATTATATGGTTAAAAAGGATTAAATTGTTCTATTACTGATTCAACCCCCCTCTCAGTAATCCAACACCTCCAAGTCATAGGATGGTTTGCTTTGATTGGAATGACCTTGTTGAGCCTCATCTTCCTTCTTCTACACCCTTTCAAATAAGGGTTGAAGTTAATTCAAAAAACATTTACTGATGTATTGTAGATGAAGGAGCCTCCGCAAGTATTTTATCCTCCTCGGCTTGGAAAGATTTGGGCTCTCCTGATCTTGTGTATGCTTCACATGAGATGTTGGATTTTGATAGACGTCCTAGTGAGTATTTGGGGATTCTTCCTCAGTTTCCTATATCGTTAGGTGGGAATAATTTTCTTGTTGATGTTATAGTGGTGCAAGGCCTATTATATTTCAATATGCTTCTTATATGTGATTATGTATATGCTATGAAAGTTGTGGTTTCTACGCTCTTCCGGGTGATGCATTTCCCTCACAATGGAAGCATTGTCACTATCGACTAGTTGGCATATGATAATCACCATCCTAATTTAGCATTAGTTCAAGATACCCCTTTATATGTTCCTAGTATTTGTGTAGACTCTACCCCACCACAAGTTAATTATTTGGTGTCTTATCCTTGATGTTCAATTGCTCCTGAGCAGGAACGTTTTCACTCATGTTTTCCTTCTCGATACTTAGTATCAAAAATTGATCCATTGGTTTATCCAATGGGGGAATGGGAGCCCTTTATTCCCCCTCTTGGTCTGAGTGATCTTGAGTTTCCTTTCGAGTATGATCTCTTTTTTTGTAGATTCTCAAGCCCTCGTGCTTGTGATTCTTCACTGATAAACTCCGCCAGTCCTGGCTAGAACCTCCATCGTCATATGGAATATGGTTAGTTTTCTTCTCCCTTCGGGATTGTCGACCCTCCTCGTTCATGTGATTTCTCGGCTATTGAATTTCCTCCAGATGAGGCTATCCTTAAACCGTGACTACAAATTTTATTCTGTGGGAATATTTACACCGTGGTTTGTGTTTTCTTCCCTTTTGGGAAAATTTCCAGGTTGACTATAGAAGAGACTCTGGCTTAGAGCCTAACAGCGGGTTCTACCTGAACTACTACCATGCATGAGTCATAAGGCTTTGTGGTACCTTGCACATATTATATAGTCCATATTTGTTGTTTTCAAGTTTTGTATTCAGTAACACCTCTTATTTTTCTAAAGTTTCTATCTATATTGGATTTATTAACTTCTGGATGAGTGTTATTGGACTTATATGCATGATCTTGAAGACATTTTTATTTGACATTTGTTAGTCATATCGATCCATTCTGACAGGTATTGACCTCGAAACTGGCATATAGGTTAGATTTTTCCCTATTTCCATTTTTTGCATTATCCGTTTCGTGGTTCATTTGGCCTTAGGATTGACCCCACTGAATTGCAACACTAACCTTCCTTGTTGATTAGTGTGTCATACTTTATGTGGTAGAGCCTTCCTTCCATCCTAGTTAGAGACATTTTTTCCATTTGGTTCCCATGATGAAGTACTTCATAGGAACAAGAGTCCCTTTTAGTCTGGCTATGATTGCATTTTGAAGCCTCATTCTTCTTCGTATTTTCTGGCTCTTACCCGAGGGACTCCGCATGAGCACAATTTGTTGTCTTTCAGGCTCATTTAAATTTTGAAATCAACATCCAACGAGATATTATTTATTATTTTCGATCTCATCTGGATTACTTGAGAAAATAAGCCCCCCTGGAGTCTTCTTTAAGCCCTTTTTAGACTCTCTAAAATTGAAAAGATTGTTGAGAAATCTTGTTGACCTTCATGCTCACCAAACTCAAATTTGAAAGAACATATGTCCAACAGTAGTTTCCCCCTTTTTCAGTCCGGACAGTTAATTTACAAATAAAGGTATGCCCTAGGAGTTTTGGTTCTCTATGAGAGTATTCTCAAGTGTAACTTTAACCCTTTTTTGGGCCTGAGGGACTAAATTTTCAAAAAAGGGACATTCTCCTTGGTTTTGGTTTATCTCTTTTTTGGGCCTTGGAGATTACCTACGAAAAAAGGAACCCCCTCAGAGTCCATATTCAAGATCTTTTCAGACTCCATAAATATGAAAATATTGTTAAGTGACCTTGTTCCTTTCACACTCATTAATTTGTATAGAAAGAACATATATTCAACATAAGTTTAACCCTTTTTCCAACCAATGCATTATCTAGGAAAAAGGTACACCTCAGGAGACATGTCTCGCTGGGAGAGTTCTCCTAAGTTATATTTTATACTTTTTGGGGCTAAGGAGACTAAACTTAGAAAAATGTTGTGCGTCCATAGTTAATCTCTTTTCAAACTCCTTAAAATTGAAAAGATAGCTGAGTGATATTGTCCTGTCACACTCGTTAAAATGGTTTTGAAGAGACATCCTTTCAGTATAATTTTAACCCTTTTTTGAACCGACTGGACTAGTTATGAAAAAGGAACTCCCTGGAGTTTTGTTTTATTGTTTTTTCAAACTCTCTAAACTTGAAAAACCACTGAGATTACCTTCTCCGAGCTCATAAAACTTCACATGGAAGGAGTATTTTTGTGTCATACTTAATCGCATCGCATGTCTCATCCTTGCATATTTGGCCTAATGCCGACTCCATGTTGCTATCAAATTAAACTTCAAAGCATTCCTTAAACGCAAGCCTTGCAACACTTTCTCCCTTGCGATCTGACACCTTGACCCATGGAGGAATTTTCCCGAGTGTCCTTATCCTGTACATGTCTCCTTTCCCTAAGCATGAGTATGTTCCATGCACTTGGAACCAGTTTGCTTGCTCACGAAACTCGTTCCTCCTTTGTAACCCAACATTCTTTTATTCTTTTTCAAGATCGTTAAAAATTTGAAAAAGACAAAAAAAATCAAATATTCAAAAAAGAGGGGACAAGATATACATTGTTTTTTTCATCAATAAGATAGTCTCCCTTGGACAAAGCACATCCTTCTGCTTTCTCTCCAAGCATTGGGATCTAGCATGACCTTAGGATGTTGTTCTCACTACATAGAGTTGTGTCCTCCTCCATTTGGTTACTCTTCAAACATATGGAGATTTTGTGGTACCTCCTGTATCAAAGACTTATGTCGAATTTCAGTTGCCCGAGTCTCATCATTTTGTCATGCTTTTGTCTAGGGGAATTTTTATCCAACCTCAGTTGACTATTCTGTAGTTGATGTCTTGAATTTCATGAGTCGAACATTCTGATAGTCCAGTCAAGTTCAGATTCAAAATTAATAAATTTTTGTTCCTGATGATCAAGATCCTCCAATCTTTTCCTGATGGCATGTCAAAGACCTCAGGGTAGTGAGTCTTACACTCCTTTTGTATTCCTACCTGAGTTTTGAATATCTTGAAGTTTTTTTTCGATCTATGAAGTCCTTAGCTCCAACCATAGGCATCAATACTTCTTGAAGATGCATATTATATTGTACTTGTATATATTCATATTATTTTGAGTTGTAGATCCAATGTGTATTGCTCGCGGCTACACTTTATATAGAAATTTATATGACATGGATTTGTATTGTACTTGATTGACAACCATGATTATTTCATCCCGGGCATGGGTATGCCTACCTTAGAGAGATTATCATTCTTTTACAGATGGCATGCTCTCGAACTCTCGTTCCATGATCACTCGACTCTGTTGCTTCCCACTGGTAAAGATATTGTAATGTATTTTGTGTTGGTTGTGGAGCCTGATTATCTTCCTGATTCAGAGGTATTTGTTTCCGACCATGTTTATACCCCATGAAGACTTTACACTTCAGAAGAATGTACACTCCTCCACGTGGGGGAGTGCAGAGGGGGGTTACCCCCTCTGCGAGGTCCGGGGGAAAGAAATCCCCCGACAGAGGTTCAGGGGTGAAGCCCATGAAGGAAACATTGCCTTGTAAATGTATATTGTAATTTGATTGTAAATCTGGACTGTTCATTATAAGGTCGCAGATATGTCGGTAGAAGTTATGTTAATGTTTTTTTCCTTAGAAGGAAACCCTCTTTTATGAGGGAAATATATTGCAGCTATGTATCATTGTGAATATTGTATTATGAGAGAGGACACTGTGAGAGAAAGAAGAGGAAGTTACATCGAGTGTGATGTAGGTTGTAACCCTTCATTTGTTGGATAATAATAAAGCAAGGACCTGACAATTTCTCAGGTGGACATAGCCCGCACTGGGTGAACCACTTATATCTGTGTCTCTATTGTATTGTTTATCTTTTTTGTTTTATTTCCGCATTTATTTTATTTTATTGCTCCATGATCCTGTTTTTCTAACAACTGGTATCAGAGCGAAAGGTAACTTGTGGGAAAAGAGGGTTCCTAGCTCGAGTGGGAGAAATGGCAGAAGATGGAACGTTTACGGTCGAGAGATTTAACGACGAAAACTACTAGTTATGGAAGATGCAGATGGCATATTATTTATATTAGAAGGATCTATTCCTACCATTGGGTGGAATAGAAAAGAATCCTATGACCATGAAGGGTGAAGAATGGGAGGTTCTTGATAGAAAGGCACTAGGAACGATGGGGTTGAGCCTGGTAACGTCGATGGATTTCAATATTTTGAAAGAAAAGATAACGAAGGAGATAATGGATGCATTGGATAAACTGTATGAAAAACCATCAACGTCCAATAAGGTATTTCTAATGAAGAGATTATTTAATATGAAGATTTCAGAAGGTGGGTCTGTTGCAGATCATTTAAATGGACCTTGATGATGAGGTCAGGGATCTTCTAATCTTGTGCTCATTACCAGAAAGTTGGAATGGCTTGGTCATGGTTGTAAGTAACTCTGTATCTAGTTCAAATACTTTAAAATTTGATGATGTTGTTGGTGTTATCCTTAGTGAGGAAATGTTATGGAAAAGCACAGGTGAGACATCAAGTAATGCGTTGAACATGGACAACATGGGAAGACAAAAGGATATAGGAAAGGGCTCAGAGAACGACGGGAATTATAGGAAGGGTAGATTTGAGTCCATATTTGGAAAGATAGAGTGTTGGACTTGTGGGAAGAAAGTACATATGAAGAAAGACTGCAAAGATCCAAAGAAACAAAGAGATGGACAATAGGAGAAAAATCAGGAAGAAAATGTAACAGGTGATGTGTTACAATATGCTTTGATTCTTTTTGTAGATAATATTTCTGAGTCTTGGGTAGTAGATTCAAGGGCTTCATTTCATGTCACTCCCCATAGGAAACATTTTCTAGATTATGTTCAAGGTGATTTTGGACAAGTTCATTTGGGTGATGATGCACCATGAAAAATTGTTGGAATGGGAAAGGTAAAAATAAAGCAAAGCAATGGAAACCGATGGTTGTTGAAAGAGGTAAGACATGTTCCAAATCGAAGGAAAAATATAATTTCAACAGGGCAGTTGGAAAGTGAAGGTTGTATATCCATATTTACAGATAAGGTGTGGAAGGTCACTAAAGGATCATTGATGATAGAAAAAGGAGAGAAGGTAGGTACATTGTATTTATGTACTGGTAATACTAACTCTTCTATCTCTTTAGCTTCTACAGGAGTGGATACAACAATGTGGCATCATAGGCTTGGACACATGAGTGAGAAGGGGATGCAGATACTTCATAAAAGAATTTTTTTTCCAGATATTAAACAAATTGATTTGGATTTTTGTGAGCATTGTGTTTATGGAAAACAAAAGAGAGTAATATTTCTAGGACTCGGAAAAGAAAAGAAGAGTGAAAGGTTAGATCTTGTGCATACAGATGTATGGGGAGAATATCATGTATCATCTCTTGGTGGCTTTGGTTATTATGTTACTTTTATTGATGATGCAACTAGAAAAAATTGGTTTGATTTCATTCGACAAAAATATGATGTTTTTAATACTTTTAAGAAATGGAAAGCTTTGGTTGAGAATGAGATAGGAAAAAGGTTGAAGTGTCTCAGATCAGACAATGGAGCTGAATATTGTAGCAAGGATTTTGATGATTGCTATTCATACCATGGGATTTGTAGAGAGAAGATAGGTCCAAGAACACCACAAGAAAATGGTGTGTCAGAAAGGATGAACATGACAATCATGGAGCGTGCAAGGAGTATGAAATTCCATGCTGGTTTTCCCTTAAAGTCTTGGGTAGATAATGTAGATACTATTGTCTACTTAATAAACAAAGGACCTTCAAGCTCTTTGGATGATAGAATTCCAGAGGAGGCATGGACGGGCAAAAAGGTAAACTATTCTTTTTTGAAGACTTTTGGTTGTGAATCATTTGTCCATATTGATAAATAAAATAGAACAAAGCTTCAGGCAAAATCCAAGAAGTGTACCTTTATTGGATACGGTGTTAATGATTTTGGTTAACGCTTATGGGATTATGAAAATAAAAAAATCATTAGGAGTAGAGATTTCATATTCAATGAGAAGTTCATGTACAAATATGAATTGCAGGGAACGAAACATGAAAAAGAAAAAATAGAATAAACAATGCTTGATGAGATCACTGAAAAATAAATTACAAAGGAACCAGGAAATCAAAATGTACAACAACATGAGTAGTAGGTACCTCAAACTCCTATAATTGTTGTTAGAATATCTACCAGGTTAAGTAGACCCCTTGAACGATACTCTCCTTCATTGTATTATCTATTGTTGACTGATTCTGGTGAACCAGAATGTTATGAAGAGGCAATGCAGGTAGACACCAAAAAGAAGTGGGAGCAAGGCATGAAAGAGGAAATGTATTCCTTGGTAAATAACCAAACTTGGGACTTGGTTCAGTTTTTTGCAGGAAAAAGAGCTTTGCAAAATAAATGGGTTTATAAGTTGAAGGAAGAAGATGGGGGAAAAAATGGTACAAGGCTAAACTTGTTGTAAAGGGGTTTGCACAAAAAAAATGTATAGATTTTGATGAAATATTTTCTCCTATTGTTAAAATGACTTCAATTAGGACTATTTTAAGTCTTGTGGCAGTATAATATTTTCATCTTGAATAGTTAGATGTAAAAACAACTTTTCTTAATGGGGATTTGGAGGAAGAGATTTATATGCAACAACCACATGGGTATGAGGTCAAAGGAAAGGAGAATTTGGTATGCAGGTTGAAGAAGAGCTTGTATGGCCTAAAGCAAGCTCCAAGGTAGTGGTATTTGAGTTTTGACGGGTTTATGACAGAACAATGTTATAGTATATGTCATTTTGATCACTGTGTTTATTTTAAAAGGCTAGAAAATGGAAGCTATATTATCTTTCTATTGTATGTATATGACATGCTTGTTGCAGGGTCTAATATGCAGGATATAAATGTGCTCAAGAATAAATTAGCTAATTCATTTTCAATGAAGGATTTTTGTGCTGCAAAGAAAATCCTGGGTATGAGAATAAAAAGAGACATGAAAAATTGCAAACTGACATTGTCTCAGGGTGAGTACATAGAGAAGGTGTCAAAGAGGCTTAGAATGCAAAATGCAAAACTAGTTAGTACGCCTTTGTCCAACCATTTCAAATTAACTCAGGAAATGTGCCCCAAGACATAGGAGGAGATATAATATATGTCCATGGTCCCTTATTCATCAACAATTGGCAGCTTGATGTATGTGATCGTTTGCACAAGACCATATATTGCACATGTAGTGGGAGTTGTGAGAAGGTATATGAACAATCCAGGTAAAGAACATTGGGAGGCAATAAAGTGGATTCTCAGGTATTTGAGAGGTACTGCTACTCATGCATTATGTTTTGGAGGTTCAAACATTTTTCTACAAGGACATGTTGATTATGATATGGTAGGTGATAAACATAGGAGGAGGAGCACCACAAGGTATGTTTTTACTATAGGTGGAACAATAGTAAGTTGGATTTTGAAACTGAAAAAGGTTGTTGCAGTTTCAACAACATAGGCATAGTATGTTGTTGCTACAGAGTCTAGTAAAGAAATGATTTGGTTATAGAGGTTTATGGAGGAATTGGGAAAGAAGAAGGAGAATAACAGGTTGTACTGTGACAGTGAGAGAGCCATTCATCTTTCAAAAAACTCATCTTTCCATGTGAAGACTAATAATATACAACTCAGGTCCCATTTCATGTGATCCATCTTGGAATATGGACATTTGAAGTTGAAAAAGATACACACTAGCCAGAATCCTGCAGACATGTTAACAAAGGGAGTAACCATGGAAAATTGAGTTCCTGCTCAGTTTTAGTTGGTATTCAAGCATGAAGGTGAAGATGCAAAATTTTCTAGTTCCAAGAAGGATGATAGTCCAACACATACAACAACGATGGAGTTGTTGAGATCAGTCTCCAAGTGGGAGATTGTTGGTTGTGGAGCCTGATTATATTCCTGATTCAGAGGTCTTTGTTTTCAGTCGTGTTTATACCCCATGAATACTTTACACTCCAGAAGAATGTACACTCCCCCATGCGGTAGAGTGAAGAGGGGGGTTAACCCCTCTGCAGGGTCTAGGGGAAAGCGAGGGTTCGGGGGCAAAGCCCTCGAAGGAAAAATTGTCGCGTAAATGTATATTGTGATTTTATTGTAAATATGGACTATTCAATATAAGGTCACAAATCTGATAGTAGAAGTTATGTTAGGGTTTTTTTCCCTAGAAGGAAACCCTCTTTTATGATGGAAATGTATTGCGACTATGTATCATTGCGAATATTGTATTCTGAGAGAGGAAACTGTGAGAGAAAGAAGAGGAAGTTTCAGTGGGTGTGTTGTAGGTTGTATCCCTTCATTTGGTGGATAATAATAAGGCAAGGACCTGGAAATTTCTGTGGTGGACGTAGCCCACACTGGGTGAATCACGTATATCTTTGTCTCTATTGTATTGTGTATATTTTTTTTTATTTCTGCATTTATTTTATTTTATTACTCCATGGCCCTGTTTTTCTAACATTTCATCCATCATTTTCTCTTCTGACCTCACACATCAGGGGGCATCTGTTATAGTCCAAAAATTCCTTACCTGTCCATATATGGCATTGGCCTTTCCACTTACATATTTTTCCAAAACTGTTGAGGCTTCTTCTTGAAAAAACTATTTTTTGGAACATGTACGCACCCTATTGAACTGATAACCCATGTACACATGCATGTTGCATGCTAGTTATCCTGCGTACATATGCAAGTTGCATACTAGTTAGCCCGCGTTTACCTCCAAAAGTTGCAAAAAAAATTAAATTGCAAGGAATTCAACGGAGTTTATGGCCTATCGATGGTTTCCCAACCATTTTACCCATTGTAGCATGTCCTTAAACCAAATAACCATCTTTTTATCATATAAAAATCGGTCTTGGGGTCACATTTACATCAACAAGAAAGAGAACAAGTAAACTCCACCAAAATCCCTTTCCCTTCTTAGCCCAAGTTTTCCATCTTATTGATCCGTATCTAGGAGCAGAACAAATTGATTAACACACTGAATACAATAAACAAAGAGATATGAAGAACAACACAAATATCCAGTGAACAATATATTCTATTGAATAAATGAAATAGGATGAAACTGTAAAATTGCAGAACTGAAACACTTGCTCGAATGGCGGTAGCTATCTTTGAGAAGAAATGTGGTTTCTATGCACATATGTCTGAGCAGAATGATTACAATGAGGCTCTAGAGGCCTTTTTGATATTAATCATGAATTCCAAAACCCTAGACATCCAAAAACCTAACCCTAGGAGGTGAAACACCAAATGTTATGTGGGCCCCTATGGGTAATTTGGTACCTCAAGTTCTCGGGGTCGTAAATTTTTCATACAACCTTCGTTTTAGGCCTTTGATAGCCCATTGGAAAGGTATTTCATAGAAATACACATTACACCATCGAAGTCTGACTCAGACTACAATTTTACTATGGGGATCCAAAAAAAACATTTTTTAGGGCTCCAAAACGGCCCTGTAAGTACAACAAGTTTTTCTCACATGCAAAAATAAAAAATAAGATAGTTGGATTAGGTGAGAGGCCACCAGTATCCACCTAGAATATGTGTATGGATTTAGACAGCCTCAAAAGTGTAGAACCCACTATTGGAGCCCCCTTTCTCAACTAGTTTAAATGTAATTCTTAAAATCAAAGGTTGGCCATTAAGTTGTCTTTTACTTCGTGACCTTTACCCACAGAAAATCTCAGTAGTCCTGATTTGCGAAGTGGCGATGGCCATTGTACTCCTAAGCTATTTTCATTTCACTGTTAAACAAGATTTTTCACTTTTATATACCTCGGGATATTGCATTTCGGGAGTTACAAGTCACATGGTTTCGAAGCCCCGATGCCCGAAGTCACAAAACAACCTTGAAATCTTACCCAGGTTAGTGCCAAGAGTAAAGTTCCTTAAACCTTAGTTAAGTGTTGTTCGGATTTCGCGTCTCGGCGATTGCTCTCCCCAAAAGTCTTACCGTCATAACTCTGATAGGCGAAGTTGTGAGATATTTCTACAAGTCACCCGGGTTAGTTTCAGGTGTAAGTCATTTTAAACCATAGTTAAACAATGTTGGGGTTTTGTGACTCGGCATTCACTCTTCCAAGAAACTATACCTTCGTATCCCCAAGTAGTGAAATCATGATATTAATTAAATACTTAATCCGGATCACGTTTTTGCTTAACTAGATCGCGTCATCGTGATGTTGGGTTTTAGGGGCTTGAAGGATAGGAGTGAAATCTCCTGATGCGGCGAATGCCGAAAAGGGTGATTAAAGTTTAAAGAAATCCTAATTAAAGAAGCTAATACAGATTAATCAGTGCATTAATACAAATATTAACACGCACCGTCTATGGGTTAAATTTAAATGTTTTTTGTGCTAACGTGTGTTACGACCCGCCAAAATTTATGGCATTTATTTGAAATGAGGTGAAGTGATAGGTAAAGATATTTTTTTTATTGCTAAATCTTTCTCTAAAAATGATTTGACCATTCTGTTCATAAGGACATCGTAGTTTTAAATGGTCGAGATATAGAGTTCTTTCTCTCAGTGTTTCAAAGTTCATTTCTATCTTATGCAAAGAACCTTTTCTCACCGGGGTAATTTATGTATGTATACACATTTTTACTACAGGAGAGATAAGTCAGAATCCTCTATCATGGCTCCACGAAAAGCATCCAAGGCGATTGCTGAGAGTTCAGGGCAAGGCTCAGATAATGTTTCCGATACTTCACCCCGAAGTATTGATTCTGTCAGAACCTGGTCATACGTCTCCGAGGTTCTTTAGTCCGAGATGGTGAACTATTCAGATGATTCCAGCGATAATGAGAAGGATGATTTGGCCACCAAATACAAAATCATCATTCAAGCGGAGATGCAAAGATACCGGTCAGGCCACGACTCCTTCCCTACTATGATATGATACAATGGGCATTAGATCATGTGGACATCCTGACCAGAACAATTATCAGCGAGAAGAAGCTGACCATTGGGACCTTCAGACCATAACATTTGCAAGCGATGTACCAATTGTCACCCACACCAAACTTCTCACACAATGCCAAGTTTTTGGAAGGTTTTAAGCATAAAGAATGGGAACAATATGGCATAAACTTGTCTGATCTGATCAAGGATTGGGTCTCACACCCCGCAAAGTTCAGGGTAGACGGTAACGAATTTTATTCAATCTCTTCCTTGGAACCGCAATTCAAATATATAACAATGATGAACCGTAGGCTGTATGGGAAGGAAGACACCACACATTTTTTTCTCCTGTGGGTGCCTCTCATTCATACAGTCGCTGAAGGTTGTTCTTTCGATTGGGCCAAATTGTTGTCAGACAGTTTAACCAGCCAAATTACTGAATATCGGATGCAAAGGGCGAATGGAAAGGCCAATTCATTTTTTATGTCCGCCTACATCATGGATGTTGTTTGTTTCATGATGCATTTCCCCCTAATGAGATGGAGCTAGACTCCATCTGAGGCTAAGCCTATCCATGTCTACCACTCAAAACTTTGGGAAGATAAGGCCACAGATTTTACATACAAAATTTTCAATTGGGTAATGGTACCAATGCATATTTCCATCTTCTCCAACCCACTACCCATAATTTCAAATAGCATCGCCACCAACTTGAGAAACGTGGCCGACTGGTACATGGAGGTGGAATTTTCATACATCAGGGTTTTCGGCACCTCTATTCCCCCCTATGCTCTACCATTATTCATACCGGACAGGCTGGCTTGCCGCGAAATCGCTAGGAAAATTGTTATTGGTGGCATAAGCAAAGAGCTTAAAGGATTTTCGAAGAAGGTATGGCCACCCTTCCCCATTCATTTGAAGACTTATTCTTTATTAGATTTTGGACATGCAAAAGCCAAGGCAGCGTCTCTGGAGGATATTAAATTGATTCACATTGAGTTCAAGAAGCACGACCCACACAGGATCATGGGAAATCACATGGCGAGTTGTGGCCTTAAAAGGTATGAACATGATCATTTGCCTCATGATGACATCTTGTGAGGGGCGAGATCCTATATTGAGGTCCTAAGCCAGATTCAAACCTTGTCACCCGAGGAGATGGTTGATTTCTTCAAATTTCAGGAACACCGGAAGAGCTGCCTTCCCCCAGTCTTATAGGGTAAGAACCCACCAACTACAGATGTACAAAAAATGGAAGCCAAGGGCTCCAAAGATTTAGGACTTGACCAAGAGGAAAAATAGGAAAAGAAGAAACAAACCGGGGGCCCGAAACAGGAATCCGAGATCCCCAATCCTCCAAGCAAGCTAGCCTCGGTTGTTACCCTGGGGAAATCATCCAAGAAAATCGATATCCCCATTGTTTCTGTTACTCCCCTATAGTCCACTAAGGGGATCTGAGACGCAGGATGGATTTTCGAAGAAGAACTAACGCCCATAACTGTGGAAGAGTTGCCTCCGAATGAATTTTTCTTCGATAAGAAGAGAAGGGCCATTGTGAAATAGGAACTTTATCAAGAAACAGGCACGACAACCAAGAAATTTAAAATCCTTGCTGATGGGAGAGCCATGAAAAAAGAGGAATTTGCAACTCAGATAGCAGGGACGTTAGGGGATTTTGCTACAACCAACCAATATTCTGTTGAGTCCCTAAAAGAACAGTTGAAATGGAAAAACTACTTGATCAAAACTTTGGAAGATAAGCTGGCTACAAAAGAAGCAGCCACCAGAGATCAGGCGAACACAGGTATATAGCTAGCTAGGGCAACCGATCAAAAGAAAATCGAGTGGTTCAAATCCAATCTCGAACAGACATAGGAGATGGCTCAGACTAGCCAATCACAGATAATCCAGCAAGGGGAATTGCTAGGGTAGTTACACCAAATTAAATTTCGTCGAAAGCCAAATGATAGATATCGGGACATTCCAATCCCAAGCCATAGAAATCCGAAAAAGAGTGTCAACAACTTAGCAAGATTTACTTGCTAAAGTGGAAACTATTTAAAACCACTGCCAACTCATTGATCAAGTACTAGAGAACATCTCATTTAGAGAAAAATAAGCTGGGGTGGCTCGGGTTTCTTTCGAAGAGGTTTTTATATCCACGAAAAAAAGGAAATGGGCAGTAGTTCTAGGCTTTCTATCACAGAGCAGACCCAAGGTAACATCTTGTTGAAGGTATGGGAGCGTAACATATCAGAAGGCAGACAACGAGCTAAAGAGGTAAGAAAATCTTGTGAAGAAACTTTCGTCTTCATAGATGGAAGTTTGTTGTATCTCGATAGTGAGAACGACACTGAGACACCGGGCCAGATTAATATAGCCAAGCACCTACTTAATATCAAGGAGAATGAGGAAAGAGAGTTGGCTGAAATATCACAGATAACCTAGACATATATAGTCCAAATAGATAAATGGCTAATAAAACCAAGTGTACATTTATGTTCTATCAGCGCCGAAGGCCGATAGGTAGAAGGAAAGTTGCCACAATTAGTGAAGGTGAAGGATTATTACACTTTTGAGGCAAATAATCAAACAAAACCTTCCAGGTTGATAGTCCAGTTGGTGGAGAGGTGTGTCACTTGCACCGAGCATGAGAAGGGGAAGGTTTCCGGTATCAAATGATGACAAGTGTCTTCCTGTTATATTTTTAGAACTTGAAGAGAAAAGAAAGGAAGGTGTTCCGTTTTCCCAAAGGAAGGATAGAGACAAATAGTTGAAACGTTTAATCTCCTCTTTTTTGTAACCAAAAAGACTCCTGGAACGATTGAAATTCCAACATGTAGAAGTTTGTATAAATATGAAATTAGAAGAAAGAAAAAGGGTTGGACCTTTTTGGTCGATTGTAATAGAGACTCTCTCATTTTGAAATTTAATACAAAGCAATCCAAAGACTCCTGATTCCGTCAAGACTGTGTTATGAGTTTGTTTCCTCTGTGATTTCATATTCAATTTCATTTCGCATATATATATCTAGTGAATGTTTTTACTGCAATTTAGTAAAACCTCTACTATGGTGATCAATTTTTAGTCATATATATCATTTACATCTTTTCCTTTGTATCGGCTATTATCAGGTACAAGACCTGTGAACTTTTTAGATCTTCATATTTTATGCTTCGTCAGATTTCTTCTTATCTTTTTCTTCTTCTATTTACAGGGTGAGATTCTCCCTTGATAGGAGCCTCGCGTTATAGACAGCTTAATGTTTTTCTCACATTTAATACACCATTTATTTAAAAGATAACTCAGTTACGGGAAAAGGCCTTGGTTTGCAATTTATCTTCAAACATTAGATTCAAAGTTCTCTTTTATACAATCAAATAGATACAACATCAAAAACCTCGAACTCTCTTTTAATTTTTCTGTTCCTCTATGACTATCCCCATTGCAAGAAAACCTAATATTGAATCCAGGTTGTCGGACCAAACCCATATTGCTTTGCACCTTTTTGATACCATACTTAAAACATACACCACCCGGGTAGAACTTGAACGTTCATGGGCCGCTATTGAACAGGATATAAGCATCCAGGAATAGTTGGAAGCGAGACATCGACAACCTGGAAATCAACCTTAGCTTCCTTTCCCGAAGGTTGATTCTTCCCCCTTTTTATCCTTTACTCACTTTCAGATTCCTAGACACTATACTTTCTAATCCTTAAGTACAGACTCTGGAACAACATCTTTCTGGCTCCGTTGCCAGGGAAAAAGTTACGAAACCTTTTCCTTGGGAAGAACGACATTTTTGCAAGTTTTTCCCTTTGATAGTGAACAAAGAGCGAACACCTTCTAAAGGATTTTATTATCTTTCACTTGGAGACTCCACATTTAAATAAGCTGGCATCCGGTCGAAGGAACACCAGACAAAACCCAGAGGGTAAATAGACTAGGCCCGTTTCCGATCCTGAAAAAAATTGAAAACTAGAGGTTCCCTTAAGCCAACCACTGTAGTCTACCAGCTTAAGTACCCACAACCCAATACCAAGAGTTCCGTTGAAATTTCAACTTTGCAAAATCCCCTCCTTGAAACCATCAACCCAACTTTAACTCTCTCTGAGGTTAAAATAAAAATCCATCCAACAACCTCTGGTGTACACAAAGGTAAAAACCCCGCAGTGAATGTATTAGAGATTGATATCTCGTTGTCTCTTCAGTTAGATTTCATGACATCACCAAGTCTTGAATATCATACCATATACTTAGGTTCCACACCCACGGGTTCCCCTTATTACATCTCCTGCAAATCCGAGGAGCCAAGTCCTCGCATCTCTTTTCACCCATCTTCACTTTTCTCGTCTCTCGAAGAAGATAGAAATTCACTTTTAGTCTTCCAGAACCCTCTATATAACACACGTTTTCCCTATTCGGTAGTATCGATGGCGGTCATCGAAGGAGGAGGAGTGGGGGGCTAAGGGCCTCCCCTGCCTCCCAAATTTTTCGCTAAAGTAGCTGTGAGATATGCGCCTTTGGTCCTACCCGTCCCTCTCCATGACCTTCCTGAAAAATACATAAAAAACTTACCTAAATTTACGGGGGAAGGGGACTTGACTGCAGCCGAACATATAAACTTCTTTGATTAGTTCGTCGATATCCTAGGTCTCGAACACTAAGAAGTATATTTGAAGTTGTTTGTTCAGAATTTCGAATGATAGGTACGAACCTGGTTTCGAAGCCTACCCGCAGGATCGATATTATCATATGATGCCCTAGAAGACTCCTTTGTTAGACAATGGGGTGAAAGGAAAGACCATTTGTATTA
Organism: Picea engelmannii; assembly: GCA_009831015.1. Taxonomy (NCBI): domain Eukaryota; kingdom Viridiplantae; phylum Streptophyta; class Pinopsida; order Pinales; family Pinaceae; genus Picea; species Picea engelmannii. The sequence continues at coordinate 97,510 of ML788826.1, forward strand.
TTTGACAGAGTTCGGCTCTTTAAAGAAAAATACTTCGGAAACTGTTATGGAATTCATTCAAATATTTAACAAGTTATATAATAATATCTCAGTTGAAGTTAAACCATCCCAACCTAGAGCGAAGGTAACATTTGTGGGAGCCTTCAAACTCGATTTCACACTTCTTTTGAAAGAAAGGAGGGGGGATACCCTAACCCAAATGCAAGATGATGTTGTAGAAATTGAATCTAATATGATGGCTTCTGGCAAGTTGAAAACCAAGGTAGAAACGGGAAACTGAGAAAACAAACGTTTTAAGGAACAAGCGGGACCCTCAGGGTCCTATAGATCCACAGACGACAAAATGGATGATATGGCTAGGATAATTAAGGAGTTATCAAATAAGATTTCCAGAATGGAGCTAGATCAATCCAAGGCCGATCCTTTCATTAAAAGGGAATTTAGAAGAAACCCCAATCCTCAAAATCAACAAAGGCATATTAAAAATGAAGACCAGGAAATTCAAACCCCTTTAAAAAATGAAAATTTTATAGGAGGAAATGAGCTGCAAGATTTCGAGGGTCTGGAAGAAGATGTGACAAATTTGGGTGATGACTGCACTCAACCTTATTTAACCAAAGAGGATTATGAGAAGTCTTTAAACACACAACAACCGTGAAATAAAGATGATCACGTAAACAACATTGATTTCATTGTATGTCAAGAAACGACCGATTCTGTAATGGTTGAGGTCCAACCTAGGTATAACCTGAGGTCTAAAAACAAACCTGCGTTGACTCCTCAACCCAAGAAAATTCTCCCTAGAGGTGAAGTATACAAGCCCGCCCCAAAAGAGAATGATATGTCTAATAGAAAAATGAAAGAGGCAGACTCGCTAGATCTCAAAGTGAAGGAGGTTGAGACCCAAACAAAGGAAACCAAGACAGCTGAAACACCTATACCGGTGGATAAACTCACGGGTGATAAGTCAGCACAAACAAATAAATTAGAAAAGAAGGAGTCCAGGGTTTCAACCAAAGAAATGGACAAAGGTGGTGGAGGGTTCAGCCTCGAAAATGAGATAAATATGATAAAAATACCAATCCCTCTGGTGGAATTAGTGAAGAATCTTGTATATCGAAAGAAGATGACCAAAGTGATAGGTTTTTCGAAGCTAGAAAGTCACTCTGACGTGATAAACTTGGAAGATGATAAGCCTAATATCACTTTTGGTTCACATTTTGAGGCTGCCAGAGACACCGTCGCTCCCTTCTATATCACCTTGAATGTGCATGATCGACAGCTACATAACTGCATGCTAGGCTCTGGGGCCTCACATAATGTGATGTCAAAAACTATTATCGATAGACTAGGCCTCGAGATCACCAGGCCTTATGGAGATCTCTACTCTTTTGATTCAAGAAGAGTTAAGTGCATGGGTATGATAAAATATTTAGTAGTCACTCTTGCACAGGTCCCGGTGAAAAGCGTCTTGGTGGATGTAGTTATTGCCGATATACCCCTGAAGTATGGATTACTTCTATCTAGGTCATGGGGAGCCAAACTTGGTGGGTCTCTTCAACAATACATGACCTACGCCATGATTCCTATGTTTGGTGGATAACTGACTCGGTTATACAGGGAAACAAGGCTAGCCTACACAGTGAGCGACCCTTAGAATCCTAACAATTATCCTGTTTATATTGTCGACCAAGATCTAGGAAATTGTATTCTGTCTTTTGATGATGGTTTAAATAGTTGTGCAGAAGAGAATTACTTAGAAAATAATGAATCAGGAAAGACATACGAAAATATGCATGGCACTGGGATTTGGAAAATGGTTTTTGAAGGTGCCCTGTCATGTGAAGGAGAGGGTGCAGGAGTATTTTTTGTGGCACCAAAAAATGAATTTGTTATCCCTTTATCTTACAGGCTTTAGTGGGATATAGACTACACCAATAACGTATGTGAGTATGAATCTTTAGTCTTAGGGTTGGAAGCTGCCAAGAAGTTGAACATAAAGAACCTGGAAGTTTACAGAGATGCAGAGTTGATAGTGAAACAGATAAATCGGCAATATTAGGCCAAACACCCAAGATTGAGATCTTACAGAAATTGCGCCTGGGATCTTATGGAAAATTTATTTTCATCGATAAAGGTTCATTTCATCCCATGGGATGAAAACCAACAAGTCGATTCACTGGCCAAAGAAGCTTCAACCTTCGTACCCCCCACCACTTTCAAATTAAAGTACCACATAGAGGTAAGGCACAGAGCATCCATACCAAACAACATACAACACTGGCAAGTTTTTGAGGATGACGAACAAATCAGAAAGTTCCTGGAAATGGTAGGTAATTTCTCCAAAACCCACATTGACCAGGAGGACCAAAACGATCATGCCTGGATTATGCAAGAGGGAGAGGAGCCTCAGGAGTTCCGAAAAAAATTGCTAACCATTGCATGTTGGTCTTAAAGAACAATCAGATTCGGAAGGGACTAATCCCCTTGGAGAGACTGTTCGATCATAATGATATGCCCTTAAAATCCACTCTGCAACCCCAACCAGAAGAGGTTGAAGACTGTGACGTAGGGACCAAAGAGGAGCCTAGGATGGTTAAAATATCAAAGTACCTTCCTCCTGAGATAAAAAGCAAAGCAAGTATAAAGAGTTACTCGGGCGATATAAAGGCGTCTTCGCTTGGTCTTACGAAGAACTGAGAACCTACGACACCACTATGATCGAACACAAGATACCCCTGAAGCCTGGTGTCAAACCCTTTAGACAAAAGCTTAGACAAATCAACCCTATCTTATTGCCTGTGGTCGAAAGGGAAGTTAAAAATCTCTTAGACGCAAAAATAATAGTACCACTGAGATACTCCGATTGGGTAGCAAACCTGGTCCCAGTTAGAAAGAAGAGAGGGGAGATTAGACTGTATGTTGATTTTAGAAACCTAAATAGGTCCTCCCTCAAAGACAACTACCCTCTACCCAAAATGGATCATGTATTATAAAAGGTAGTTGAGGCAAATAGGATGTCGATGATCAACGGGTTCTCCGGGTACAATCAAATTTTCGTAAATGAACATGATAAATAAAAAACAGCCTTCACTACCCCTTGGGGTACCATTCATGTATGATAAGATGCCTTTTGGTCTAATGAATGCAAGTGAAAAATTCCAACGCGCTATGGATATCAATTTCATCGGTGAAAGAGACAAGTTCGTGGTTATCTATCTCGATGATCTAACCTTTTTTTCTAAATCTGACGAAGATCATTTGATACATCTCAAGCAGACATTTGAAAAATGTCACAGGTTTGGTTTGTCTTTAAACCCCAAAAAGTCTCACTTTGCCATGCAAGAAGGCAAACTCTTGGGCCATATTGTTTCTCGAGACGGAATTAAAATTGATCCTCATAGGGTTGAAGCTATAGAGAATATAAATATTCCTAGAAATGTAAAAGAAATTCAGTCATTCTTAGGAAAAATATTTTTTTTGAGGAGATTTATCCCAAACTTTGTTTAAATTGTGAAATTGATCACAGATATGCTAAGGAAGAACAACGAAGTGAAATGGACAACAAAGGCCAAAGCATCGTTTGCACGCATTAAGAAGGTTATAAGCGAGGCACCTGTATTGACAAGCCCTGATTATCTAAAGGATTTTCTTATTTTCTCATTCGCCTCCGAACATACACTTGCCGCGGTACTCCTATAGAAAAATGAAGAAGGTTTCAAGCAATCGATAGCCTTTTTCAGAAAAAGTCTCAGAGACGCTGAACTCAAATACGATATAATGGAAAAAAAAGCATACGCTATGGTGAAGGCATTAAAGGCTTTCATAACTTACATGTTGCATTCCAAAGTAATTCCGTACATACGCACCAGCTTCGTAAAAGATATTTTGGTTCAGTCCGAGAGTGATGGAAAAAGGGGATGATGGCTCGCTAAAATTCAAGAATTTGATCTGGAGATAAAACCGACGAGACTAATAAAGGGACAAGCTTTGGCTAAACTCTTATCTGAATCAAATTTCAGAGCCTTGGTATAAATGGCCTATAGGGATGTGAAGAGGATGTGGACATGAATGATCTCGATGAGAAAACAAGTGCAATCAGAATCGAAGAGAAGTTTGCCTCATCTGATTGGTACAAAAACATAGTGTCCTACATGTTGACCTTGAAATGCCCAAGTGATTTATCCCCATCCAAAGCTAGGACGCTAAAAATGCATGCGGTCAAGTACTGTATATCGGAAAGTCAGTTGCATTGGAAGGACCCACTTGGCTTCCTGTTGGTTTGTTTTGTTGAATCAGAAACATAGAAGGTCATAAGCGAATTTCACGAAGGAGTGTGCGGGGAACATCACACTTAGAGGGCGACACCTTATAAGATCCTGAGGGTAGCCTATTATTGGCCAAAACTTTTCTTAGACGTCAATGCCAAAGTTAGAACCTGCAACCCTTGCCAATTGTTCGCAGGCAAGCATAAACTCCCAGTGCTACCATTGGTTCCGGTTAAGACGGAAGCCCCTTTTCAACAATGGGGACTAGATTTTGTAGGTGAAGTTAACCCCCATTCGCTCAACACAAATGGATCCTGCCTGCCATTTATTACTTCACTAAATGGGTGGAGGCTATTCCAACTAGAAGGGAAATTGATTTGGTGGTAATAGATTTCCTAGAAGAGAACATTTTGTCTAGATTCAACTACCCCTGAAAGATAATCATAGATAACGCCCAGGTTTTTAAATCTATGGCTATGATCAGTTTTTGCCAAAAATACAATATCGTGCTCGGCCACTCCATGGCATATTACCCCTAAGGAAATGCACTAGCCAAGTCTTCAAAAAAGAGTTTGATCAATGTAATTAATAAAGTGTTGAACGAGAACAAAACATCTTGGCACGTACATTTGAAATACGCTTTATGGGCAAACTGGATAGGCACGAAAAAATCTATTGGCACTTCTCCTTTCCAAATGGTGTACGGGACCGACGTGGTATTACTCATTAATCTAGCGCTTTCCGTAATGAAACTTTGGCAATATGAGAAAGAAGAACCGAATCATGTCACAAGAAGGATAAACTAGTTGATTGAAGTACAACAACAGAGGGTCGAAGTGTACGAAAGGTTGCAGAAATACAAGGACGACATGAAAACATTATTCGACCATAAGGCAAAAGATAGAGAGTTTATCCCCGATGATTTAGTATTGAAATGGGATGCTAGGAAGGAAGACTCAGAAAAACATGGTAAATTCGATCATATCTGGTACAGACCATTCAAAGTCACAGCTCCCGAAGGAAAAAATTCGTTTCTATTAGAAAATCTGAACGGTAAAATTTTCAATTCCCCTGTCAATGGGCGTTATTTAAAACACTATATGCAATAATTGGTTCCCAACAAATTTCCATTGTATATATCGGTTTGTGTTTTCTTTCTATTTCATAATTTCTCTTTGGTAAGTTTACTTTCACCACTAATTAATTAGGTCAGTGATTTTTGTAAAAGTAGAGACGTGAAATTTTCAATGCATTCAGCTCTTTAAAAAAAAAAAAAAAAAAGAGCCCTGATACTCTTCATGTTTTCAGGATTTCGGCTTGCAGCCCACACGAGCGAAAGGAGCAAACAGAAAGTCATATATTGGAGACTAAATTCGTCAAAAATAGGTGATAGAAAACGTTTTCCATTATTTTAAAAGAAAACAAAATGGTAAGGCAAAGGTACGAAATCCTGAGAACTTTTCTTTTCTTTTAACGAAGGTCTCTAAAGCACCATAATAGTTTCGTAAATATGATGTTTTCGCTTGACTGGTGATTAAAAGAATGACTCCTTACTCTGGGCCCTAAAAGTTTCACCTAGACAAAGATAGGAGGTAATTAAAATAAGCAGAGAAAGTAAAGCGTCTCTGGAAAAAAGGTCCCAAAAGTTGATTTTAGTCTATAATCCCTGTGTTTTGAATCCCAGATCTCTCTCCATCACCCTTTTTCTGTCCATAGACATACCTTCTTAAAAAACCAAGCTTCTTTCCAGGTTCTGTACATAGGGAGAAGAGATTACGTTTTAGCTTTGGAAGCTGTAAAGCATATTTTAGAAAGTAAGCCAGTCTTCACAACTCCTCAGTCTCTTACTAAACAAAGCTATGCGTAGGTTGATCCTGACTCTTATAGGTTTTTTAACAGTTTTCAAAGGATTGAGGCTTGCTCGAAGGAAGGCCCCTGGAAGTAATCTTTCCCTTTTTCCCCGTGGTCTAAGCTGTTTTGAAAGTTAAGGGAAGGTTGGTACCAAATAATCAAAACAAGTTGACAGACCTCCACTGCAAATATTACATAGATATCATCCCTCATACAAACTGATTGCCCCCACTTCATGTTCTAAAAAGTAAATTATAAGACAGATGGTGAAAGGAAATTCATATTTGATTTCCCCCATCTAGTCCAAAGAGACGATGAAAGGAAATTCAGAAATGATTGCCCTCATCTCAGCATTTAAATGCATAAATATATTTCGAAGTGGTGAAAGGAAATTCAGCAAAGAGGCCTAGATAACTTCACCGGGTTACTGAACAGGCTCGCTGGCAGTGAAGCAATATCTAAGATATCTGTAAGGTTGTTATACATGAATCTCACTCTACAATGGTAATCAACTTTCTCGAAACCGGATCTACATCCTAAGTTCAAACAGGGCTCCCCGATTAAAAACATGTAATAAACTTCGTTTGATGCAAGCCAAAAGCCACAAGATCTGTTGGATTTCCTAAGACTGTTTTGATTGTCTTAAGGTAGATCTGAATTCAGTAACAAGAAAGAGAAAGTCGTGAAAGGGACTGTAGCTGAGTTTGAAACGCATTTGAGTGTTGAAAAGCTTTTAGAAGTAAAAGACGAAATCTCTTCTTCCCTCTGTATCCCCTTTCCTTAAGCAAGTTTCAAAGAAGTAAAACCAATGACTCCATTTACCCAATACAGGCACATGGTCTACTGTTCTTCCCGTCTCGCAGGAAGATGGGATCCCTAATTGGAGCCTATGTTGGAGCCACCTTTCTCAACTGGTTTAAATGTAATTCTTAAAATCAAAGGTTAGCCATTAAGTTGTCTTTTACTTCGTGACCTTTACCCACTAAAACTATCAGTAGTCCTGATTTGTGAAGTGGCGATGGCCATTGTACTCCTAAGTTATTTCCATTTAACTATTAAACGATATTTTTCACTTTTATATACCTCGGGATATCGCGTTTCGGGAGTTACAAGTCACACGGTTTCCAAGCCCTGATGCGCGAAGTCGCGAAACAACCTTGAAATATTACCCAGGTTAGCACCGAGAGTAAAGTTCCTTAAACCTTTGTTAAGTGATGTCAGGATTTTGCATCTTGGCGATCACTCTCCCCAAAATTCTTACTGTCATAACTCAGATATGCAAAGTTGCGAGATATTTCTACAAGTCACCCGGGTTAGTGTCAGGGGTAAGTCATTTTAAACCATAGTTAAACAATGTCGAGGTTTTGCGACTCGGCATTCACTCTTCCAAGAAGCTATACCTTAGTAGCCCTGAGTCGCAAAATCACGATATTAATTAAACATTGACTAATTAAACACTGATTAATTAAACACTTAATCCAGATCACGTTTTTGCTTAACTAGATCGCGTCATCACGATCTCGGGTTTTAGGGGCTCGAAGGATAGGATTGAAATCTCCCGATGCGGTGAATTCCGAAAATGGTGATTAAAGTTTAAAGAAAGCCAGATTAATCAGTGCATTAATACAAATATTAACACACACCGTCTACGAGTTAAATTTAAATGTTTTTTGTGCTAACGTGTGTTACGACCCATCAAAATTTATGGCATTTATTTGAAATGAGGTGAAGTGATAGGTAAAGATATTGTTTTTATTGCTAAATATTTCTCTAAAAACGATTTGACCATTTTGTTCATAAGGACGCTGCAGTTTTAAATGGTTGAGATATAGAGTTCTTTCTCGCAGTGTTTCAAAGTTCATTTCTATCTTGCGCAAAGAAGATTTTCTCACCAAGCTAATTTCTGTATGTATACACATTTTTACTATAGGAGATCTAAGTCAGAATCCTTTATCATGGCTCCACGAAAAGCGTCCAAGGCGATTGCTGAGAATTTAGGGCAAGGCTCAGCTAATGTTTCCAATACTTCACCCCGAAGTATTGATTCTGTCAGAACTTGGTCATACGTCTCCGAGGTTCTTCAATCCAAGATGGTGAACTGTTCAGATGATTCCAGCGATAATGAGAAGGACGATTTGGCCACCAAATAAAAAATCGGTGTTCAAGCAGAGATTCATAAGGTAGCAGCAGGACCACGACTGCTTCCCTACTATGATATGATCTGATGGGCATTAGATCATGTGGACATCCCGACCAGAACTATTATCAGCGAGCATAAGGTGACCATTGGGACCTTCAGACCAGAACATTTGTAGGCGATGTACCAATTTTCACCCACACCAAACTTCTCACACAATGCCAAGTTTTTGGAAGGTTTTAAGCGGAAAGAATGTGAGCAATATGACAGAAACTTGCCTGATTTGATCAAGGAATATTAGGTATCGCACCCCGCAAAGTTCAGGGAAAATGGTAATGGAGTTTATTCAATCTCATCCTTGGAATCGCAATTCAAATATATAGCAATGATGACCTGTAGGTTGTATGGGAAGGAAGACACCACACATTGTTTTTTCCCGTGGGTGCCTTTCATTCATACATTCGTTGAAGGTTGTTCCTTCGACTGGGCCAAATTGTTGTCAAACAGTTTAACCAATCGGATTACCGAATATCAGATGCAAAGGGCGAATGGAAAGGCCACTTCATTTTTTATGTCCACCTACATCATGGATGTTGTTTGTTTCATGGGGCCTTTCCCCCTAATGAGCTGGAGTTGGACTTCATCTGAGGCTGAGCCTATCCATGTCTACCACTCAAAACTTTGGGAAGATAGGGCCATAGATTTTATATACGAAATTTTCAATTGGGTAATGGTACCAATGCATATCTCCATCTACGGTGACCCACCGCCAAAGATCTCAGATAACATCACCACCAACTTGAGAAACATGTCCAACTGGTACGTATAGGTGGAATTTTCATACATCAACATGTCCCCTATGCTCTACCATTATTCATATCGGACAGGCTGGCTTGTCGCGAAATCACTAGGCAAACTGTGATTGGTGGCATAAGAAAAGAGCTTAAAGGATTTTCGAAGAAGGTATGGCTTCCCTTCCCCATTCATTTGAATACTTATTCTTTATTAGATTTAGGACACGTAAAATCCGAGGCAGTGGCTCTAGAAGATATTAAATTGATCCACATTGAGTTCAAGAAGCACGACCCACATAGGATCGTGGGCAATCACATGGCGAGTTGTGGCCTTAAAAGGTATGAACATGAGCATTCACCTCATGACGACATCTTCGGAGGGGCGAGATCCTATACCGAGGTCCTAAGCTGGATTCAAACCTTATCGCTCAAGGAGATGGTTTATTTCTTCAAATTTCAGGAACACCGGAGGAGCTGCCTTCCCCCAGTCTTATAGGGTAAGAACCCGCCAACTACAGATGTACAACAAATGGAAGCCAAGGGATACAAAGATTCAGGACCTGAACAAGAGGAACAACAGGAAAAAAGAAGCAAATCGGGGGCCTGAAATAGGAAGCCGAGATCCCCAATCCTCCAAGCAAGCCAGCCTCAGTTGTTACCTTGGGGAAATCATCCAAGTAGATCGACAGCCCCATCGTTTCTATTACTCCCCTACAGTCCACTAAGGGGATCCCATACACAGGATGGATTTTCGGTGAAGAACTAATGCCCATAATTGTGGAAGAGTTGCCTCTGAACGAATTTTTCTTCGATAAGAAGAGAAAGGTCATTGTGAAACAAGAACTTTATCAAGAAGCAGACACGTCAGCCAAGAAATTTAAAATCCTTGTTGATGGGAGAGCCATGAAAAAAGAGGAATTTTCAACTCAAATAGCAGGGACGTTGGGGGATTTTGCTACAGCCAACCAATACTCTGTTGAGTCCCAAAAAGAACAGTTGAAATGGAAAAACCGCTTGATCAAAACTTTGGAGGATAATCTGGTTACAGCAGAAGAAACCGCTAGAGATCAGGCGAACACAGGTATAGAGCTAGCTAGGGAAACCAATCAAAAGGAAATCAAACGGCTCAAATCCGATCTCGAACAGACACATCAGATGGCTCAGACCAACCAATCACAGATAAGCCAGTAAGGGGAATTGATAGGGCAGTTACATACCAAATTAAATTTCACCGAAAGCCAGATGATAGATATCGGGATATTCCAATCCCAAGCCATAGAAATTCGAAAAAGAGTGTCGGCAGCTCAGCAAGATTTACTTGCTAAAGTGGAAACTATTCAAAGCCACTGCCAACTCATTGATCAAGTACTAGAGAACATCTCCTTTAGAGAAAAATAAGCTGGAGCGGCTCGAGTCGCTTTCCAAGAGGTTGTTATAGCCACGACAAAAAAGGAAACGGGAAGTAGTTCCAGGCTTTCTATCACAGAGCGGACCTGAGGTAACATCTTGCTGAAGGTATGGGAGCGTAACATATCAGAAGGCAGACAACGAGCTAAAGAGGTAAGAAACTCTTGTGAAGAAACTTTTTGCTTCATAGATGGGATTTTTTCAGAAGGCAGACAACGAGATAAAGAGGTAAGAAACTCTTGTGAAGAAACTTTCAGCTTCATAGATAGTGAGAACAGCATTGAGACACTGGGCCAGATTAATATAGCCAAGCACCTGCTCAATATCAAGGAGAATGAGGAAAGAGAGTTGGCTGAAATATCACAGATAACCCAAATGGATATAGTCCAAATAGATAAATGGCTAATAAAACCAAGTGTACATTTATGTTCTATCAGCGCCGAAGACCGACAGGTAGAAGGAAATTTGCCACAATTAGTGAAGGATTATTACACTTTTGAGGCAAATAATCAAACAGAACCTTCTAGGTTGATAATCTAGTTGGTGGAAAGGTGCGTCACTTGCACCGAGCATGCAAAGGGGCAGGTTTCCGGTATCAAATGATGACAAGTGTCTGTATGTTATATTTTTAGAACTTGAAGAGAAAAGAAAGGAAGGTGTTCCATTTGCCCGAAGGAAGGACAGAGACAAAGAATTGAAATGTTTAATCTCCTCTTTTTTGTAACCGAAAAGACTCCTGGAACGATTGAAATTCCAGCATGTAGAAGTTTGTATAAATATGGAATTAGAAGAAAGAAAAAGGGTTGGACCTTTTTGGTCGATTGTAATAGAGACTCTCTCCTTTTGAAATTTAATACAAAGCAATCTAAAGACTCCTGATTCTGTCAAGACTGTGTTATGAGTTTGTTTCCTCTGTGATTTCATATTCAATTTCATTTCGCATATATATATCTAGTGAATGTTTTTACTGCAATTTAGTAAAACCTCTACTATGGTGATCAATTTTTAGTCATCTATATCGTTTACATCTTTTCCTTTGTATCGACTATTAGCAGGTACAATACCTATGAACTCTTTAGATCTTCATATTTTATGCTTCGTCATATTTCTTCTTATATTTTTCTTCTTCTATTTATAGGGTGACATTCTCCCTTGATAGGAGCCTCGCATTATAGACAGCTTAATGTTTTTCTCACATTTCACACAACATTTATTTAAAATATAACTTAGTTACGGGAAAAGGCCTTTGGTTTGCACTTTATCTTCAAACATCAGATTCAAAGTTCTCTTTTATACGATCAAATAGATACAACATCAAAAACCTTGAACTCTCTTTTAAGTTTTTTGTTCCTCTATGACTGTCCCCATTGCAAGACAGCCTAATATTGAACCCAACTTGTCGGATCAAACTCATATCGCTTTGAACCTTTTGGATACCATACTTGAAACAACCACCACCTGGGTAGAACTTGAACGTTCATGGGCCTCGATTGAACGGGATATAAGCATCCATGAATAGTTGGAAGTGAGACAGTGACAACCTAGAAATCATCCTTAGCTTCATTTCCCGAAGGTTGATTCTTCCCCCTTTTTATCCTTTACTCACTTTCAGATGCCTAGACACTGTACTTTCTAATCCTTAAGTACATACTCTGGAACAACACCCACAATTACAAATAAGTACATAAGAACGTGTTGAACTAAAAACAGACAAGAGGAGCCAGTTAGAATAGGTGGGTGGCCACCAATATCCACCCGGATCAATCCTCCCCCCTTTCGAATAAATGGTCTCCTTTGCATTGAGTTCCCCCATTAGGTAAGGAAAATTATGTTGGATATGGCCCCGGGTGAGCCACTTTCCTTGGTGTAGGATCTTCCCTGCCTTGACAACCTGATAAAGTTGGATCCTATGCTGGCAAGTGCCCTTGACCTATGTGTCCACTATTTGATCAATGGATGCTTGTTCCATGCAGTCAGGGTTGAGCTCTATTGGTGTCAATTGTTCTATGATCTTTAACATGTCCAATAATGGTGGAAAATATGGTCGAAGGAGGTACACATTGAACACTGGGTGCAGGCCAAGGAAGGGTGGAATGTTGAGCTCAAAAGCATTGCTACCCATAGCCTTGGTGATAGTGTAAGTCCCATAGTGAAGTGGGCGGAGCTTCCGATGGGGCCCTATGAAACGCTCCTTCTAAAAATGTAACAAAAATTTGTCTCCAACCTGAAAATGGTGTGGTACCATATGTTGATGATGGTGTTTCTTCTACTTAGCATTGGATTTCTGCAAAATATCCTGGATCTGTTGGCGGATGTGTTGAATCCGCTCAATGAATCTGGTGGCTTTATCGATCTCAAATTGAACATGGAAATAGTTTGTCTGTGTGGTGGAAAGAGGTAGTGCAACATCAATGGGACCCAAGGCTGGAATCCCATCCCCATCTGAAATGGGATATGGTCAGTGGAGCTATTGAGAGCCTTGTTGTAACTATTTTGAACATATGGGAGACTCTCACCCCATGTGCGTGGATGCTTAGAGCTGTACATGCGCAACATGTGCACAGTCATTTGATTGACAACATATTTTTGGCCATCTGTTTGGGGGTGAAAAGAAGTGGATTTAGCCAGAGACTCGACCAAAATGTGTTGAGAAACCTGTTGTCATGGTCGAAGATGATGGTCTGTGGCATCCCAAAATGGACCCAGAATCATTCGAAGAAGATCTTGGAAGTATCTTCTGTCATGATATTATTCTTGCAGGATGTGAGGATGACCATCTTCAAAAACCGATAAACGACCAAAAACATGCATTCATTGCCTCACTTGGTGGAAGGAAGGCCATACATGTAATCCATTGATATTGATTCCCAAGGACTCTCAGGAGTAGGAAGAGGGGTGTATAATCCTTTCTTCTTGATGGATAACTTGGAAATGGCACAAGGAGTGCAAGATATGATATACTTGTTGACGTCATGTCAAAGTTTTGGATAATAAAAATGTTTCTGAAGAATGGCCACAGTTTTCTCCACGGAAAAATGTCTTGTCATCCGACTGTAGTGGGCTTCCCAAATCAGATTTGCACACTCGTTTGTAGGAACATAGATATGGACCATATGGAATAATAGTCTGCTCTGAATGTGAAAATTGATGACAGTCACGCCTGTACCCAAGAGATGATAGGTGGTGGCGAAGTGTGGATCTTGTTGATAAAGTTGGGGCCACTCAGATGCCTCATGTCCATAGGAATGGAGTATAGCGATGAGTGAAACCAAGGGAGGTTGACTGAGGTGGTCAACAACACGATTTGATATCCCTGTCTTATACTTGATGTTGATATGGAACTGCTGCAGGTAGGTGGACCACTTCTGATGGCGGTTGTTATGCAATTTCCCCTGTGTCTGTATGAAATGCAGAGGCTTGTGATCAGTGTGGATGATCATCTCCTTTCCCATAATGTAATGTTTCCATTGATGGTAGGCTTGTACAATGGAATACATTTCCTTGTCATAGGTGGGGTAATTTCGGACAGTATCTGAGAGTGTCTCACTATGGTATGCATCCAAATGACCATGTTGAGTGAGAACTGCACCTACAACATAGTCATATGCATCAGTCTCAATCTCGAATGGTTGTTGCAGATGGAGCAAGGAGATTACTAGAGATGAGCACAAGCGATGATTCATATCATCAAATGCTCATTGTTGTTCCTTTCCCCACACAAAATTTCCTTTCCACCTCCCTTGGTCACTTGGTTGAGGGCCCATGAAATATGGGAGAATCCCAACACGAACCGTCAATAGAAGTTGGCCAGTACCAAGAAGATTTGAAGCTCAGTTAGTGTGGTTGGGGCTGGCCAATCACGGATGACTTGGATCTTAGTTGGATAACATGTACCACATGCTCATCAACAATGTAGGCCAAGTATTGGACCATGTTCATGCCAAAAGAGCATTTTTCCAAGTTGGCATATAGCTTGTGCTATCGCAGAGTGCTCCAAATCTATTGAATATGTCACATTTGATCCTCCCAAGTTTTGTTGAAGATGAGGATGTCATCCAAATATACCACCACAAAAGATTTGGTGAAGGGTCTCAATACATCATCCATCAACCTCATGAAAGTGTTTGATACATTTGTTAATCCAAAGGGCATGACCAACCATTCGAAGAGACCTTCTTTATATTTGAAGGTTGTCTTCCATACACCATTTGGTTCGATGGGAACCTTGTGGTAGCCAAACTTTAGGTCAATCTTGTTGAAGAACTTTTCCCCTTTGATTTGGTCAAGAAGGTCATCAATCCTAGGAATTGGGTAACGGTTCCTGACTGTGATTTTGTTTAAGGCTTTGTAATCAATGCAGAGTCTCCAAGTCCCTTCCTTCTTCTACATCAATACATTCGGGTTTCTGCAAGGAGAGGAGCTAGGTATGATGTTCCCCTTTTGAAGAATCTCTTGGATGTGATGCCTGATTTCATCATTTTCCATTAGCGAGGGATGATAGACTGGTCCATTAGGTAGAGGTGCACCGAGAGTCATATCAATTGGATGCTTGACTTGGCAGTGCGTCGGTACCCCGGTGGGTGAGGAGAATATGTCTCGGTATTATTCCACAATCCCATGCACTTGCTTCTTCTGCAAAGAGAGGATCTGTGTAGAGGCAACGAATGTGGAAATGACCTTCTCCTTACTATGAGCATGGATAACAAAGAAGACAAACTTCCCGATCTTTGAAATGAACTTACTGCATTGTTTAGCAGAGATTAAATAAATAGGAGTATGTGGTGCTACCTCTGGTATCTTGTACAATTTTCTACCCAAATTAATAATAACACTACGGTTTCTAGACTCATACACATCATGACACTTCCATAAATATGGTTTTACTAAAAGAACATCACAAAATTCAAGGGGAGAAATATCACAAAATACCTCATCTTTGAAAGGCTTGATGCGATGGGGCAGGAGACATTGTTGGCTGACACGAAGATCTCTCCCTTGGTGAAGCCAACCGATGGTGTAGGGATGCGAGAGCAGTGTCGTCGGCAGGTCCAACCACTTGACGACCTATGCTGAGATCAGGTTCTTTTGACTACTACTATTGACAATGAAATGAAGTGGAGCCCCCTTTACCCACATCTGTGAGTGAAAGAGGCATTCCCTTCCTTTGTTTCTTTTGGTTCGCTTGGTTGGGCTTTGGTGGTAGTGACAATGGCGCTGGGTTTTGAATCGTTAATCTGCTTCCCTCCTTCTGGATTTGATTTGGAATCAGAATCATCCTCTGACTCAAAATCATTTAGCTTGGCCACGAGTGACTTCTTGGAGCGACGTTCTTCAATGTTGTGCCAAGGGATTTTATGATACTCACACTGTTTTCTCGTGTCCTTCTTCGTTTTCTCATTTCCCTTCTTGTGTTGAAGCTTGTACTGGTTTTCCTGAGAGTGTCCATCTCGGCTCAATCCCTTATTGTGTGGGTTGGGGCCACCTTTTCCCTGCTTCGGCTGTGAGGAGTTTGCAGATACAAACTCTCGCCTCTTCTGCTTAAATTTCTGCTCAATCTTGACAACGTATCTATAAGTCGTGCCCAATGAGGCTATGTCCAGAAGCTCCATTTCTGTTTGAATTTATCTATGGAAAAAACTGTGGTATTTGAGCACTAGATGTCTTTCAGAGTATTTAATACCCAATTTGGTGTGCAGGGTATGGAAAATATTGGTGAAATCTGGTATTGTGTGGTCCCTTTCTTGACGTGGGGTGGTCCATCTGGTGTACTGGTCATCATATCTTCCAACGGGGTAGTATTGTTCTTTAATGGCGTCCCAGAAGGAATCCCATGTAGGGGAAACCAAAAATATTGTATATTCCTCTACGACTCTTTACTCAGAGTAAGTATCCCACCAGTCCTTAACATGGGGGACGACCTTGCAAAGTGAAAAAGTAATATTTTCCCTATTGGACAAATTATGGACCGAAAAATACCCTTCGAGCAGATTCAATCATTTATCTATAGAAGTCGCATCTATCGGTCCTTCAAATAATGGAATATCAAAATTTACCTGTACCTTGAAGGGGGTTGCATGGTCGCTTGATGAATATGTTTCTCTTGTGGGCCATTGCCTAAGGATCTATGCAAAGTTGTCCATTATTTCATTCCTTTGTCACATAAAGGCTTCCTCGAGCAACATTTTAATAGGGTCTCCTACTCCATCATCTTTATTTTCATTCCCCATGGGTTTTTGTTGGGCTCGGCATGATCGATATTGCAACAGATCGATTGGTTCGAGTCCCAACTTCTTTCATCCAGGTCTTGTCGGGGACATGCACGAAGAAAAGTAAATGAAGAGCATACCGTTGTGATACCACTGATCCAGATTTAGGAGCGAAATGAGATGATTAACATAATAAATACAATAAACAAAGAGATATGAAGAACAACACAGATATCCTGCAAACAATATCTTCTATTAAATAATTGAAATAGGTTGAAACTATAAACTTTTAGAATTGAAACACTTACTCAAATGGTGGTAGCTATCTCTAATAAGAGATGTGCCTGCTACGCGCATCTGTCTGAGAAGAATGATTACAATGAGGCTCTAGAGGCCTTTTTTATATTACTCATAAATTCCAAAACCCTAGACATCCAAAAACCTAACCCTAGGAGGTGAAACTCCAAAGGTTATGTGGGTCCTTATGAGCAAGTTGGTACCTCAACTTCCCGGGGTCATAAATTTTGCATAGGACCTTCATTTTAGGCATGTGATAGCCCATTGGAAAGATATTTCAGAGAGCTACACATTACACCATCAAACTTTGACTCTATTTTCAATTTGATTGTGGCAAGCCAAAAAAACATTGTTTAGGGCTCCAAAACAACCCTGAAAATACAACAAGATGTGCTAACATGAAAACATACAAAATAAGCCAGTTGGATTAGGTGAGAAGCCACCAATATCCACTTGGAAGATGTGTAGGGATTCAAACAGCTCCAGAAGTGTAGAACCCACAATTACAAAGAAGTACAGAAGAACGTATTGAACTAAAAATAGATAAGAGGAGCTAGTTGGTATAGGTGGGTGGACACCAATATCCACCTGGATAACCTATTATGAGATTTGGCCTCAACATTCCCCTCCATCCCTTTCTCATAATACAACCCTTTCCCCTTTCCCAAGTGATAAGTTGGTTTTGAGAAGCAAGCGTGGGTTTGATGCACTTGGAGCCACGATAGAGGAGCCAGGACCTGGTTCGCGAAGCGATTTCCAATGAAGGTTGTCATCTTTCTGATCTTAATATTGAATAAAAGAGTTCATTCATGTCCCAAAACATTGTGTCTATATTCTTTTATTAATTTATGCATTTATGTCTATATCTGAATATTGAAAGTGATAAGTAGAGATCGTATACATTGTAGCATTGTTTTCCTAAGTTTTCACAGGTCGTCTTTGGGAGGAGACCCAAAATCTAGGAAGTTGCAAAGGCAAAAGAGGTCTACACCAGCTGCAAGGACCAAAGGTGCACCTACTGACCTTCTTTCCTTTCTCTTGTCTTTAAGTTTAGACAGTTTTGGGGTAGCTTAGGAATAGAAATATATTTTAAGGGAAGTTAGTGCTCTTCCTGTATCTCAACCCAGTATAGGAGGATGTGAGTTGCAACATATATAGGTCATGTACCTATTGATATTTTTTTGAACAGGATGACTTCTGGTACAAGTTGATTACAGGATATTGGTACAAGTTGGTTATAGGTAGTTGGCACAGAATGGTACAAGTTTACAGTGGTATATCTCACATTGACAGTGTGGCAGTGGTTTCATCATTTGACACTTATATTTCAGGGTGGTTGGATGGGGCAAGGATAGGTGGTTTTAGCCGCCTTCCAGTTTTATCCATAGAACATAGGGGGTTGTAGCCTCCTTCTAGTTGTAGCTAGAGAATTGGGGAGTTGGAGCTTCCCTTAGGTTGTAGCTTAAAATATAGGGGGTTTGAACCTCCTTCTAGTTTCAGCTAGAGAAAAAAGGAATTTGGTGCTTCCAATGAATGTAATTCTTAAAGACATATAATAAAAATCATTCTGTGGTTTTCTCCCACATTGTGTTTCCACGTAAAAATATCGGTGTACTTTGTATGTGTATGGTTTCTCATTGTTCATGGTTCATTTATTTTGAATTTGTTGAATGATAATGGTAAATTGATCATAAAGATAAACACCACTTATATACTATGGTTAAAAAGGATTAAAAATATCTATTACTGATTCACCCCCCCCTCTGAGTAATCTAACACGGGTATCATGTAAAATTTCTTGTGCAAAGTAATAATAACACTACAAGGCCTAGACTCATATACAACATGAAGTTTCCATAAATAAGGTTGGACCAAAAGAACATCACAGACTTCAAGTGGGGTGACATTACATAATACCTCATATTTGAAAGGATTCATGTTGTATGGAAGATGAAATTGTTGGCTGACGCGGATATTGCTCCCTTGGTAGAGCCATCTGATTATGTACGGTTGTGGGTATGGTGTTGTTGGAAGAGCCAATTGCTTGATGAACTTCTCTGAGATGAGGTTCTTTTGGCTACTTCTATCAATGATGAAGTGCAGTGGAGTACCCTTCACCCATATTTATGAATGAAAGAGGTACTCACCTTCCTCTGGTTCATCGGGTTCACCGGGATGGACCTTGGTGGTAGCAACGGTAGCACTGGGTTCTGCATCAATGATTCATCTCCCTTTTTCTGGTTTTGACTCAGATTTGGAGCCCACATATGATTCATAGACTTTCACCTCGACCACCAATGACTTATTTAAGAGACATTCAATGGTGTTATGTGATCCAAAAACAAATATATTACTGATAAATTGCAAGTTTAGTTCATTGTATTTTATGCATCGGATCGTTAAGAATGCGAAATACATAAACTTATTATCTTGTTTGCGGAAAATCAAATGTGACTTTTAATTGATTCTTATTAATGAATAAATAGATCAGCCATTAATAACCATGCTGCAAATTAAGAGAGGAGAACAACAAAATAGAAAGAGAAATAGAGACAAGACTTGATAACGAAGTTCACCAATCGTTGGCTACGTCTCTGGGCCCACTTCCAAGTGGAGGACCTCTTTATTTCTCTTTAAAATGCTCAAAGTTCTCTTACAATGGCTCTTTATTGTTACATAACATGCTTTATATATGTTTTGCAAGACCTCCTTTCTCAAATTCAACATGCATCATCAAACTCCTCTCGAAAACATGGCAACAATGCCTCTCAAAACATGAGAAAAGGCCAAAAAATCCAAACTTCTCCTTCAATTCCCTGCATCAAAAAGTCTCCTAGAAGATTCAAAAATCCTGGTTTATATATATTTTGAAGCTCATATGAGGAATCCCAAATTCCCTCAAGATATGGCCTCTTTTTGGGATCAAATCCCCCTTCAAATGGCCCAAAATCCTCAAAAAATCCATTTTATGGGCTAAATATCAGTCATAATCAATTAAAGTTACATAAACAGGGTTAAAAACCCACTTTTAACTTTAGGATAAGGTTAAGCCCCCAAAGGACGGGCGTGCGCCCCCAAACAGGGTCACATATGGCACCATAAAACCATGGGCTAGGGCTTAGCCCGAGCCCCCTTCCGCCCATACACTAAAATATTACTCTTTATTAACAATAATATGGAAATGTTATAATAAGTAATACTTATGGTGCATTGGTAATCCAACCTTTGTGAAGGCTTTTAGATTGGTGGAGAGGTTTGGGGTTCGAAACCCACCAACTCCATAAAACGTTTAACCTAGCCACCAACAACGAGGTGCCACGTGGCACCACCCCATTTGACAATACATGCCACGTGTCAATCGACGGTTGGGCCACTTGGCTACCACTTGTCTACCCTATCAACATACCTGTCCAGTCACCGTATTCCACTTGTTTCCACCTACCTCTTCCATGTCATCATGCTGACTGTGCCTACCACCTGTATGAGCGTGCCACATGTCATCCTTTCAGTGGTGGCACATGCCACCTATGGGTTGGTCCACATCAATTGTCATACATCTAGTCATCCTATCACGTGTCACCTCCAAAAGATACCACGTCAGTAGTGATGACGTCAGCATGCTGTCATGCTGACGTCAACGTTGACTTTTTGATAGTTGACCTTTGACTTTTTGCATCTTTGAGAAAACGGCCAAAGTGTGATAACTCTCGCATATGGAGCCCGTTTGAGAAAGTAAATATACTTATGGAATCAACACAACGAGAAGGACGCAATGGCACCGATTTCATTCAATTATGAGAACTTGTATTTTTGAGCATTTTCTGAGCCTAGGGACCCTCCTAGATCATTATGCCAAGGGCTCCTATGGAACTTGCACCACTTCCCAATGTCTTTCTTTGTCTTCCCATTTTCCTTCTTTGTTTTCAATTTAGGATGGTTGTTCTGAGTTTGTCCATCCTTTCTTTTCCATTTTTTCTATGGGTTGGGGATTCCTTTGCACTGTTTCTGCTGTGAGGGGTTCACGGACCTAAATTGTCACATCTTTTGTTTAAGCTTCTACTCGATTTTGACAACATATTGATAGGACGTGCCCAAGGAAAAGATGGGTGCATTGGTTCATTGTTATTTACAAAGAGACACAATGGTTCAATGTCATATATCGGTTGGATGACTATATAAACAAGAAAATATGTTGAAAGAAGGTGTGACTCGATGATTTAATAAGAAGATCAAAGCATAAGAAGAGTCCAAAGGAATAAATTGAATTTTGAAGCTTAAAAAAAATGCAGTGAGGGTGGAAGGGTGGAGCAAGAGAGGATTGAAGTCCTATATAGGTTGGATCCTGAACAACAGGGAGTTGCAACTTCCTTAAGTTGGTTCTTGAAAAACAAGGGATTGTTGTCTCCTTGAGTTGGTGCTCAAAACATGGGATTGTTGTCTCCTTGAGTTGGTGCTCTAAATAGGTGATTTTTGTCTCCTTGAGTTGGTGCTCAAAAGAGGAGATTGGTGTCTCCTACAAGTTGTAGCTTGTAAATGAAAAGTAAACTTTATATAAATATATAAAAATAAATTTTATGGTGTTTCATGTTAAAATTCTTTGTATTTTTCTTCTTTGTTGATCATTTGTTGTGTTCAATAAGATTAATGATTAAGTGGTGTTAAATATTGGAAAAAGAAGCACCACTGATTCACCCCCCCTTATCAATATTAAACAATATTCCAACAATTGGTATCAGAGCAGGTTCCTTCATCACAATCTAAGCACTAGAAGGAAGATTCTAAGAAATCACAATGGATCAACAAGAAGGGGTGTCCTCAAACAAAGCTACATTATTCAAAGGAGAAAACTATGCATTCTAGAGTATAAGAATGAGAAGTTACCTAATAGAAATGGGATATGCTGTTTGGCTTTCTGTGATAAATGGTTATGATGTACTAGCAACTACTCCTTCAGACACAACTGCAAATAAACTCTGCAATGATAATTCGAGATTTGTAAATGCAATTCTGGGTGGATTAGTAAATAATGTATTTGTCAAAGTCATGCATTGTAAATCAACAAAAGAGATCTAGGAAAAAATACAAATCATATATGGAGATTACAAAGTCAAGCAAACAAATCTTTCAAACATACATAGGATAGTTTGAAAACTTGAAGATAAAAGAAAAAGAAAATATTGCAGAGTATCTTCTAAGAGTAGATGAAATTGTCAATTCAATCAGAGCACTGACAGAATATTTAGATGAAAAATTTATTTTCCAAAATATGTTGAGATCATTACCAATGAGATATGATGCCAAGGTATCTACCTTGGAGATCGAGAAAACCTTGACAAACTTACAATGGATGAACTCCACGGGATTCTTATAGCGTATGAAATGAGAACAGGAAAAGAAAGGACATCAAAAAGTGAAGCATATTTCAAATCTTCAAAATCAACAAGGAACCATGAGCATGTGTCAAATGAAAGTCATTCAGACATATCATATGAGGAAGAGGCTAACTTTATAAGGAAACTCAAGAAATGGTCAAAGGGAAGTTACCTCTTAAATGTTTCAATTGTGGAAAAGTTGGGAATTTTACCTCCAAATGTCCCTATCCAAAGCAAAAGGATAGTGATGATGAAGAAAATTATAACCATAAAGAACATAAAAAGGGAAAAACTAGAAACAAGAAGAAATTATACAAAAAGAAAAACTTTTACTCCAAAGAAGATAGTAGTTCATCTGACATGAGTGAAGATGATGAGACAAAACTTCTATTTATGGGCATGGGAAATCAAACTGATACTACTAAAGATAATAATGGAGATGAAGGAAACTCTGAATTTGAAGGAGAAGTAGACCTTTAAGAACTTATTAGTGTTCTCGAAGAATTGAGAAAATATAAAAGGAAGGACAAATCATTAAAAGAACAATCGTTAGATTATAAGGAAGAACAAAATCAAGAGAAGAAGAATAATTTAAAAAAAATATCAAGAAAACAGAACAAATAATTGTTTATTTGAAAACTCAACTACAAGAAGCTAAAATAATTGAAGAGTAAACAACTTAATGATAAGGAGAAAAACTGTGAAAAATTAAAGGATGAAATAATTCTTCTAAGAAGGAAACTTGAAAAAGGCACTAACCTTTAAAAGCTTGAAAGTAGTTAAAAAATATTGGATGGCAACCTTAACAATCAAATACCATCAAGTAATAAGGCTGGCTTGGGTCAAGGAAACTATTAAAGGCTCAAAATATGGAATACAGAAAAGTAATAAAAATCCAAGGACTTATGCAGTTGCCCTTCATAGCTCCTTCAAAAGAGAAGAGAACCATATACATATTGACTCTAATAAAAAAAGATATGCTCTCTCTCCAAAAAGAAATGAGTACATAAGAAATACTACTCCAAGAAGAACTCCCTCAAAAAGGTATGAACAACTCTTTCTTAGATATTGTTTTTATTGCCATAATTTTGTGCATAAAGCATTAGACTATAAATATTATAGAAAGAACTAACATAAAAGTGTTCAAGGATATGGCCATAAGAACAACAAGTCTAGTAGCAATTAAAGGAGTAGAAACTATAATTCATTTTCTGCATTACAAGATTACAATATTGAATGCTACAAATGCAACAATTATGGTCATAAAGCTAGTAATTGTAGACTATCAAAAGATTCCATGAATACAAGTATTTCCAACACTCAAGAAAAAAAAATATAAGAAGATATGGAAGGAAAAACAAATATAAGAAAATGAAACATAATGTAAGTTAGTCTTATATGCCAAGAATAAAAGAAGCCAATGGTATGTTGACAGTGGATGTTCAAAGCATATGACAGGAGATCAAAACAAATTCCTCAATCTGAAAAGGAAAGAAAAAGGAAGTGTTATATTTGGAGATGATGTCTCTGCCAAGATACTTGGAAGGGGTACAGTTAATCTGGGAAATAATAGAGCTAAATAAGAAAATGTACTATTAGTTGAAAATTTCAAGCCTAATCTCCTTAATGTGAGGCAAACATGTGATCAAGGACACATTCTCATATTTGACTCTAAAAAATGTGAAATTAGAAAATAAGACTCAAGAAAATTAGTGGTTGTTGCACCAAGGACATCAAGCAATGTATATATCTTAAACATAAAAGAA
The DNA here is from genome assembly GCA_009831015.1 of Picea engelmannii. NCBI lineage: Eukaryota > Viridiplantae > Streptophyta > Pinopsida > Pinales > Pinaceae > Picea > Picea engelmannii. The sequence continues at coordinate 121,608 of ML788826.1, forward strand.
GAATAAAAATGTTGTGTGGGCCAAATAGATGAAAGTTGGCTATGGAACATAAGAATGGTACACATAAGCTTCGATGACTTGATAAAAAATAGTAGAAAGAAATCCGTGAAAGACATGCCAAAGATTATAAAACCTTCAAACTTTGTTTGCAGGCACTGTCAACATGGGAAGCGGAAAAAAGTAAGACTCAAGACAAAGGAATACTCTGCATCAAAACCATTAGCACGTGTTCATACTGACCTCTGTGGACCAAAAATAGATAAAAGTAGACAAGGCGCACATTACTTCATTTTATTCATTGATGACTATACAAGAATGACTTGGGTATACTTTCTCAAAGAAAAATCAGAAGCATTCGAAAAATTTAAAGTCTTCAGAGCACAGGTTGAAAATGAGACTGATCTCAAAATCAAGTGCCTAAGATTGGACAATGGAGGAGAGTTTACCTCAAATGAGTTCAATGAATTTTTTGAAACACATGGAATTAAAAGACACTTTTCATATTCAAGAACTCCTCAACAAAATGGAGTTACTGAAAGGAAAAATAGAACTGTTCAAGAAGCATCTAGAACCATGTTAAATGAAGCCAAACTCCTAGTTAGATATTGGAGAGAAGAAGTGTATACAAAAATATACATACTTAATATAGCACAACTTAGATATAACCAGAACAAAACACCATATGAGTTGTGGTTTGGAATACCAACATCAGTTAAAAACTTAAAGAGTTTTTGGGAGAAAATGCTACATAAAGAGATATGATGATAAGCTAGAAAAAATTGATTCTAGATCAGATGAAGGAATATTTCTTGGTTACTCATCCAACAAAAGGTCCTACATATGATGTAATCTATGGCTACACAAGATTGTGGAAAGTGAAAATTTAAAAGTAGATGATCTAAAAACAAAAGGGGTCAAATCTCAAGATAATCCACAATTGGATGAAAGGATAAGAGATGATGATGATGAATAAATTAAAGAAATACAAGAGGATGAATCACACAGTGAAGAAGAAAAGGAAGAGGAAGAATCACCAATACAAGATACAAAATAACCATCTAGGAGAATATAAAGAAATAATCTTGAAATTCAAATCCTAGGTAACAAAAGTGCTAGATTTGAAACCAGAAGAAAACTAACATATGAATCAGAACAAGCATTGTTCTTCCCAATAGAACCCAAACAAATTGCTGAGGACAACAAAGATGAAGACTGGATCAAATCCATGAATGAAGAGCTTGATCAAATAAAGAAAAATTAGACCTGGGAACTTGTCCCAAGACCAAAGAACAAAAATGTGGTAGGGACCAAGTAGATTAAAAAAAAAAAAATTAATGAATATTGTCAGATTATAAGGAATAAATCAATATTAGTGTGCAAAGGATATGCACAAGTAGAAGGGATTGAATTTGAATAAATCTTTCCTCCAATTGCAAGAATGGAAGCCATCAGATTATTTCTAGCATACTCATGCTTTAAGAATTTTAAAGTTTATCAGACGGATGTAAAGTTGCATTTCTGAATGGAGACCTAAAAGAAGAAGTCTACCCAGAACAACCAGAAGGATTTGAACAACCAGGAAAAGAAGAACAAGTGTATAGATTGAAGAAGGAAATATATGGCTTTAAACAAGCACTCAGAGCATGGTATGCAAGATTGGATAAATACCTGCTACAAAAAGGATTCAAAAGAGGCATGTCTAACAACAATATCTATCTTAGAATTGAAAAAGATAGTTTGTTAGTCATACTGGTCTATCTGGATGACATCATATTTGATTGCAACAATGATGAATCAAGTTATAAATTTGCTCAAGAAATGTCAAAACAGTTTGAAATGTTTATGATTGGAGAGCTAACTTTTTTCCTTAGACTTCAAATCACTCAATCACTGAAAATAATTTTTATTACTCGGTCCAAATACCTGAAAGAGATACTTAAAAAGTTTGGAATGACTGAAATTCCACCTATTAGCACTCTAATGAGAACCAATTGTAAACTCAATAAGGAAGACGAGTCACCTTCTGTAGATTCAACTCTCTACAGATCTATGGTTGGGAGCCTACTATATTTGGCCGCATCCATACCTAATATCATGCAGAAAGTAGGAATGGTGGTAATATTTCAATCATATCCCAAGGAATCACATGTGATGGATGTCAAGAGAATATTTAGATATATTAAGGGCACATCAAACTTTGTCTTATGGTATGCAAGGAATAAACGATTTGAACTAATTTCCTACACAGATGTTGATTGGGTTGGTAGTGTGGATGACAAAAATATCACTAATGGAAATGCATTTTTCTTAGGAGAATGTCTAGTCTCATGGTCAAGTAGAAAAAAATAATCAATTTCACTATCTATAACATAGGCTGAATATATTGCATCTACTGAATGTTTCACTCAAATATTATGGATGATACAAACATTGGAGGATATTAAAATTGAATGTAATCAATCGATACCTATATATTGTGACAATACAAGTTCCATCAACATCTCCAAGAATCCAGTCATGCATGCAAACACCAAACATATACCTATCAACTATCATTTCTTGAGAGAGAAAGTTAGTAACAAAAAGGTTATAATGGAGTATGTTGGTTCAAATGAGTAGATAAAAGACATATTCACTAAACCCTTTCCTAAAGAAGCATTTGAACATCTAAGGAAAAAGTTGGGAGTAATCTCCCTAAAATAAAAATAAAGTCACGATGACAGGGGGAGCAATAAAAAAAAATGACAAGTACTGTCACTCAAAAAAAAAGAAGGCTGAGTGGTAGACAATTGGTGATGAATCACATTCTGGTAGCAGAGGCCTTGACATTGATGTCAAAGGGGGAGAAAAGAATGGAAAAAAAACACTCATTTTTAAGGGAGCATTTTGCTTTACGATGTGTTGACATCAATGCCAAAGGGGGAGATTTATAGAAATATCATGTTGTCATTAATGTCAACATGAAGACAAGAAGTACCATAGTGGATTATGACATTGAATTGAAGTAAAATATACAAGAATATTGAGCTACAGGAATGCAGTGGACTATCGGAATACAGGGGATCGCTTGGTCGAGTTCTTTGAAAGAATGAAAGAATGAAAATCAAAGATTGAAAGAATTTCAATTACTAAACTGGTTGAGTCAAGTTGTCTCAATGACTGTATATTCTGGTGAGACAAGATCATGATGAACAAAACGAAAACCGGCGAGTCACCCTCTTGAATACTTTCTCGTGCACTATCATTTTAAAGTGTAGTCGAAGATAAATTTATTGATGTAGCACCGAGAACCCTTGAGTCTATCAAATCAACATGGTAGTCGATATTTCGTAGCAAGTTTTAGCCATCATTCTTGTCAGGCCGAAGTTGGATGACCCTTCGAACCCAAACAATCTCCAGCATCCACCAATGGTTAGATCCACTCATGCAATTAATTTTTGAATAAATTGTCATTAAAGTCAAAGGTTAGTAACTGATCTAATATATGTCAAAGGTTAGTAAGTGATTAAATATAAATGTGACCTTGGAATCACTTTAATAAATACAAAAGTGAAAAAGTTAAGTGGAAACAGAGTTTACGCAAAAGTGGAAATGAAAGTGGATTAAATATAAATATGACTTTAATAAATAACAAAAAATGAAAAGTTAGTTAGAAGTGGAGTTTACGTAAAAATGAGTAAATATGAAAGTGGAATAAAGAAAAAGGTAAAAGTGAAATTGGATTAAATAAAATGGTAAAAGTGAAATTGGATTAAAGTGAAAGTGGAATTAAATAAAAAGGTAGAAGTGAAAGAGCACATGGTATTTGCAAACCATGGTGGTTTTTACCTATGGTAAGGTAAAAAGTGAATTAAATCATGATAGTCAAAATCTATTGATCCAATGGAAAATGTAACTAAACTATCTAAAAGAAACAATGGTTCATTGACATTATATTAATTAAAATAGTATGATTAATATCTTATATTGAAAAGGCACATACTTATAATGAAGAGATGCATTCCTATATTGAAGAGGTACATTGGTTCATTGTTATTTAAAAAGAGACATGGTGGTTCAATGTCATATACTTGTTGGATAACTATATAAACAAGAAAATACGTTGAAAGAAGGTGTGACTCGATGATTTAATAAGAAGATCTATACAAAAGAAGAGTCCAACGGAAGAAATTGAAGTTTGATGATTAAAAAATGCAGTGAGGGTGGAAGGGTGGAGCAAGGGAGGATTAAAGTCCTCTACAAGTTGGATCTTGAACACCAGGGAATTGCAACTTCCTCAAGTTGGTGCTTGAAAAATAGGGTATTGTTGTCTCCTTGAGTTGGTGCTCAAAAGAGGATATTGGTGTCTCTTGTAAATGAAAATTAAACTTTATATAAATATATAAAAAGAACATTTATGGTGTTTCATGTTAAAATTTTGTGTAGTGTTCTTCTTTGTTGTTCACTTTTTGTGTTTAATAAGATTAATGATTAAGTGGTGTTAAATATTGGAAAAAGAAGAAATATTGATTCACCGCCCCCTCTCAGTATTAAACAATATTTCAACAAAGAGAAATATCATTCCCTTTGACACTTCTGAGTCTATTTATTTTACATATTTCATTGATTTATCTTTATAGTAGTATATTTGGTGTTAA
>ML788826.1:161720-182497 GCA_009831015.1 Picea engelmannii
AAATGGGAGAATAAAAAGGAATGGAAGAGGAAATTGATAAAAAGGAATGAGAGAAGAAAAAAGAATGGAGGAGATTGCAAACAAGATTGGAAGAGAAAATTGGTAAACAATAATGGAAGAAGATATTGTTAACCAAGAATGGGAAAAAAATAAGAATGAATGAGAGAGGAAATCGCAAAGAATATTGGGAGAGAAAAAAGAGAGAAACGAAGTGGAAAAGAACATCGCTATTAAGAATAAAAGAGTAAATTGTTAAACAATAATAAGAGAGGAAATTCCTAAAAAAGAAAGGGAGAAGAAAAAATAATATGAGAGGAAATTGATGAATAAGATTGGGAAAAGAAGAATGAATGGAAGAGGCTTTTGCTAAATAAGTATGGGAGAAGAAAAAATACCGAGAAAGGAAATTTATAAAAAGGATTAGGAGAGGGAAAATAAAAAAAGGAATGGAAAAGGAAGTTTCTAATAAGAGTGAAAAAGAAAATTGCAAAATAAGAATGAAAGAGGAAATTACTAGGAAATAAAGGGGAGGTAAGATGAATAGAAGATAAAATTGATAAATAAGAATTGATTAATTGATAAATGAGAATACTATTCTCGAAATTTGAAAAGTCATTAGTTAACTTTTTTAGAAATTTGAAAAGACAAACATAGAATTAAAAGAAAATAATTGAATGATGTCAAAGTTTTTTGAAAAAAAGTATTATTAGAAAGATAACACAATTCTCTACAAATTGTCTTTTTATCTCACTACAAAACTTTCAAGTTGTATATGAGTTTTGAGGGATTCAATTTATAAAATATGTCAAATGTCAAATTTTCATCACCACATTTCAATAAAAATGTTGACACAACTTCATGGATTTTCCCTTTTGTACCAATAATTCAATGAATACAAGAGGAATACTTTTTTATTTTGTAACAAATCCCTTCTCTACTAGTCTCAACTCTCTCTCAAGAGTTCTTCTACTAGGAAAGGCCTTGGTATATTCAATTCATTCTCTTTGTAATTTCTCCTTTGTATATTCAAGCACTTGAATTGATCTCCTGCTTTTCTGAATAGACCGTAGAATAAGCTAATCCCCATTTTCTTGTAGGCTCTTGCATCTGTATTTGAGTCCCCAAAAAGGCTTGGCAAGAGATCGAACCAAGAATAAGTTATAGGAGATGAAAATGATGTCACTACAATTGTTCACATGCCTAATTAAAATATCCTTTATGGAGGGGGGGCATAGAAGGTCTACGTGGAAAACTCATTAATGTGAGTTGAGAGGCCACACATCTTGTTGGTTCCCATGTTTGTGGGTGTGACACATAGTGGACCCCCTTCATTTTAGTATCCCTGATTCCCTTTTCTCTCTCCACCACATGTTTCTAATGCACTAGTTCACATGAGTATATGCATACATGTTTGGGAAGGGACCCCAATAAACCCATGAGATGAGAGTGTTTTGATTTCTCTAGATCAAATGGCATGTGCACTCTAGTCATCTAACGACCCCAAAATATCCACAATGTGTGTTGGTGATTAATCAAGGGGATATTCAACGACAATCAATATGCACCCACAATAGAGTAATAAATGTTGTATATCCCAACCTATACAACATTTATTACTATGTTGTGGGGTACATATTGTTTTCCAGATTCGACAATGTGCATGTAAGGAGTTCTAACACCTCTAACATTCTCTTTACACAAGTACATTGACTCATATTCCACCATGTTACCACTTTCACATCCAATACAAAGCCTCCATGTATCTTACCTGGATTGTTAATTCATGTAAGGAGTTCTAACACTTCTAACATTATCTCTACACAAATGCATTGACTCATATTCCACCATGTTACCACTTTCACATCCAATACACAGCCTCCATGTATCTTACATGGATTGTTAGTTCATGTAAGCTATGTGTTCTACATAAGCTCCACCTCATAACTCTATAGCCAACCTTTGCTTATCATGTTTCCTTTACAATAGGTTTATAGGTTTATAGCCAACCTTTGCTTACCATGTGTCCTTTACAACAAGTTTATGTGATTTAGGTTCTCGATCACAATTTCTTCATACATATGGCTTTCTTCCTTGAGCTATATTGTGGATACTTTATTTATCCTTTCTAAAACATAACTCATCACTCGCAATGCCATTTCATTATTCATAAATCCATCATGTCGATTCCTAGGCAACGGACTTGACAACTAGGCGTTACATATAGGAATCACTAAATCAATCAATAGATCCCAAATTCTATTATAACCATGCAAAAGAAAACAATATAATAATTGTAAACAATATCCATTTGCTTCAATAGACTTCGATTGAAATACATGTTCTTTAAACTATTATTTCACTTTATTTTAATGGTTATAAAATCAACCCCTCATGTTTAGTTTCTCCTTTTTAAAGCATTATTTATTTTATTTTATATTTTTTTAAATTTGAGTAACCTTTATTGATTAAGGTATTTATAAATTTCCCTGGAGGTGTAGGGAAATTGGTGTTGGAGTGAATTATTAATACACTTTGTTATGTGAAGTTATTGGTTGAAAAGCCCAACTTAGTTTGTGTGTCGCTTATGAAACATTGTGAGCACACGTGAATGTTACCTGTCACCCGAATACTTCCTGACTAGTTGTTGATTATGTTAGTCACCAAAAAAAAAGTATTTATAAATTTAATATTTCTATCAAATATTACTTTTCCCATTAAAATTTATTCAAAATTAACTTTTTAACTTTAGATTAAAAATATTATTTTTATTTAATAAAAAAAAAATCATATTAAAAAAAATATATTATAAATACAACATATATTTATTATAATGAAAAATAATATTTAATTAACTTTGAATATTTATTATAATGAAAAATAATATTTAATTAGCTTTAAATTAATCTAATTCTTAGATTATTCAAACTAACTCATAAGTACACTAAATATATAAAGAGATCTTGATCATTCAAATTAACCTTATCAATGATAAAGTACACTAAATATATAAAGAGATCTTGGTCACACAGCCTATCCTATGTGCTATATGTTTTGTTTTGCATATAGGAATCTTATAAAATTGTTTCAGTTTACCTCACACATCTCATCCGAGGTCTTATAAAATTGTTATTTTAGTTTCATTATTTAAAGTATTTTGATTATTAATTAAAATGAAAATTTATATAATATCATAATTATTCATAATTATTGTGATGATGGTGGTGGTTAGCATCTCACTTAGATCAAGTGACATGTGGTTTTATTGGCCAAGTCATTATGGTAGTTGGCATGCAAGCGGGTCATAATGGTTCGATGTGGGAGGTCTTCTCAGTCCCGTCACCTCTCAGACTTATGTCCTCCAGATAGGACCCTGTGCTCCAACCATGGATGGAAGCTCAAAAGAGCATGGTGTGTATATGATGATGCAAGACGAGGGGAGGAACGAAATTCGAGCTCCTTTGGAAGATGATAGTTACGAGCTCTTCAATTCTCGTTAATGATCCGAATGACTCCGTCCTGACCGACATTATGTCTTCATGTGGGAGGAGGCTTCTAAAATTTGGTAAGATTTCGCTCAATTTCATTCTTGTTGCTTCTGTTACTCATTCTACTTCAACGTGGGGGGGTTTATAGTCTTGGGGGTTTGTAGTCTTGAGGGTTTGTTGTCTTGGGGGTTTGTGGTCTTGGGTCTCAGTATTCATGGCACCAAGGAAAAGGAAGGAAGAGCCCTTGGTAGAACATAAAATGAGGGTCTCCCTCGTAGCTGAAGAAGAAACTATGGATTATCAATTTAATGTTGACTCAGAAGATAAAGAAACAATGTTGATTATGAAGGGAAAAGTTAGGACTGTGCGTGCTTATACCGAGGATACTAATTTCAATTAAACCTACACCCCATAAATATTTTGGAATCGATATTTATGGTAGGCACTTGCACCGGGAACATGGATACCAAGTTCCATAGGATAGTGGAGATTTATTGGCACACCAAAGCAATGGTAGCATAGGGCATGAGACCGTAGGAGTTGGAATATAGGAAATTTCATTCAAAGGTTGGATGCATTGGAGCGTCAGAATAGTCTATTGATAAATATGGTCTCATGGATGGTTAAGAAGCAGGGTGGTGTCTTTCAACTAGCAAGAGATAAGGGAATTACCTTGAGCTCTCAGCCTCCCCCTCCACTAACTCAGGTTATTGATTCTTATCCCAACAGGGCTCCCAAGGTTCAGGATTTAGATGGATGATAGTCATGTTGTTTTTATAGGTCTTCACCTTATGGTCTGTTGGTGTTAACAATGTTTTCTTGTTGTTCTGGTCTCCATGTCTCGGACTTGTCAGTAGATTACCATATATATGTATGTATGTATGTATGTATGCATGATATTTTATGTTTTTTTTACAGCTAGCCCAATTTCCCTCAAGGCAGGTCATCAAAATTTTAATCCTTTGATGGACATTTGGCTCAACTATTAGATGTGCTACAATCACTATATATTTTGTCTATATCTTAATAGAAAAAAATTCTTACTTAAAAAAAAAAGATGGTGGTGGGTACCATCTACTAAAATCAAATTTGTGTATTGAACTTTGAGAAAGGTAGGGAATTATTTAAAACCATAATTTCTCCTTTAATTTAGATGTAACAATATTTTTAATATTATCATTATTTTGCAAAGTCACATCTTCTTTTATTTCACATTTTTTTTATCCAAGTCTTGGCATCTTTATGACAACCCCACTTCAGTGACATGTGGTTTTGAGAGGATTTTGAAACAATATTAGAAAACCTTTAACTTCCATGCTGTTTATCTTGTTCTTGTACATTAGGTACTTAGTCATAACCATGTTCCCAATGGAGGAAATACTCACTTTTATGAGGATGATAGGGTAGGGTGTATTGTTTTTTTATTTTGATATTATAAGTTATAAAGCCCTTTTGGATTTGCTCTACTTTCTCCACAACTCTTTAGAGATATTGTAACCCTAAACTTTACAACCATACAAAAATAATAGTAGTGACAAGAGTCTTAAAGAGGAGTTTCTTCTTATCCCATAATCAAAAGTCCACTTATTTCCAATTGTTTTCTAATACATAATAATGTTTCCACTCTCCATTTATCCTTTTCTCATTTCGATTAAACCTACTATAAATATAAATTCCAAAATATTTATATGAAGTAACTTCTTCAAAATGATCTTTTCTAATTTATATAATTATATTAATTAATAATTAAATTATATATATATATATATATATATATATATATATATATATATAAATAATTAAAAATTTATAAATATTAACAATTTATTTATTTTTTAAATATAATTTATAAAAAATATTTATTAATTTTCAATTATTTATTTTTAAAATTTAAAAAATAATAATTAATATATTTATTTCTCGTACATTTTAATATCTTATATTTGCCTAACATTTTCAATATAACAAACTTAGTTATCGAATTTTGGACAAATGCTCATTTTCTATCTATAGATAATATATTGGAGGAATAGTTGAACAACTAAGCGCATAGTCCACAATAATGACTATCCAGACTAGTGAGGATTCTTAAATGGTAAAATAGACCAATAAGAAGCTTGGATGTAAATGCAAGTGTATTACACGGTAAGATAATTATATAGCCTTTTTCTTTATCACTACTTTACATAAATGGAAGTGTACGTGTAATAAGGAGGTGGCCTAAATGTTTACATAATTGTTATTAATATCCTTCATATTTATTAATTGTTATTAATACAATATTTATGGTTATTATTAAATATATATAATATTCTAACATTTTATTTCATTTCAAAGTGGTAAAGTTTATTATAACTAAATTATTAATTGATAAAGAGTATTAGTCATTATTGATTGCAATATGTAAATGCTAGTTGACTTATTATTCATTGGTGGTTTATAAGGTTGTAAACTTCTACTCTTGTCAAATGTCTCTATTCATTGGGGTATTAACTTATTTATTTATGTCCAAAAAATATGAGCTCTTAGCACCTTATAGGAAATATGGCTATAAGGAATATCCTCATAACATAATTTCATTATGGTTTAGTAAAAAAATATAGTTTTAATCATTTGGACAAAAGTTACTATCTTCTACAACTATGACATAGATGTGAAACTTTTGTCCTTTTTCACCTTTAAAATATTTTTTCTTTTTTAAGTTATTAGTAATGTTATGTTGCTAGGCCACACAACTCTCATGCTTGAAGAGACACACATTCATATCCTCACCCTCCATTAACACTAGTTGTACTTACTTACATGCATATCACCTTATAAAGAATATGGTCATAATATAACTTCATTATAGTTTTCTAAAAAAATATGGTTTAGTGTCCATTAACACTAGTTGTACTTACTTACATACATATCACCTTATAAAGAATATGGTCATAATATAACTTCATTATAGTTTTCTAAAAAAATATGGTTTTAACCATTTGAGCAAAGGCTACTTAGTACTATGTTCTACAACTTTAACATAGATGTGAAACTTTTACCCTTATTCATATTTGAATTTTTTTTTCTTTATAAAGTTATCAGTAGTGTTGTGTTGCTTAGTTACACAACTCTTATGTTTGGGTGTCTCCACGTGCATTCATATCCTCATCCCCCACCACCCACCCTCCCATGGGTGAGGATATGAATGTGTTTTCTTATTAGTAGTGTTATGTTGCTTGGTCACACAACACTATCATCACCTCGTGGAGGGTGGGTGGTGGGGAGTGAGGATATAAATGTATGTGTATACTTTGTAGTTCAATTAAATATTTATAACTGCTACTAACACTTTTCAAACATATATCGTGCTACTAACACTATCCAAACATATATAGATATGTGAAACTAAAGCACCCTATTAGGAATATGACCATATTATAACTTCATTGTGGTTTTCTAAAAATATATGGTTTTAATCATTTGGACAAAAGTAATGGTCTTCTAGTACTTTAACATAGATGTAGAACTTTTTCTCTTTTTCATCTTTGAAATATTTTTTTCTTTCTTAAATTATTGGTAATGCATAGATGTGGAACTTTTTCTCTTTTTCATCTTTGAAATATTTTTTCTTTTAAAAATTATTAATAATTTTATGTTGCTTGGAGACACAATTATTATGTTTGGGTGCACACACATTTATATACTCACCCTCCACCATCCACAGTCCTAAGGGAAAGAATATGAATGTGTGTGTTTATTAGTAGTATTATGTTGTTTAGCCACATAACTAGAATCCTAGGGGAAAGAATATGAATGTGTGTGTTTATTAGTAGTATTATGTTGTTTAGCCACATAACTCTCATGTTTGGGCGTACATACACATTCACATCCTCATGTTTGGGTGTACATACACATTCATATCCTCTTGCATGGTCAAGCAATTAACACTACTAACAACTTTAAAAAGAAAAAAAATGTTTTTAAAATGAAAAGGGAAAAAGTTTCACATCTATGTTAAAGTAGTAAAAAGTCGTGGTTTTTCATCTATGTTAAAGTAGTAAAAAGTGGCCTTTGCCCAAATGATAAAAATCATATTTTATGGTCATATTCCACCATGTATATGTACATATTTGTTTGGGTAGTTTGGATAACAAGAATAAATATTTAGTTGAATTGTAAATACCTATTATCAAAGTCTAATAATAACAAGCATGTCAACATTATTTAGTTGGAGTGTAAATATCTAGTTAAAGTGTAATAATAACAAACATGTAAACATTATTTAGTTGGTATATAAATATCTAGTTAAAGTGTAATAATAATAAGCACGTGAATATTTATGCCATTTGTTTGACTAGTTTTAATAACAATAATAAATATTTATTTAGTTAGAATGTAAATATTTAGTTGGTGTAACAATAACAAGCATGTGAATATTTATGTCACCAACTTCTTAGTCTTTGAAAAGGTGGACAGGAGGCATTGAAAAATACATGAATATTGTTTTTTACTATTTTAATATATAAAATATTAGTAGTATTATGCTTTTTGGTTACATAACTCTTATATTTGGATATACACATACATATTGGTATGCTTATCCTTTTTAAGTGTCTTCCACAAAGTAGGTAAATAAATAATATAAATATGTATGTCCAAACAATGAGATGTTTTTGTTTTCTACAAAGTAGGTAAATAAATAATATAAATAAAAATATAAATATGTATGTCCAAACAATGAGATGTTTCTGGAAACAGATGAGAACAGATTAAAACACAAGGGATCAACCACAGAAAGGATAAGTCATAAAACAGATAGGTGTATGGTTTCTTCCTTGATGGACTGAAGCACACACAATAGGGAGGGCAAATCAGTGTCATTAAACAACATAATTTTAAGAATTATGTAATTAAACAACATAATTTAAAAAAGTAAGTAAATTTATAATATAAATGAAAATATAAATATAAATATGTATGTCCAAATTATGAGATTGTTTGAAAATTGTGTAATTAAACAATAATAAAATTTTAGAAAAAAAAACAAAAAAAACATAACTTTAAAAAAAAAAATTGAAAAATTAAAAAGATAAAAGTTTCATCTCTATATTAGGTTAAAGTAGTAAAAAATGGTAACCTGGGTTACCTTTCGAAATATATTTTCTTTACCACACGACCCTCCTGTATTATGTTACACAACCCTCATGTATTATGAGGGAGTAGTAAAGAATGATAACCTCTGTTACCTTTGGAAATATTTTTTTCTTTACCACACAACCCTCATGTTTGGTTTTTGTTAATAGAGAATGATGTTCATGACATCCCTACATTTTAATGAGGATGCTATTTTTCATGGCTACATTGTTTGGCCATGCCATTTTCATGATTATACACACGACGATCATGCTATGAAATCGGATATATTCAGTTCTGTTTTGAGAAACGACTTTCTATCGCCTGACCACACTATTTCCATGTGTAGACAAGCTACGATAGCTTCTACAAATACTATTTCCTTCATTGTTTGCTTCAATCACATGTTCTTCAATGTTTGCTTGCTTCAATTACATGTTCAGAAGTAAAGGATATATATATATATATATATATATATATATATATATATATGGGTGTATATATGTTTCCGTGTTTAAGAATCGTAAATATGACTTCACTCCATTTCTGACTGAAGACAAGAAGAAAAGCATGTAGGTACAGTGGGTCCATGGCCATCCGAGGGATGCTGTAACATGGAACACGTTGGCAGAATGCAATGAATCAATTGTACTACTGCATTATATACAGCCACTATTTTAGAATCTGAATAGGTCAATACTAAATCTGGCCCAGTTTAGAAGAAGACAAGTTTGCGGCCCTCTAAAAATTCTTTGCGTATTGCAATGACTATTCAAGGGATCCCTACGTCTCTATCCGAATTAAAAGATGATGTATGAAATTGCACGCCGGTCCATCTCTCCACGAGCTCTCTACGGAATCATCTTAAACATTGATGAGCTCCCATATAAAGAGGAAGCTATGCAAGAATTGGATCAAGGGACGGTGATTCCATCAATCTAAACGATCGACCTCCACTACACGATGAGAAATACTGATCAGACGAGCAATGCTTTTGATAAAGGCAACATGCTGCAGCATCATCAGCTCAGAGAGGTTGTTGTCAAGAAAACAAGCGGGGAAGCTGGCAGTTTAAACTACTTGTCTATATCCAAGGAGGAACCTAAGCTACCAGATGGAAAACGATCATACGAAGAACCACTGAGTCCATTAGCCTGTCTGACCACTGGGAGGTTATTGCATAGTTATATCTTTAGCATTGTGGGATTTAAGAAAGATATTGACGTTGTGGCCTTGAAAATTTCACTTCAAAATACTCTGGCGCAGCACCAGAGATTTTCGAGCATTTTAGTCAGTATCCCTTCTCATTATTTTGTCGAAATCCAGATCATTTAGTGTAGAGTTGTATATTCCATGATCTTGTGTTGGTTTTTCATATATTACATTTAGTTTGATCTGAAGGTAATGTTCTGATATGCTTTTTGGTTGCAGATAAAGGACGGGCACAATAATTTGAAGTGGTCTCTGAGAGAGGTAGAGATAAATGACCATGTGATTGTCCCCTTCCTTGATCCTTCCTTGACACAGAATCCAGGCTTTGTGAATGAATACACAGCTTCTCTTGCAACTGCTCCTCCACTGAATCCATCCAGACCTCTGTGGGAAGTCCATGTCTTGAATGCAAAGTCAGGAGAGGCAGAAGCCAGCCTTGTATTCAGAATCCATCACTCTGTAGGAGATTGTGTGTCTCTGTTGTCTCTTCTTGTTAACTCCACACACAAAGCCTCCGATCCCAAAACCCTACCAACCATTCCAGAACATAACAAGTCCAGAGACAAAGAAATATCAAGCACTCTTCGGACTGTTTACGGTTGGCTTGCCGCATTTTGGTTCACATTTTTAACTACCCTCAATTATGTTGCCACTGTTTTATGGAAAAAGGATGTGAATCCATTGAGAGAAGACGCTACTAAGACGCCATTTTGTAACTCAAAGCGCCTGGCTCACGTTACTGTCGACATGGTGGATATATTCTCGGTCAAGAAGGCAGTGAACGGAGTACTAATTTCTTTCATATTTGCATGCAAGCTAGTACATTTTGTCGTTTTATAAATTATTACAAGTCTGTGTTCATCACGCTGCTGAGCGATTACAGAGAGTAATGTGTAAACATTTATTGTTGTAGACTTTGAATGATGTTATGATGGGAGCCATTTCTGCAGGACTTGTACGTTATCTGAGCAGGCGCAATGCTACACGTACGTTGCCTCTATTTAATTTCTTTCAATTTCTCATCAGTAGCCATTTTTCATACTCAACTCACAATTCTTGTTTCCATTATTTTATGAAATTTCTCAGTTCCAGCAAAAACGGCCATAAATAGCGACGGAATCGCAGAGCATGAATATTGCCTTCCATCAAAGTTGCGTGCTAGAGCATTAGTCGCTGTTAATACGCGACGGTCTCCAGTGCTCAAGGTAACCCTTATCGGAAGCTATTATTTTATATTTGACCTGTAGATTCACCTTTGAACTTATCAGTTGTCTGGGAAATGCTGACAGGATCTTGCTAGCAACATGAAAAATCCAACGCAAGCAATGTGGGGTAACAAATTAGGGTTTTGGTTGTTCCCGTTACCGATGGTTCATTACGAAGATCCCCTGGATTATTGTAGAGCGACAACAAATACGGCAAGGATTAAAAAGTTGTCTTTCGAGTCCTCCCTCACATTCGCCATCGCCACATCCATGGCAACCAAGGTATCTGTCGAGCGACAATAAGATTTCTTCGCATGATATTGATATTGTTAATATTATTGCATAGAGTTTTCTTTTCACGTGAGATTGATCAAACAAAATTTGGAATGACAGTTGGTGGAGTACATAGCCAACAAGTTAAATACAAGCACAACGTTGGGTTTCTCTAACGTGATTGGGCCGGCAGAGTTAATTGAATTCTGTGATAATCACGTTACCCACATTATTCCCACTGCATACGTAAACCATTCTGTGAGTATTATCTAGCCTTGTTTGATATGCTGTATATGTATTTCGATTTGTATGAGACATATTGTGAGTCAATGAATGAATGTTGAAGCAGTCGATAGTGATGCATTTCATAAGCTATGGTGGGAAGGGGAAGCTCATAGCAATGGTCTCGGAGGACGTGGTTCCAGATCCCCAGCAGCTTTGCTCAGACTGTGCTGATGCACTGCGCCGAATGAAAGATGCTGTTCATAAATAATATGTCCTCCTTATAGCCTGCGGAGTTGCAGGCCTATATATCTCATGTACATGAATATGCTTTTTGATGGCATAGCATAGCTATAGATGTTGTGGGATATAAGTAAGGCGAAATAGCAGCACAGGAACGGTGGAACTCACCGGCACCCACATGCAATCCTGTAACATGCCCAGCGTCAATAAATATCTGTCACCGATGTTGTTGTCAGTTCTGTTTGTGGGAACTTGGATGCATATAATATATAATGTTGTTCTTAATGATCTTGGGCGTTGAACTGAATCAGTTGGTACTTTGGACTTGAAAGTCAAATTCACTGACAGTTTGAGTTATTTCTCATAGAATATAATGTTGCGTTGAACAGAATTGGTTGGTACTTCTGACTCGAAAGTCAAAATTCGCTGACAGTTTGAGTTATTTCTCCATTACTTAATGTTGCGCTGAATATTGGTTGGTACTTCTGACTGTAAAGTCAAAATTCGCTGACAGTTTGAGTTATTTCTCCATTACTTACTGATCCTACGCAAATGTACTGAGCAAATTGCATTAATAGTATGCGCACAAATTCACCAAAATTGAATCATATTCCTGAGAGGATCATCTTGGCTAAAGCAATCTCATAATTTAGGCAAGGCTTCATATTCTTTCTGGCGAATATAGAATTTTCCACCGCCATCTGCAACTATAACGCTTGAAATCCATTCATCAGTCTGGTTTAACGTATAAACATTTTTGGTTTAAGGTTATTTAAATTTATAAAACCAGTTAAGTTGTAATAGTGAAACATTCAGGGGATATTTGATTGAAATATAGTGAGAAATTTTTAGATTCATAAAAAATTATATAATAATTTAGAAAAAAAAAACTATTTAATAAAACAACTAAACAACACCTTTGTTTTTGGAAAGATACTCCCAAAGCTTGAAGTGAGTACTATGATTATAAAACCTATGCTTAAATTCTAAATGGATATTAACTTATTTTATGTTATAAAGTTTCTTAAGATTTAATATAAATTAAATTAGATATATAATATAATAACGATTTAATATAAATAGATATGTAATATAAGAATAGATTAATTTTTTCTAAAAAAAAATATAGAAATATTAAAAGGACTCTTTAAAAATCCATGCTCATATCTAACGTTTGTTGAAAATAACATTTTTTTTCATTGAGTTCAATGAGTACTCAATTTCTTTTAATATAGAACATTTTCCAATTTTTTTAAAATTATTGTGTATTAATTGATTCAATGAGTATTCAATTTTTTTTAATCTAGAATAATTTTCAATTTTTTAAAATTATTGTGTATTAATTGTGTGTATTAATTGAATTAGGAGAAAATTCACTATTATGTTAACAATTAGAAATAACGAAGATGATGATTACTATTAAAACAAATTTTTTTATTGAATTTTTAATTTAAAAATTAAGAAAGGAATTAATTGATTTTTTTATGTTTTGTATTTATGATTGAAAGAGGAAGATAAGTTTTCTTAAATGTATTTTGGTTTCATGACTTAACAAGTTATGAATGTCAATAATATTATAAATATTTTGAAATTGAGAACCATGCATAGATAAAACATTACAAAATAAATTGTTTTTTATCCCTCATTTTCTAAGAGTTCTTTATTTGATCTAGAATGTATCACTATATAATGTATCATCTACTACTTTCTAGGTGAATGCTTTTTGTTGTAGAGAAATTAATTAGGTCTAATGAATTTATCCCCAAGAAAAGGCTTCTTGCTACTAAAGTAGGATAGATTACTCTACTTCTTTCTATTATTATATTAATGTGACTATAATGAAAAGTTAAAAAAAGAAAATGAAATAATTTCTTGTTTCTTCATTTAGATTATAAAGCTACAAATTGGATCTTCAACACCTAAATCTATTTAGCATCTACACACATTCAAGGATAAGAAATTTACAATAAGTATATACACGTCCTTGCTACTTATGACCTCCTCACCCAACCTTGGGTTCCTCATGCTTCAATCTCTTTCAAGCTCTCTCTCAACTCATGGATCGAGATAAAATATAATAGAGGAGCCAAAGAATGTCTTTGATGCACCCTAAAGGATCTCTCTCCTACTTGTAGAAATAGCTAGGGTTTAACTTGGAGCCAAATGAAATAGAATCAAAGCATTATCTTAGTCTTTCAAATGGCTAGCCAAGCTAATCCTACCCGTCCATGAACCTTCTATTTATACTTGAAAAGGTTGGTTCAAGTGGTTTATGATTGAATTTGAGGATGTACAAGTGTACACCTCTTATGTTTTCCACTCAAAACATGTAGGATCCATATGTTTCATATATTTTCAATTCGTTTTGAGGGTGCCCATAGGTTGCTCTCTAATAGAGTGTGGGTTCCCATGGGTTTCTTTAAAGAAAAATGTGGATGCTTGCTAGATGATGAACAATGGAGTGTGGGTGCATTAAAGGATTTTCTAGAAGAGGCCCTAGAAAACACAAAAGGATAAAGCTCCATGATTATGACAATTTCACAAGGCTAGATCATTGACTTAAGTCATGGGTGAACAAATAAAGGTATAATAGATCCCCTCTATTGTGTGAGGAGAGAAAAGAAATTGATGGCCAAAACACTATAAATAACGCAAAGATTTAGGAAAAAAAAATCAAAGAAGAGTTCAATAGACCAAAGATCATAGAATCACCTGCAAGCAAAAACAAGGTAAGAGAAAACTCTCTTCCTCAAGGTGGGCACCCCCATGCTCAAAGGGGAAACAAGTGTGGTTTCCAAATCAAGTACATTTCAAATCCATGTAAAACTTATTTGTGGGATTGTGATCATGAATAAATACACAATGGATCTGTTGGAATAGGGGAAGACCCAGGGTTCAACGCTTCAACAATGCACCAAAAAAACCCTAACTACCATCCCTTTCAACAAAACCTGTGAAGCAGGTGAAGTCTCACCCGAGGTAGAGGCAGGGGGGTTACAAAAATCAAGTGTTTTTAACGGAGCTGGGACACAGATCTGTGATTATAACACTTCTACAGAGTACTTAGGAACAACATGCATCAACCTATTAGTCTTACTCACATCGCAGATCAAACCCTAAGTACAGATTGACGCGGTAACAATGACAACATATATATCGCACTTAAAATCATAAGTTAGATCTAACACATTCAATATAAATAAAGCACTAAGCATTCATAGATCTATCTATCATACATAACAATCAATGCACTAAGCAGATCCAGAGAATAAACATCATAACACAAAGGAAACCATCAACACATGATATACGTGGTTCACCCCAGTGTGGGGCTACGTCCACCAACTGCTTCTTCTTCTTTATTAGGCTTCAATCTCTTACATTCATCTGCTCCTGTGCACTAAGCCATAGAGCCAAGCTTCACACTAGACAAGTGATCTTCGCACTAAGCACCAGATCCACCTTCCCAAAATCGGTCAAGGCACAGAGCCAACTCCTCTACTAAGCACAAAGCCTCACATACACAGTTTGTTGCACTAAGCAACTCAAAAATACTTGCACTTAGACTTGCAAGCTATCGACTCTTCACTTAGCTACTTCTACCTTACAATCTTTACTTATTTATACTTTTACATTTACAAAAAGGCCTAATCATGGGTAAACCCATGGGCCGACATCCCATAGCCTGTTACAAAACCCTAAGAACCCCATGTTGGGTCAACAAAGCCCACAAAACAAGTGAGATCTGCGATCTCAACTCTGCCTGGGCTCTCCATCTTCGATCAACCTGTCGAAGTCCAAAGTGTTGTCAGACCTGAGCAATGTTTCCTCAAAACTTGGTCGAGGGCCAACAGGCCCCCAACACTCATCTGTGACTTGTCCTGAGTCACTCAGATATGGGCAACGTTGCTTTGAAGGCCTCAAGATGCCTCAACTTGCTACTTCGCCTGAGCCTCCAGATCATCGAGTTCTTGGATCATTTTCTCTGTAACAGGCCCTTCCAAGCATTGTTCCACTGTCGCAACCACTTGGTCTAGTTGTGAACCTTGTCCTTCGATCTCTTCAAACACCGCGTAGGCTTCATCCTGCACCTGTTGTAGCCTCTGTGTGACTTCCATTACTTTGCCCTAGATGGTAGTAATCTGCTATTGGACCACGCTTTGTTCCTGTGATCTCTTCATTCTCTCGACTATAGTGAGTAACTTCATCTGCGCTTGTACTGACAATGCCAGTTGTTGCGCCTCCTGTAGTTGTGCTTCTAGTTTCCTTAGCTCCGGGTCTTCTGTGAGGCGTTCATAAGTCCACGTGCTCTTATCGCTCAATTGTTTTCATTCTGAGGTGAGGGCCTTGATCCTTCCAACTATTTGCATTCTAAGGCGATGGCCCTGGTCGCGCACCTCCTGTAGAGTGCTTGGTACTGCTTGGAGCTCCAACTCCGTTATCCTTTCTTCAAGCTGTTGGATGGCCTCAACGAGCTTCATTACTTGAACCTCGAATGCCTCATGTTCCTCCTGTGCCAAGCCTGACACAGAGCGAAGTGATCTTCTAACCACTTCTTTGACCGCAGTCTGCTCTGTGAGCAGTTGGTCCTTTTCCCTCTGTATCTTCACTGTTTATTCCTAGAGCATCGCCTGAAACTCATCTTTATCGTTTTCATAAGCGGTTACACAGTACTGTGTAACTCGTAGTTGCTCTAAGACTTCCTCTTTCTCTTTCTTCACGGCTTCTGTAGCCTTTTCCTTTTCTTCTTGAACTTTCTAAGCCCGAGCCTCTGTTGCATCTAGTAATCTTCTTAATTGGGCAGGCTCGTCCCCCAATTATGCAATCTCTGACGAGGAAGGCCCAGTAGGTACTGCGCGGATAACTTGAATAACTCGTTGTATCTCCTTTAGCTCCTTCTCGACCTTTACATACAACTCTTCTTGTTTTTCTCCATATCTCTGCAAGAGATCTTCGGACACATCCTCCATTGCTCCACAGACCAAGCCGATGTCGTCCTCTGTGAGCATGGCCTCTATTTGGGGCTTACTGGCGCAGGTTTTATTTTATACGGAGAAACCTTCCTCTTATTTAGTGTTCCTATTTCGGTAGGGGGATCCTTCGGTGGTGTAGCTACATCGTATCCTTGCTTTTCTCCTTCTTCCCCTCCTACTTCTTGATTTACTTCATCTCCTCCTCCTCCTGTGGTAAAGCAAGGTCCACTTTCTTCTGAGGCATTATCCTCCTCATCAGTTACTATGTTCTGAACTTCCTCCCTTTTCTTTTTCTTCTTTTCACTTGACTGTTCTGCATGCTCGAACCGGGTGACCAAGGGGCTTCCTATGATGTTAGGGTTGGAGAGTTCTACATCATCAACTAGTATAAGGAACTCCTTAGACCACTCCTTCATGATATTCTCCATGTCTTCATCTGTCATCTTGTAATAGAACTGTAACTCTTCCTTTCTCTCATCTCTGCACATAGTGATATAAATGAAATGAAGATCTGCGTAGAACTTAGCTAGTGGTCTGTACTGGTGCAAGGTGCGCAATGGTATGTGTAGGAACGACTCAATGGAAACCTTTAGTAGATGATAGTAGGCATGGAACACTGCATTCAACTGTCATTTCTTTGACATGTCATTCGTATACCATAAGGTTGAGAACCTCGTGGCCAACAGATCCGACGGTTCAATCTCCGAGAAGGTGGCTCTTTCTGGCATTTGCCAAGCGACAAATGCAATCAACACAAGTAGCCAGCTAAAGCAGAACTTGTATCCATGATCCAGTGCTTTGCGGAAGTCTTTCTCAAGCTCGTTGACGAGGTAACTCTCCCAATTCATCTGCATCCCCTCCACTCATTTTCCTGCGAGGTATGAACCTGATGACCTGCGTGGGGCGATTATTTCTTACAATCTTTCCAGTTATGAGTTGGCAAGCGAGGCACACTATGCCATCCTGGATAAAGGCTACCTTGTAGCCTCGCTTTCCCTTCTTAACTTCGTCGTATGCCTCCTTGATGCATTGAGCAAGGACGCGATCTAAGGTCTTCTCTGGGTAGAATTGCTGAGGGTCGGGTCCCTGCATGCTTGATCATGTGATCAAGTGGATCAGCGTCGGATCCACAGTAATCCTCATGTCGAGCCACAGGCATCCACCATGATAGCACGAAAAGAGGAGTTTAACACAAGCGTTAACCTCCTGATGTCGGCCAAAATGAGGAATCTTCATTACATTCAGTATTGTTGACTGCGTCAGCTCCTTAATCCATGGTTGGGAGAATATGTGAGGCTTATTCCTAGTGGTATTCGTCAAATATCTATGGGGTGTGAGCATGGCATGGTTCTTTCTATCTCCAAGGTTGAAATCATTGTTCTCCAGTTTTGGGATCTGTCCCAACTGGGTTCCAACTATGTGTATTCCCTTCAGAATGTTCATGGTGATCAATGTGTATTCAAATTCTCGTGGAATGCTGGTGTGGTTAACCGCAACAACCAAAGGCGGGATATAATAAGGTAAGATCGATGGGATTTGCTTCGCATTAGCCAAATTGTCACGATGTTTACTTCACTTCTCATTCACGGGGTTGGAACGTTTCGAACGACGTCTAGTTGAAGGGGAAGCCTACAGTCCCCTGGTCGATGACGCCTTCATTCCTTCAAACATAGCTTTATCAACCATAAACTTTTTCAGAACGTCTTCGACGAACTTCTCTAGCTCAGTGCGCTAGGCCTATGTTCTTACTGTTAACAAATAGGTCAGGGTAAGTGTTGTGGGGTTATTCTACCCTACGGACTAACAAGCTAGGGCTTAAACTTGCATGCAGATCATGACCCTTCAGAAATAACTTTTAACCTTCTACCCCAACCTAAAACCCTTTTTCACAAGCAAACAGGGAAAGAACCAACTAACCTTTTTATCGACGGTTGGTGTAGATCCTCCGTTGAGCTTTATCTCCTTGCTTCTGCTGCTCCTTCCAAAAAGCGATCCTGCAATCAAGACAAAACTATGCATGCATGCTACTAGAGGGTTAGAGATTAAACACAAATCACATAAAACATATAAGACTCATGTATTTGGGATGGGAAAAGCATTTTTTTATTAATCTCAAAATGAATCACTTACAATGATTATAGAGACCGGCCACCGTTCCTCGATCCTGATCCTGGGCTCCTCCTCTTCTTTGTCCTCCAACTACTTTGCTTGAATTCTCCTAAAGCTTGAGGAAAGGCTAAAGCGTTGGGACAAAATGGATTCGGCAATTGGGCAGAGTTTCTTTGCTATGATTTTCCTCCTTTGAATAGTACCCCTACCCCTTCTTTTATAGGCTAGAAGGAGCTAGGGTTTTAGACGAACTCTCGGCCATTCATGGCTAGGAGTTCCAGTTAACTGACCCAAAGCTTTTCGTCCCGGCGGAAACTTTCCTGATTTTTTGCTTTTGTTAGGTAAACGCGGGCTGTAGTGGGCTAGCCCGCGGTCCAACGCGTGCAGTAGAAGGTCAGCAAGCGTTCCACCGCGCCCAGTGTTAGGTTAGGGCACGGGTTGCTTGTTTTAAGTGGTTTTTCAGGGTTTTATTTAGCATGGCTTTGGCAAGGAAGAGACATGAGTAGGCTTGATGCCAGGAAAGCATGGATGGTGCAATTTAGGGTTATAACAGATGCCCCCTAATGTATGAGGTCAGAAGAGCATCTGATGGCCGAAATACATTACCAATTCTTTACCAATCTGTACTGATATGCTGAATGAGTGAGCCCAGGAATCAGGAATCAGGAGGTGCCGTCTGCAAAAAATATCAAATGTCTCACCGAGGCGGGCATACCCATGCTCGGGATAAATCAAAACCATGGCTACCAATCAAATACATTGTAGATCCATGTCAAATAACTAGTAAGAGTAGCCGTGAACAATACACAACAGAGCTACAGCTCGAAATCAGAAAGATATACATAGAAAGTATCCATCTCTCAAAAGCTGATTCGGCCTGATGGCTGTACTTCAGTGCGCGAGAAACAACTTCAAAATCTTCTAAACTTGGGTAGGAGTGTAATGTGAGTGTACGACTGCACCACCCAGAGGTCTTCGACGGCTCGTCGGTTGTGGACTTGATAAGCTTGATGATCGGACTGAAGGCTTCAGTGATTTCGAACAAAGACTTGATTGGACGTTCATGATGGCTGGGTATGCAGACAAGAGACATTTTGCAGAGGGGCCGACTCAGGCTAAGTAACAAAATTCCCTTGGACAATAGCACGACAAGTGATAAGACTCAGGCATCATATCTGTTAATCATAAGTCTACGAAGCAGGAGGCAACGCAAACTCTCCATATGTTTGGAAGCGTAACCAAACGGTGGAGGACACAACTCAATACATCGAGCAAAGCTTCCTAAGGTCGTACTACATCCCAAAGTCTGATGAATCAAACGGACAAATGTGCTTTATCCAAGGGCGACTCATAATGCTGCCAATAAAGAAAATACTTTTCCCATCCTCTTTTTGGGGTATATTTGTTTTTTTTTGTTCTTTTTGTTGATTTAAAAAGAATAAAAGAATATTACGTTACAGTGGAGGAACGAGGATAGAAAACATACAAGATCAAGGCACAAGGACAAGACTGATGTTCTAGGAAATAATACTCGGGAAAAATCCTCCAATGGACAAAGGTGTTAAGACGCAAAAGCACACTGTTACTAGGCTGATGGGTAAAGGATGCAAATGCGGTTGATAGAACACACAATGGTAACGTCCTTCGATGTAAGTTTAACGAGCCCAGAGAAGGGAAGCTCGGTGTTTTTCATATTTAGAAAGTCTGAAAAAACATAAAAGAAAACTCCATTGGGGTACCTTTTTCGTCAATAGTCCGGTTGGTTCGAAAAATGGGTAAACTAGCACCGACAGGACATCAATTCAAAACCATTTTAACGAGTGTGAAAAGGACAAGATCACTCGGCTATTTTTTCAATTTTAAGGAGTCTGAAAAAAGCTTAACTATGGACTCCGTCAGGAATGTTCTTCTGGACCGTTTTAACGAGTGTGAAGGAATAA
>ML788826.1:214244-233245 GCA_009831015.1 Picea engelmannii
ATCTCTTCTCAGAGATAAGCTGCCACCATTCTAGCGAGTCTTTCACTCTGTATTTTTATAGTCTCTGTACATTTCTTTGATTAATAGAAATCGTGTATTACTGTATATCTGTGTTTATGGTTGCATCTCTGATACATTTCTGTATATTATTGAATATCTGCAATATCTTTGTGCATTTCTTTATTATATCTCCGCTCTCATTTCGTGCCGAAAATAATCTGGATCATAGAATGAAAACATATACATCGCACTTAGCATCATAAGTTAGATCTAGCACATTCAATATAAATAAAGCACTAAGAATTCATAGATCTATCTATCATACATAAAAATCAATGCACTAAGCAGATACAGAGCATAAACATAATAACACAAAGCAAACCATCAACACATGATATACTTGGTTCACCCCAGTGTGGGGATACGTCCACCAACTACTTCTTCATCTTTATTAGGATTCAATCTCTTACATTCATCTGCTCCTATGCACTAAGCCATAGAGCCAAGCTTCGCATTGGACAAGTGATCTTCGCACTAAGCACCAGATCCACCTTCCCAAAATCGGTCAAGGCACAGAGCCAACTCCTCTACTAAGCACAAAGCCTTACATACACAGCCTGTTGCACTAAGCAACTCAAAAATACTTGCATTTAGCCTTGCAAGCTATCGATTCTTCACTTAGATACTTCTACCTTACAATATTTAATTATTTATACTTTTACATTTACAAAAAGGCCTAATCATGGGTAAACCCATGGGCCGACATCCCATAACCCGTTACAAAACCCTAAGAACCCCATGATGGGTCCACATAGCCCACAAAACAAGTGAGATCCACAATCTCAGCTTCACCTAGGCACTCCATCTTCGACTAGCCTGTCGAAGTCCAAAAAGTGGTCAAACATGACCAATGTTTCCTCAAAACTTCGTCGAGGGTGAAGAACAAATCAAATCATAGCCAGGAACAAATGCAAAGTGCATATATGTCTCAGTGTACACTCAAAGGATAGCTAGAACTGTAGTGTAAAAATATGGTCCTCCAAATTACCAATGCAGTATAGAGTGTGTTATTGTAAATAAATCATGTGGTATTGGCAATGAGGGATTCCACCCAAGCCCAAGGTCTTCAATTGATATCCATCATAATATACGAATCTGCAGCATATGAATAAATGTATCGAATTCAAACATGGGATAAATTATTTAGTCATTGGTCATTAATTTATATTGTTTCCAAACCTAAGGTAGCCCCCAAGGTACATAGTGCACTCTAATAAGTGAAAACATATGTGTTTATGTTAAGAACTTCATAGAAGAAATCAATTAGGGGCCATTGATGAATACCCATTTTTTACTGTGAGGGAACCAACCATTGGTCATTGTAAGCTCCAGGGTACTAATAGGGTCTCTAAATCTTATTCCTAGAGAAATTGTACTAAATATGTTAGGAAGAGATCTATTAAAAGGAGAGCCATAATAATTTCCACATCAAATGATAGAAGATAAGATTAAGAACCAATGATTGATTAGATGTCTTGGAAAATAACTTTGAAAGAACATACCACTGATTATGAATTTATTATGTACCAAATGAAAACAACACAAAAGAAAGTCCCTCTAATGAATATCCATTAATGAAAATAATTGTAAGAGGCAAGGAATTTCACCATGAATGAAAATGGAACCCAGGGTACAACATGAGGCCCACTATGTGGATAGATGTCTTGAAGATGACCTATTTTTCATGCCTACATGGGCACATCATTACATTGTTTGGCACTATGTCATTTTCATGGTTATACACATAACGATCATGCTAAGAAATCGTATATATTCGACTCTGCTTTCAATAATGACTTTATATTTCTTGGGAACATTATTTCCATGTGTAGACAATAACCATTGGTGTGGGTCGTGTTATCACACAATTTGTACTTTTCCAAGCCAAAGGCAAGTAAATCAAATTGGCGTAACTATAGGATAACCCACTAATGTCATCTTACTAGGAAATCCCCACGTTTTAGGGATATATGAGGTCTATCCTAGGGGAGGTGTCCCCGGTAACCTCAAGGGATCAGATAGGAAGGATGTAGCCAAGTTTGGAGGTCCCTCTCACCAATTACCTAAGTCAAATGTCTATGTCCATAAAATTGTGGAAAAGAGAAGTGTTTTGTGTACCTTCCCGGAACAAGAACAATATAACATGTATACATAATACTTTCCAGGTACCAATTTGATAAAATACCTCGACAAATAATAGACAAAATAAATATACAATGGATGAAGTAAAATTGCAGTTAAATGACAATTTATAACAGTAATTAGTATTTTGTAGCAGTGGTTAGCGATAAAAAATGCACTGGCATTTTGTTTGAGAAATGATGCCTAATATTGCAGGGAACTTTTGAATGCCTTCCCGAACTCCAAATGCAGATTTGAAAGTACCATTGGAAAGTTTAGGATTTCTAGATGTCAATCGACTATTCAAGCATGTAAAATGGACTCTCCACGGCTTAGAAATTCGATTTTTCCCAAGGCAGTTTTTATTTAAAAAATATGCGCTTTCACGAGCTATTCCGCCTTGAATTTTGCTAGTTAGCTAGTGAAAGCTCTGTTTTTCACCAGCTAAAGGGTCATATTTAGGGAAAATTAGCTGGTGAAACCTGTTACATGGCAGCAAGGTCGTATTTTTGCCCAGATTTGACTTTTTCTCAATCAAATCTTTCGAGGTTGGTTTCTAAAGATGCATAATAATTAAATACATCAGATTTAAGGTTTTATCTTGATGTATTTAATGTTTAAGAAGGTGGAAAAGTGAAAATGGTGACTTAGTTCATGAGCAAAAAATTGTTTTTTTTGCCAAAGGTGGCAAATTCGAATTTCTTATGAAGATTCATCAGCCTTGGAAGGTCTTCTACCTCTGTCAAAGAGTTTAGAAAATGTTAGTGATTTTAGCTAGTAATTTTTGCAAAAACAACAACAAAGTTAGTGATTTTAGCTAGGCTAGGGTTAGAAAATGTTACCAAAATATTTAGAGAGTAGATTTTGAGAGTTGTTTGATTAATTCCTTCACAAGAGAGCAAGTATAATAGTGCCTTTTTGGGCTTATGGAATCATTTACAACAGCGATTAACATTCAACATTCAATTGGAGACTATTGATAATAATGTCTAAAGAAATGAAGTAAATAAATTTTGAAGTGCTAGTACCTTAGGGCCTCAAACTCTAAGCCTCAAGAGGAATAGTTACTCGGGAGCCATTTCTGCAGGACTTGTACGTTATCTGAGCAGGCGCAATGCTACACGTACATTGCCTCTATTTAACTCAACTCAACTCACAATTCTTGTTTCCATTATTTTATGAAATTTCTCA
The DNA here is from genome assembly GCA_009831015.1 of Picea engelmannii. Taxonomy (NCBI): domain Eukaryota; kingdom Viridiplantae; phylum Streptophyta; class Pinopsida; order Pinales; family Pinaceae; genus Picea; species Picea engelmannii. The sequence goes on from ML788826.1 coordinate 217,617, forward strand.
GTTCCAGCAAAAACGACCATAAATAGCGACAGAATCGCAGAGCATGAATATTGCCTTCCATCAAAGTTGCGTGCTAGAGCACTAGTCGCTGTTAATACGCGACGGTCTCCAGTGTTCAAGGTAACCCTCATCCGAAGCTATTATTTTATATTTGACCTGTAGATTCACCTTTGAACTTATCAGTTGTCTGGGAAATGCTGACAGGATCTTGCTAGCAACATGAAAAATCCAACGCAAGATTTTGGTTGTTCCCATAGCCTAATGCTTTTTGATGGCATAGCATAGATATAGATGTTTTGGGATATAAGTAAGGCAAAATAGCAGCACAGGAACGGTGGAACTCACCGGCACCCACATGCAATCCTGTAACATGCCCAGCGTCAATAAATATATGTCACCGATGTTGTTGTCAGTTCTGTTTGTGGGAAGCATATAATATATAATGTTGTTCTTAATGATCTTGGGTGTTGAACAGAATCAGTTGGTACTTTGGACTTGAAAGTCAAAATTCACTGACAGTTTGAGTTATATAATGTTGCGTTGAGCAGAATTGGTTGGTACTTCTGACTTGAAAGTCAAAATTCGCTGACAGTTTGAGTTATTTCTCCATTACTGATCCTATGCAAATGTACTTTAATAGTATGCGCACAAATTCACCAAAATTGAATCATATTCCTGAGAGAATCATCTTGGCTAAAGCAATCTCATAATTTAGGCAACGCTTCATATTTTTTCCGGCGAATATAGAATTTTCCACCGCCATCTGCAACTATAACGCTTGAAATCCATTCATCACTCTGATTTAACGTATAAACATTTTTGGTTTAAGGTTATTTAAATTTATAAAACCAGTTAAGCTGTAATAGTGAAACATTCAGGGGATATTTGATCGAAATCGAGGGAATATTTGATCGAAATCTAGTGAGAAATTTTTAGATTCATAAAAAATTATATAATAATTTGGAAAAAAAAACCTATTTAATAAAACAACTAAACAACACCTTTGTTTTTGGTAAGATACACCCAAAGCTTGAAGTGAGTACTATGATTATAAAACCTATACTTATACTCTAAAGGGATATTAACTTATTTTATGTTATAAAGTCTTTTAAGATTTAATATAAATTAAATTAGATATATAATATAATAACTTTTAATATAAATAAATATGTAATATAATAGTAGATTATTTTTTTCTTAAAAAATTATAGAAATATTAAAAGGACTCTTTAAAAATCCATGCTCATATCTAACATTTGTTGAAAATAACATTCTTTTCATTATTTCAATGAGTACTCAATTTCTTTTATTATAGAGCATTTTCCAATTTTTGTAAAATTATTGTGTATTAATTGTGTGAAATTTTTTTTAATAGAAAACATTTTTTAATTTTTGTAAAATTATTGTGTATTAATTATATTACGAGAAAATTCACTATTATGTTAATAATTAGAATATAACGAAGATGATGATTACTATTAAAACAAATTTTTTTGTTTATTGAATTTTTAATTTAAAAATTAAGAAAGGAATTAATTGATTTGTTTTAATGTTTTGTATTTATGATTGAAAGAGGAAGATAAGTTTTCTTAAATCTATTTTGGTTTCATGACTTAACAAGTTATGATTGTCAATAATATTATAAATATTTTGAAATTGAGAACCATGCATTGATAAGACATTACAAAATAAATTGTTTTTTATCTCTCATTTTCTTAGAGTTCTTTATTTGATATGAAATGTATCACTATATAATGCATCATCTATTCTACTACTTTCTAGGTGAATTCTTTTTGTTGTAGAGAAATTAATTAGGTCTAATGAATTTATCCCCAAGAAGAGGTTGGCTTCTTGGTACTGAAGTAGGATAGATTACTCTACTTCTTTCTATTATTATATTAATGTGACTATAATTAAAAGTTAAAGAAAGAGAATGAAATACAGATTTCTTGTTTCTTCATTCAGATTATAAAGCTACAAATTGGATCTTCAACACCTAAATCTCTTTAGCATCTACACACATTCAAGGATAAGAAATTTACAATAAGTATATACATGTCCTTGCTACTTATGACCTCCTCACCCAACCTTGGGTTCCTTATGCTTCAATATCTTTCAAGCTCTCTCTCAACTCATGGATCGAGATAAAATATAATAGGGGAGCCAAAGAATGTCTTTGATGCACCCTAAAGGATCTCTCTCCCACTTGTAGAAACACCTAGGGTTTAACTTGGAGCCAAATGGAATAGAATCAAAGAATTATCTTAGTCTTTCAAATGGCTAGCCACGCTAATCCTACCCATCCATGAACCTTCTATTTATACTTGAAAAGGTTGGTTCAAGTGGTTTATGATTGAATTTGAGGATGTACAAGTGTACACCTCTTATGTTTTCCACTCAAAACATGTAGGATCCATATGCTTCATATATTTTCAATTCATTTTGAGGGTGCCCATAGGTTGCTCTCTAACAGAGTGTGGGTGCCCATGGGTTTCTTTAAAGAAAAATCTGGATGCTTGCTAGATGATGAACAATGGAGTGTGGGTGCATTAAAGGATTTTCTAGAAGAGGCCCTAGAAAACACAAAAGGATAAAGCTCCATGATTATAACAATTTCACAAGGCTAGATCATTGACTTAAGTCATGGGTGACCAAATAAAGGTATAATAGATCCCCTCTAATGTGTAAGGAGAGAAAAGAAACTGATGGCCAAAACACTATAAATAACGCAAAGATTTAGGGAAAACAAATCAAAGAAGAGTTCAATAGACCAAAGATCATAGAATCACTTGCAAGCAAAAACAAGGTAAGAGAAAACTCTCTTCCTCAGGGTGGGAACCCCTATGCTCAAAGGGGAAACAAGTGTGGTTGCCAAATCAAGTACATTTCAAATCCATGTAAAACTTATTTGTGGGATTGTGATCATGAATAAATACATAATGGATCTGTCGGCACAGGGGCAGACCTAGGGTTCAACGCTTCAACAATGCACCAAAACAACCCTAACTACTCGCCATTTCGGCAACACCTTCGAAGCAGGCGAAGTTTCACCCGAGGTAGAGGCAGCGGGGTTACATGAATCAAGTGTCTGTAACCGAGTTGGGACACAGATCTGTGATTATAGCACTTCTACAGAGTACATAGGAACAACATGCATCAACCTCTTAGTCTTACTCACATCGCAGATCAAACCCTAAGTACAGATTGACACAGTAACAATGACAACATATACATCGCACTTAAAATCATAAGTTAGATCTAACACATTCAATATAAATAAAGCACTAAGCATTCATAGATTTATCTATCATACATAACAATCAATGCACTAAGAAGATCCAGAGAATAAACATCATAACACAAAGGAAACCATCAACACATGATATACGTGGTTCACCCCAGTGTGGGGCTACGTCTACCAACTGCTTCTTCTTCTTTATTAGGCTTCAATCTCTTACATTCATCTGCTCCTGCACACTAAGCCATAGAGCCAATCTTCGCACCAGACACGTGATCTTCGCACTAAGCACCAAATCCACCTTCCCAAAATCGGTCAAGGAACAGAGCCAACTTCTCTACTAAGCACAAAGCCTCACATACACAGTCAGTTGCTCTAAGCAACTCAAAACTACTTGCACTTAGCTTTGCAAGCTATCGACTCTTCACTTAGCTACTTCTACCTTACAATCTTTACTTATTTACTTTTACATTTACAAAAAGGCCTAATCATGGGTAAACCCATGGGTCGACATCCCATAACCTATTACAAAACCCTAAGAACCCCATGTTGGGTCCACAAATCCCACAAAACAAGTGATATCCGTGATCTCAGCTCCGCCTAGGCACTCCATCTTTGACCAGCCTATCGAAGTCCAAAATGTTCTCAAACCTGAGCAATTTTCCTCAAAACTTGGTTGAGGGCCAACAGGCCCCCAACACTCATTTGTGACTCGTCCTGAGTCACTTAGATCTGGGCAATGTTGCTTTGAAGGGCTCAAGATGCCTCAACTTACTACTTCGCTTGAGCCTCCAGATCATCGAGTTCCTGGATCATTTTCTCTGTAACAGGCCCTTCCAGGCATTGTTCCACTGTCGCAACCACTTGGTCTAGTTGCAAACCTTGTCCTTCGATCTTGTCAAACACCGTGTAGGCTTCATCCTGCACCAGTTGTAGCCTCTGTGTGACTTCCATTACTCTGCCCTACATGGTAGTAATCTATTGCTAGACTGTGCATTGTTCCTGTGATCTCTTCATTCTCTCGACTGCAGTGAGTAACTTCATCTGCACTTGTACTGACAGTGCATGTTGTTGCGCCTCTTGTAGTTGTGATTCTAGTTTCCTTAGTTCTAGGTCTTCTGCGAGGTGTTCAGAAGTCCGCGTGCTCCTATCACTCAATTGTTTGCATTCTGAGGCGAGGGCCATGATCCTTCCAACTATTTGCATTCTGAGGCGAGGGCCCTAGTCGCGCACCTCTTACATAGTGCTTGGTACTGCTTGGACCTCCAACTCCATTATCCTTGCTTGAAGCTGCTGGATGGCCTAAAAAATCTTCATCACTTGAACTTCAACTACCTTATGTTCCTCCTGTGCCAAGCCTGGCACAGAGTGAAGTGCTCTTCTAACCACTTCTTTGACCGGAGTTTGCTCTATTAGCAGCTGGTCCTTTTCCCTCTGTATCTTCACTGTTTCTTCCTCAAGCATCGCCTAAAACCCATCTTTATCATTTTCGTAAGCGGTTACACAGTGCTACGCAACTCGTAGTTTCTCTAAGACTTCCTCTTTCTCTTCCTTCATGGCTTATGTAGCCTTTTCGTTTTCTTCTTAAACTTTCTGAACCCAAGCCTATGTTGCATCTGGTAATCTTCTAAATTAGGCAGGCTCGTCCCCCAATTATGCAATCTTCGACGAGGAATTCACAATAGGTACTGCGCGGATAACTTGAATAGCTCATTGTATCTCCTTTAGCTCCTTCTCGACCTTTACATACAACTCTTCCTTCTTTTCTCCATATCTCTGCAAGAGATCTTCGTACGCATCCTCCATCGCTCCACGAACCAAGCCGATGTCGTCCTTTGTGGGCATGGCCTCTAGCTGGGGCTTACTGGTGTGGGTTTTATTTCTTGCTGAGGGTTTCTACGGAGAAACCTTCCTCTTATTCAGTGTTTCTGTCTTGGTAGGGGGATCCTTCGGCGGTGTAGCTACATCGTATCCTTTCTTTTCTCCTTCTTCCCCTCCTACTTCTTGATTTACTTCGTCTCCTCCTCCTCCTGTGGGCAAGCCAGGTCCACTTTCTTATGAGGCGTTGTCCTCCTTATCAGTCACTATGTTCTGAACTTCCTCCCTTTTCTTTTTCTTCTTTTCACTTGACTGTCCTGCATGCTCGAACCAGGTGACCAAGGGGCTTCCTATGATGTCAGGGTTGGAGAGTTCTATGTCATCAACGAGTACAAGGAACTCCTCAGACCACTCCTTTGTGATCTTCTCTATGTCTTCGTCCATCATCTTGTAATAGGACTGTAGCTCTTCCTTTCTCTCGTCTTTGCGCACAGTGATATAAATAAAATGCGGATCTATGCAGAATTTAGCTAGTGGTCTGTACTGGTGCAAGGTGCGTAGTGGCATGCATGGGAACGCCTCAATGGAAACCTTAAGTAGATGATAGTAGGCATGGAACATTGCATTCGACTGTCATTTATTTGACATGTCATTCGTATACCATAAGGTTGAGAACCTCGCAGCCAACGGCTCCGATGGTTCAATCTCCGGGAAGGTGGATCCTTCCGGCATTTGCCAAGTGACAAATGAAACCAACACAAGTAGCCAGCTAAAGTAGAACTCGTATCCCTGATCCTGCGCTTCGCGGAAGTCTTTCTCAATCTTGTTGACAAGGTAACTCTCCCAATTCATCTGCATCCCCTCCATGCATTTTCCTGCAAGGTATGAACCTGGTGACTTGCATGGGGCGATTCTTTCTTACAATCTTGCCAGCTATGAGTTGGAAAGCGAGGCACACTGTGCCATCCTGGATAGAGGCTACCTTGTAGCCTCGCTTTCCCTTCTTAACTTCGTCATATGCCTCCTTGATGCATTGTGCCAGGGAGCGATTTGAGGTCTTCCCTGGGTAGAACTGCTAAGGGTCGGGTCCCTGCATGCTCAATCCTGTGATCAAGTGGATCAGCGTTGGATCCACAGTAATCCTCATGTCGAGCCACAGGTATCCACCATGATAGCATGACAAGAGGATATTAACACAAGCGTTAACCTCTTGATGTCGACCAAAATGAGGAATCTTCATTACATTCGGTATCGTTGACTGCGCCAGCTCCTTAATCCATGGTTGGGAGAATATGTGAGGCTTCTTCCTAGTGGTATTCGTCAAATATCTATGGGGTGTGAGCATGGCATGGTTCTTTCTGTCTCCAAGGTTGAAATCATTGTTCTTCAGTGTTGGGATCTGTCCCAACTGGGTTCCAACTATGCGTATTCCCTTCGGAATGTTCGTGGTGATCAATGTGTATTCGAAGTCCCGTGTAATGCTGGCGCGGTTAACCGCAATAGCCAAAGGCAGGATATAATAAGGTAAGATCGACGAGATTTTCTTCGCATTAGTCGGATCGTCGCGATGTTTACTTCGCTTCTCAGTCGCAGGGTTGGAACGTTTCGAACAATGTCCAGTCGAAGGGGAAGCCTACAATCCCCTGGTCGATGATGGGTAGCAAAAATTGGTCCCGACGCAGCGTTCGGCGGGTTAAATAAGTGAGTGTCATAACAAATTCTTCTAACGGCCAGGAATGCTTTCATCAATGTGAATTCGCCTGTTATGGTGCAGTCTTAACATCCCAAATGCGGTCCATTCTCCCATAAATGTGTTTCCTAGCCGTTAGGAGAATCATTCTAATAGTCGAGGCACCTCCAACGGTCATATAGCTTCACTTGGGTGAAGTCCCATTCTGTGCGGTTCTATTGTTCCGACGAGGTTCAGAGCCTGCCTCGTGCGAAGTATTATTTGTAACTTCCTGTAGATTTTCTAACTTGCTTTGCTTCTTATTGAGCTTCCTTTCCTTCTTTCCTGTGATCTGAGTCTCTCTAACTGTTTCTGGATTCCTCTTCCCATTCTTATTCTTAGTTTCTCCTATCGTAGTGACTTCGCACTGTTGATATGCTCTCAAAGGGTTCGAATTTATATTTCTTCTCTTATTAATTGTTGGGTGGATGTACTCCTTTCTTGCATGGATAGGTCCTTAAACCTTCTTGCGCTCTTTCAACTTCTACAACTAATTCTCTTGTGTTATGTTGCTTCGACTTAACTTCTCGTTCTTCTATCAGTCAATCTATTTTCCTAGATATGGAATCCCTTAGTTCTTTCTTGTTATTTTCTGTAGCTTCTTTCTCTACTTTCCTTATGATCCAATCTTTCTCAATCCAAGTCTTTCCTAACAAAAGAGGGAATGGGGTGTTGTTCTCAATAAGCTTAATGACTTCAAATTCCTCTTCTATCGATGTTCCATGGATGATAACATGTACATTAGTAACTCTTCCACATAGGGTTATCATGTTTCCTTTAAACAAGCCTATCCTTCCGAATGAAGGTACCATAGTGGGCTTTCCCAAAATTTCCCAAGTGTCCTCTATCATAATATTCACTTGTGTTTCCTCATCCAAAACACAGTCTATGTCGAAGTCTCATATTCTTGTATTTATGCGTTATTTTTCTTTTATGATCTCTCGTAAACTGACATCTTTATGATCATTCATCGTTTCTTTTAACTGTACTAATGTAGTCTGATCTTTCTCTGATTCTTTCTCTTTGTGATTCTTTAACATGCTCTTAGTCTCTTGACTTCCTTCATAGTTTTCTTATCTTATTTTCATCCTTTCAACTTTAGCAATCATCCTTGGGCAATCCTCAACCTCATGGCCAACAATTTTACAACAAAGACAAATAGGACCTATACCATGGAATTCCTTAGAAATATGTCTCGGTCTTCTGCAGTTATAACATAGAGTTAATCCTCTCTTTCTTTTAAACATTCCCCAACCTTTCCTTATCTATGTACTAAGATCATAGTGCCGAGCCTACAATCTACAAAAATTCTTTCTAGGTTCCTGCATCCACTTATTAATCCAAAAATTCTTTCTATGCATAGGAATAACATATCGTTCTCTATTTCCATCAAATTTATTCAGATCAACTCTTTCTTCCAACTGTGCCCTAGTTTTCATACTAGGACAGAATCTATTAAACATACCTAGGTTCATGTTTTCTTCAGATCAGATTTCTCTTTTAGCACAAATCTTCTCAAGTCAAGTAGAATGTTGCACATTACAACAACAGATCTATGCACAAAGATTCTATTTTCTTTACTTTAGTTCCCAACAATCACAGTTTCAGGTCCCGACAATGGAACCATTTGTTGGCATAGGGGTAGACCCAGGGTTCAACGCTTCAACAATGTACCAACAAAACCCTAACTACTGACCCTTTCGGCAACACCTGTGAAGTAGGCAAAGTCTCACCCAAGGTAGAGGCAGGGGGGGTTACATGACTCAGTTGTCTGTAACAGAGCTGGGACACATATTTGTGATTATAACACTTCTACAAAGTACTTAGGAACACCATGCATCAACCTATTAGTCTTACTCACATCACATATCAAACCCTAAGTACAAATCGACACAGTAGAATGAAAACATATACATCGCACTTAGCATCATAAGTTAGATCTAGCTCATTCAATATAAATAAAGCACTAAGAATTCATAGATCTATCTATCATACATAAAAAACAATGCACTAAGAACATACAGAGCATAAACATAATAACACAAAGCAAACCATCAACACATGATATACTTGGTTCACCCCAGTGTGGGGCTACGTCCACCAACTACTTCTTCTTCTTTATTAGGCTTCAATCTCTTACATTCATCTTCTCTTGTGCACTAAGCCACAGAGCCAAGCTTCGCACCAGACAAGTGATCTCTGCACTAAGCACCAGATCCACCTTCCCAAAATCGGTCAAGGAACAGAGCCAACTCCTCTACTAAGCACAAAGCCTTACATACACAACCTGTTGCACTAAGCAACTCAAAACTACTTGCACTTAGCCTTGCAAGCTATCGATTCTTCACTTAGCTACTTCTACCTTACAATATTTAATTATTTATACTTTTACATTTACAAAAATGCCTAATCATGGGTAAACCCATGGGCCGACATCCCATAACCCATTACAAAACCCTAAGAACCCCATGATGGGTCCACAGAGCCCACAAAACAAGTGAGATCTACAATCTCAGCTTCACCTGGGTGCTCCATCTTCGACCAGCCTGTCGAAGTCCAAAACGTGGTCAAACCTGACCAATGTTTCCTCAAAACTTCGTCGAGGGCCAACAGGATCTATGAAGAAACAAATCAAATCATAGCTAGGAACAAATGCAAAGTGCATATATGTATCAGTGTACACTCAAAGGATAGCTAGAAGTGTAGTGTAAAAATACGGTCCTCCAAATTACCAATGCAATATAGAGTGTGGTATTGTAAATAAATCATGTGGTATTGCCAATGAGGGATTCCACCCAAGCCCAAGGTCTTCAATTGATATCCATCACAATATACAAATCTGCAGCATATGAATAAATGTATCGAATTCAAACATGGGATAAATTGTTTAGTCATTGGTCATTAATTTATATTGTTTCCAAACCTAAGGTAGCCCCCAAGGTACATGGTGCACTCTAATAAGTGAAAACATATGTGTTTATGTTAAGCACTTCATAGAAGAAATCAATTAGGGGCCATTGATGAATACCCATTTTTTACTGTGAGGGAACCAACCATTGATCATTGTAAGCTCCAGGGTACTAATAGGGTCTCTAAATCTTATTCCTAGAGAAATTGTACTAAATATGTTAGGAAGAGATCTATTAAAAGGAGAACCATAATGATTTCCACATCAAATGATAGAAGATAAGATTAGGAACCAATGATTGATTAGATGTCTTGGAAAATAACTTTGAAAGAACATACCACTGATTATGACTTTATTATGTACCAAATGAAAATAACACAAAAGAAAGTCCCTCTAATGAATATCCATTAATGAAAATAATTGTAAGAGGCAAGGAATTTCACCATGAATGAAAATGGAACCCAGGGTACAACATGAGGCCCACTATGTGGATAGATGTCTTGAATATGACCTATTTTTCATGCCTACATGGGCACATCATTACATTGTTTGGTGCCATGTCATTTTCATGGTTATACACATAACGATCATGCTAAGAAATCATATATATTCGACTCTGCTTTCAATAATGACTTTATATTTATTGGGAACATTATTTCCATGTGTAGAGAATAACCATTGGCGTGGGTCATGTTATCACACAATTTGTACTTTTCCAAGCCAAAGGCAAGTAAATCAAATTTGCGTAACTATAGGATAACCCACCAATGTCATCTTACTAGGAAATCCCCACGTTTTAGGGATATATGAGGTCTATCCTAGGGGAGGTGTCCCCGGTAACCTCAAGGGATCAGATAGGAAGGATGTAGCCAAGTTTGGAGGTCCCTCTCACCAATTACCTAAGTCAAATGTCTATGTCCGTAAAATTGTGGAAAAGATAAGTGTTTTGTGTACCTTCCTGGAACAAGAACAATATAACATGTATACATAACACTTTCCAGGTACCAATTTGATAAAATACCTCGACAAATAATAAACAACATAAATATACAATGGATGAAGTAAAATTGCAGTTAAATGACAATTTATAACAGTAATTAGTATTTTGTAACAGTCACAAGAAATATAGATCAGAATTGCATGAAAAGACAATGAAAAATCAACATTTATCGAATAGAACAATTAGCACTTATTCCGAGAATTTTTTTAGTAAGTTGGGATGGTATTAAGTTAGTGTATGCAACAAAATGAAGCAAATTAGATGGTTGTAGTAGTTTTTGGAACAACAACAACAAAGTTAGTGATTTTAGCTAGGCTAGGGTTGGAAAATGTTAGCAAAATCTTTGGAGAGTAGATTTTGAGAGTTGTTTGATCAATTCCTTCACAAGAGAGAAAGTATAATAGTGCCTTTTGGGGCTTATGGAGTCATTTACAACAACAATTAACTTTCAATTGGAGACTATTGATAATAATGTCTAAAGAAATGAGGTAAATTTTTAGGTGCTAGTACCTTAGGGCCTCAAACTCTAAGCCTCAAGAGGAATATTTACTAGGGATAAATCTCTTTCAGGCCCTAGCAAATTTTCCTCCTTCTTTAGATTCTTGAAAAAAGTAATCACAACAAGCTTCTAAGACAAAAATCCTAAAGTGCTAGCACTTTAGGGCTTTAGGGGTTTCCCTAGATGAGGTTTCCTTAACAAATTAATGGATGAAATGTTCTAAAGAGAGGGAAAAATACCTTATGTTCCTTCTCCTATGGTTTTGGACAAGCAATCTCATAATCTTCAACATGAACAAGTAAAATTTACCATATAAACATCCAAAGCATGATATGAAATTGCAGATTTTACTTACTTCACCAAGAATAATCAAGCATAAAACCCTAGTTATGGAAAACTTCACCATATATGAGCCAAGAAACACCAATACTTTCCCTCCAAGAGATAGTGCACCATGTAAAATATCCAATTTTCCAAATAGGACGAAAATTTCAAACTTGAATCCTCTTGTGTGAGAAAGAATTAAGATGGAAAATGAATGGTGGCTAGCCATGTTATATGGGAAATGCTAGACACCATTAACCCAAAAGTGATTGTATTTTAAAACATTGAGCCTACTTCTTAATTTTCCCATTCAATTTATAGAAAATTCATTTTTTACAAAGATAAAACCCTAAGGGGTGACGTCATCTCCTTTAGGGTGACGTTGAGCTCCCAAAGTGAAATGTTGAGGTGAAAAGGTGTAATGTTAGGCCTCCAAAGGCCCATCATCATGCCACACGTGCAAACCATCATGTCAAACCCTCCTCCATCAAATCCGCAATCCTTAAGTGAAGTTATGTGTTAGTAGGGTGACTTCCAGGCCTCCAAAGGCCAACGTCCAAGTGGAGAGAGGTGGGAGATCATCTCCTACCCATGCCAGAGTGCCTCCAAAGGAAACAATATCCTTATTCAATGTGAAAATGGTGATCATAATCCTGCCCCATACGTGGGGTTTATGCATCCATCCTTGGGCTCCAAAGGCCCCATGAAGGTCCAAACAAAGTCATCTCCTCATGAATACATGTCCACTGGGTAAGGTCCTGAAAAGAAAAACAGATGCACCCTCCAAGGGTCCATAAGTCACAAGAATCATTCCAATTAAGCCACATCTATTAATGGAACCACCAAAACATGTGCATCAAACCATCCCTTTTAAAACTAAACAAATGCTCAAAGACCCTATACGATTTTAAAAATTTAGGTGTGGGAGGGGTGTCAAGGCATCCTATTGGGCCATTTAATCCCCAAGTCAAAGGTGTTTCCCAAGGGAAACCTATCTAATTCATGTGTGAGTATGAGGTGGAGTGGGGTAAGACTTTTGAGCATGGGGTTCATGACATACAAGTGTTCATATTGTCTCAATTATGGGTTCCTTTGTAGAGAGTGTGCTTCCCTTCATCCACAATGCAACATGTTTCCAAGCCCATTTATTTGTCATTAATTTATTAATGTGTTTCCAAGTTGAAGACAATAAGGGGAACTAAAAATAAAATGCATAGCCCACATACACTCTATCTTGGTCATCGTGCCTTTCTAAGTTGAAGACAATAAGGGGCACTAAAAGGAAATGCATAGCCTGCATATGCTCTACCTCGGTTGGCATGATTGATTAGTTAGTTATTTAATTAACGAGTCCCTCTTTGTTTCGAGAATCATTTCATTGTTCTCGATATCCCAAGGTGAACATATGGAAAGTTTATGATTGGATTTTATCTTTTTCCAGCTACATTCCCCTCTGGGCCTTCATCCCCTTCTTCCCATGAAATGAGGTACAATCCCTTATTCGTTCAATGCACCTGAAAACCCAAAAGATTGAGGAGACAAAATGGAAGAAGTATGGAAAGTGATAAGTATGATAGGGAACGATATGATGACTCTTCAAGGAACTCCCCAGTAGCACCCCATTCCCTAGAGTGACCAACTCACTAGGACATAATGACACCCACCAAGGTTAGGAATTTCATGATCCAATGGAGGAGTGATATATCTCAGTGTGTTATCTCGAGTGAGCACTCCTCAAATCGAAGATCAATATCTCTCAAATGATCTGATCATGAAGAAGAGAGTTGGGTTGATTGAAATGGAGGTATAATTTCCAAGCAAACATTTTGTAATCAAGAAAGAATTATTTGCAATATATTCAAATGATTCAATTATTAAAGTGACACTTACAATGATACTAGACTTATTACCTCATGAAGAAATACTTGCTATCCTCTGGGGCCAAGCTATTGTGATAGATGTTTCTCTGCTGGTGGTGATGCATAATGGTGTGAGTCAAGATAGGAGGGGCCTTGCGGGGTTATGTTAGTCAACATGACTCTCAACACTCCATGTTTTCTACCCATGGGATTCGAGACATGATCTCCTTAGTTACCCCTAGTATGAGGGGGTAACATCATGCTCCTACTCGGGGACATGTGCTCAACGTAGAGCACACGAGAAGCTCAAAAAATCTGGTATGACATGTGCCTACACACTCAAGCAAAGTCGTAAGAGCATCAAGGTTGGTGCTATCACCCCTTATTCTTATGAAAATTATCAAAATCCAAAAGAAAATGTTAAAAATATTTTTTTCCAATATTTTTATTCTAGCATGTAAATATGATCATGCAAACATATAAGTATGACATAGAAATAATGCAATATGCAAGAAGAAAACGCATAAATCATTAGCATGTACGCAAATCAGGTTAAGCTAAATGAAAACTATACTAACATGATATGTTACATATGCAATGCCTCCCTACCTACCTATATCTACCTGTGTTAGTCTTAATGCTAGGTGTAATCATATAACCAATAAAACCATACTAGAATTGTATCATAACACCTACCCTTGTGATTCATCATAAACCAAAACAAGCACAAGTCAAGCACAAAAAGAACATGATTCAAAGCATGCATTGTGTCATAACTAATCATAAAGTCTAACTCATGTAGGCACGAGGGAGGGACCAAATCATGCCAAGCCATGTTCTCACGAGAATGTTCAATTCATATTTGAATAGGGTTGTGACAAGGTAGAGACTCATCCCGTTGGCTCAAAGGGTTAGAAGGTTAACTAGCCTAGACCTTATCACTCCCCAAGACCTGAAAAGGGATGAACAATAATATGGAGGATGATAGACAATTACTTAGGGGAAGGTTGAAAGATCGATATATCAAACTTCTTCTTAAAGCATTCAACCTACCATTAAACTCCAAGAATTGTTTTTTCCTTGGAAACATCTTGGGACAAGGAACACATTTCCCAGCTGCTTCCTTAGTGACATAGAGAAATAAAGGAAAATAACAGGGTTGGAAAGCCTCATCACAAGTATCCTACTCTAGGAAAATCATGTCCTTACCCTAATCAAGACTGGAACACAATAGTGGTTGAGAATTTTCTTCATAGAATAAATCCAAGTGCTCAAAAGAATAAGCATCAAACCCAGGGTATGACCAAAAATCATCATGGGAATGCTACAGTAAGTCATCCTTGGGTGATTGGAACAAATATGTAATCATGTTATCTTCACACTACCAAATATCTGAATTAGTAGCACTCACACATGGTTATTGTAAAGGAAATATTTGAAAATGACCTTTAGTGTCGTAAATGGGATCTCCATCATGACCAATCACCTCCCATTTACATCTCCCAACACATATAAACTCATCAATTTTTTCAATCACATCATCACCTTCATCGTAGCATGAGGGGTCTAGTACATCCAAGGGTTCCTCTATTTATTCACCTTTTAAACCATAGAACAGAGCATCATAAAAAACATGGAAAGGAAAATGACTAACCACATTCTCTTCTTCTTGTGCAGGAGGAATGGAATCTTGGATGACTTCATCGAATGGAGAAGAATACACCATCACTTTATCCTCATGAATATCCATTCCAGGCTCTCATTCTTCAATTATATCTTTGTTGTCTTGAGTAGAGTCATGGGATCATTTTCGCTTCTCTCCAAAAGGATGGTAACTTTCTTCATAAATCTCTTTCTCAGGCTCTTCCTTTCGAAATGCACAATATTTAAGGGGTGATTGCACAAATTTGGTGGAATCTAAAGTGGAAATGGGGTGAGAAGGAACACACACTCATTGGAACATGTGCACATTTCTAGGAACGTACATGCCTTCTTGATGTGATAGGTTCGAAGAACTCTGAAACTCCACTCAACAAGCCATGTAGGAACATTTCCAAGAACACATGTGCGTTCTCAAGAACACACACACACATTCCTGAGAAACACATGTACAAGAACATGTTCTCGTTCCTAAAACAAATTGAAATAAAAATAACATGCACATGCTTTAGGAACGCGTACATGTTCCTAAAGTTCACGTGCATTATTATTAATAGGAACGTGCATGCATTCCTGATAACATGAACGATAATCT